>PYAF01004164.1:53102-95090 GCA_007407185.1 Glycine tomentella | reverse complement strand
ATTGGACAGGTTTTTTTAATGTACGTGTATATATATGTCCCAAAAACTTGTTTAATTTTAATTTTTATTAAATATCTATTCATGTCACGTTATAAATATATCATTCAGCAGACTACAACTAAATATATATTTCCATAAAACTACAACTTAAATATTTTTTTAGTAAATAAAAATATTAACGAGAAAATAATATGTGGAAAGAGAATATAAATTGTAAAGAATAAAAGGTCACACTGATAATTATTTCTAGTTGGTTAACAATGTAATTTATTACATTAATTGTATATTAAAAAGTTGTCAGAAAATAATATATTAAAATTAAACTCAATCTTAATTAATTAATATTTTATAAACAAAAGGCATGCTTTACCTTTCGTTTTATCATAGCCCTCCCTTTCTTTTCTTTTTGTGTTTTTAATCCGAAGAATAAACAAATGATGAGATGGCCATGTAGTTGTAGTGGTGGGTCTCAATAATAGACACTAACAAGTTATCGACTGCCACTCAAACATAAGAGTGAATTAGACGATAAAACTTTAGACAACGACTTTAAAATATTAATTTAATTAGAATGCAAGTAAAAATCTTTATGTCGTAATTTAAATAGAGAAAATAAATTATGGATATTATTATTGTAAAATAGTTTTACATATTATCTAACGATAAGTTCGATAAATTTTATGATAAATAACATAAAAATCACATTAATAACATTTTTTTATTGATCAACAATGTAAATATTTTTAAATTGATAATGTAAAATCATTGATTTTTTTATTATGATATTATCCGTTTACTTGCTGGTTCGATTCTTGAGATTTTGTCTCTTAGTAAAAATTATTTTAGTAGATTGAAAATAAAGTGTGTTTATATATGATTATTGGTCTCAACTTCTAAGTCATATATATGAGAGTTTGTGACTATTGTAACAAACCTCCAATCGATATTAAGAGGTAAGAATGGTCTAGGCCATCATTTTTTCAGTGCTAATGTTTCAATCTCAAATTTATAAACATTATTAGGATTTTTTTATTCATAATTCACTTAGATACTCATTCGATCATCACAATTTTATTTTTAGTAAAAAACATATTTATTTGAGAGAAAAATGTATCTATAAATAAATTTTTATCTTATCTTTCAAGTAATGTGAAATTTTATAAAAGTGAAAACACAATCCAAGACAACCAAAAGGATTAAAAAACAGTCCATTCCTCAAAAGTAAGCAATTATCGTGGGGCAAACGTTGAAGATGGTAAAAAAAATGTTACGCAACACGTAAATTGCGAAATGCCATAAACTATTTTTTTGTCATGTAATCATTATAATTATATTATCAAAAGAAAACAACATCAATCAGGCATTGTTTTTTTTTTTTACATGATCAATTAGGCATTTTTAAGCATTTAAGAGTTTTCATTTTTTCTAATTTTTTTTTAAAAAATGTATTCGATTAAAATAAATTAAAATTAATTTTCAGCAAAGTTGATAGTTCATGAGAGGTTTCCAAAATTAATTTGATAGTTATTAGTGTTAAGGAGAAAATAGATGCCGTCCCAAGTTTAATTTCTTTTTTTAAGAGGCATGTTTTTTTAGTTTATAAATTTTGATAATTTGTTTATTTTAGTCCTTTACATGATAAATTGATATTTTGTGATGATTTTTAGTAATGTGATAATTTTAAAATATAAATTCAAATGATTACAAATAAAAACTAATTT
The DNA here is from genome assembly GCA_007407185.1 of Glycine tomentella. Classification (NCBI taxonomy): domain Eukaryota; kingdom Viridiplantae; phylum Streptophyta; class Magnoliopsida; order Fabales; family Fabaceae; genus Glycine; species Glycine tomentella. Next base: position 93,369 of record PYAF01004164.1, on the reverse strand, counting down.
ATGAAAATTAAAAACTGTAATAAAATATCAATTTATTATACTAAAGATTAAAAATAGCAATTTATTAAAATTTAAGAACAAAAAGAAAATTTTAAATTTTAGGGACTAAAATAAACATACATCCCAAATTCAAAGAATAAAATAATAATTAAACTTTATTTAAAATTAGCTTTAATATTAAAGATCAATTTTTATACTTATTTTAAAATTTATTAAAATTAATTTGATAAGAAAATGAATTAATTTTTCAAATTCAGTCATAATATTGATTCATTTTGAATTTATATTTTAAAATTATCATAAAATATTAAAAAACTATTAGAAAGTATTAAAATTTAACATAAAATATTAATTTATTATGTTAAGGACTAAAAAAATAATTTGTCAAAATTTAGAAACTAAAAAAATATTTTAAATTTCAAAGATTAAAAAAACACAGCCTAAATTCAGGTATTTAGAAAGTAATTAAGCCTAATATAATTAATAAGGAAGGAGTCACATGTGGCACAGCCTTAAAGAGGATCTACGTTTCTCGTTTAAAATGTTTGTGTCTTTTGTCTGTTTCTCACACTTTCTGCTTTTCTTTTCTGACAACCTTTGCTGACTTCTCTCTTTCTCTCTCTTATCATCATAATTCACAATCATCAATCAGAGACAGAGAAAGAGATGGTGAACGTGGTGGAATTGCAGAAACAGTTGCAGAGGTGGCAGCAGAGTGGGAATGTGAATGTCAATCTTGATGCCAACGGAGAACTCATGTATGTCAAGGTCATGACTGATGAACAGTTGGAAACTCTGAGGAAGCAAATAGCGGTTTATGGCACCATTTGTGAGCAACTTATTGAGATGCACAGAACACTCTCAGCGCAACAGGATCTTGCAGGTAGGTACCTCAACCTCATCTTTCTTTTCTCTTTTTATTGTTTTCTTTTCTTGGTTAATTATGAGCTACAATAAGTTTGTTCTCGATACCATTTATTTTTATGTGAGTTTAGTTCAATTGGTTGAGCAAAATAATTAAGTTAGTATTAATTCTGCTCTTGTCTATATTCCCATTGGTATCTTGTTACTTACCCATGTTGGTTGTTAAATCAAAGCCTTCACTGGAAAGGTTTTGAACTCGCTTTACCATTTTTCTCAGTAAGATTCATCTAAACATGTTTCATGCATTCGAACTATATACCAACCTATTAATTTCTTTATTTTTGTGTGTGTGTGTTTCAACTTTCAACTATTTAAGCCAGCCTGTTTCTACAAACCAGAAAATGACAGGGCAAAAATATCAACAATACCTTTTCCCTGATATACAAGGCATATTAGATTTCAAAATTGTAAGCATAACCAATAAGTATCTTAATGATTTATTTTATTAAATATGTTTTTTTATAAAATATTTGAATAATGTTATAATTAAGAAGATACAGTATTACTTATATCCTTCATTTTAAGGAATTAATTACAATTTCATTTGATTATATTTTCATTTCGTTTCAATAATATTATCTCAATACACTTAATAGAGATATTCATGGTGACAATTATTTTAAAATAGAGGAAATTTCTGAATACCAGATACCAAGCTGGTCATTTACAAAGAAAAATCAAACCTAGTTGATTTTTTCATTGCATTTTGCTTTGACAGCTTTTGTGTGCCACATAAGCATATATAGCCTTCAAGTTGTGCAGTAAACTTTCAACTAATTTGTTCGTTTGTTTTATTTTCAAATAAGAGTGACAGATTACAGATCATATTGCTTGATTGAATTTGAATAGCAACCCTTTCTGAACCTCACAATAATGTACTCTTAAAATTGGCTTATAAGAAAAAGGACATATGTAATTTGTTTATGAAGATCCAGCATTCTCTGAAGAAAATATTGGTGTTTTCTTTCAGGGGTTAGGTTAGGAAACATATACTGTGACCAATTGATGACATCTGGTGGGCACAAAATAACATCAAGACAGAGGTGGACACCTACACCTGTGCAGCTACAAATTCTTGAACGTATATTTGATCAGGGAAATGGAACTCCAAGCAAGGAAAAAATCAAGGAAATCACTGCTGAACTGGGCCAGCATGGCCAAATTTCTGAAACAAATGTGTATAATTGGTTTCAGAATAGGCGTGCTCGATCCAAAAGAAAGCTGCAAAATGGGGCTCCTAGCAACACTGAATCAGAAGTGGACACTGAGGTTGATTCTAAGAATAAGAAGACAAAAGCTGAGGAGGAGTTTCAGTCCCAACATAACATAACAACTTCTGGAGGGGCTGAAAAGTTGTGCTTCCAGAACCCTCAAGTATACTCTGATCACTTGCACTACTTGAACCCTGATTCCAGCAAACCATATTCCATGTTCCAATCAGATGGCAATCTGAAATCCACAAGAAATTCGAGTCATGTGTCTGTTTTTAACGAGGTGCTGTCAAACTCAAGTATGTTACATCTATTCTTGTTCTTTCTTCCTTCACTTTCTTCTCTTCATTAGCAATCTTAGAGAAAATAAAAATAAAATGATTAATTATACTTATCTGAAAAATTATAATTAACTTATATACTTTAATTTTTAGAGAATCTAAGATTAATTCATCTTATCTTCTTATTTTTCAGGGAGTGAGTATGTAGGTGGAAAAATGGAAGTTGGTGGGAGTGTGAGCTACAGTTTATTCCACCAAACAGGAGACTGCAATCTGGCGGGTTGAGATTTAGTGTGAGCTGTAAAGAACCGTGAGTGTGTTGGATGGGCTTGTGTTCATGTTTATGACAAATTATACTGAAACAATCAGAACTCAATGTAATATTTAGCCATGTTTTATAATATTTACTGAAAAAGAGAATAGCATAAAAATGTTACTTCATACTGTGAAGTTGGCTTCTTGGTAATAACTTCACTATTTTCTACTGTCACAACTTTTTGCAGCCCGATTCTAAAAGGATTATTAGTTTATTACCTCCCTATATTATCTATATTCATTGTCTTGACAGTATCATGCTATTCAGTATTTCTAATTTACTATATGATCGAGTTAAGCTTCAATCACGGGCGGATCTAAAAAAATAATTAAGAGAGGCACTAGTGGCAGTCACACACAAAAAGATTAAATCAATATTATAGATATTTTAAAAGAACAAACAATCATAAATCATAATCAAAAGGAATAAACAATAAATTTTCTAATATTCACATAAGATACAAGATAACTTAGAAGTGTATATATATATATATATATATATATATTGTTGAATTGTATAATTTAAATTTCAAATTATTATTAAGATTTGTTAGGTTGTTACAGTTTGTTATTATATTTCAATATTTGAATAGGAATTAAGATTAGATCAATTTGTTATTATCCCATATTATTAGTATTTTGTTGAATTTCTCTCTTTTATATAAGAACCTCATGTTGAGGGAAAATATATAGAAGAGAATGGAGTGAATGAATGAATGAAAGAGGAATTATTATTCCGATTTATGCATATTTGATTTTTAACATATATATATATATATCTATATATATATATATATGAAGTTATAAATATAAATCTAGATAATATATCAGAAAATCTTATTTTTATTGACGTACAATTGAATCACAACTTACAAGAACAATACTATCTATCAACTCCTTGCATATGCGAAAAGTTTCTTCACCGACCTCTTTAACAATTACATCATATGTAAATCCCCCAACTACTTTAAAATGATATATTATGAAAAAAATTTCAAAATAAGACATATTAATAATTTATCTTAAAAATTTAAGGTGGGACACTGCCCCCTAACTTTAAATGGGGATCCGCCCATGGCTTCAATTACTTGTAAGTTGAATTGGGTAGATTAGATTAATGGACAAAGACATACTAATAATATTTCTCTTGCTACATATGTTTCCCTCTATATAAAACCCTTTTAACTTTATTGTTTATTTTTTTTATAAGATACTTTTCTAAACTTATGGTGTATTATTATTATTATTATTATAATTATTATTATTATTATTATTATTATTATCTTATAAAATTCTTAATTGATTATAATATTCTTTCTTTAAACATTAATTACTTTTTTGGGAGCAATTAAGTGAAAAAAGAAAAAAAATGATAATTTTGAAAGAGAAATATAAATAATTGATAAATTTAGTGTGATTAATTAAATTAATTTTTTATTATAAAATGTGAGTTAATTGATAGTGTGTATCATTCTCTTTCATTGGTACTAGAAACCAAAATCATGCATAAATAAAACCGATTTCTTTGTCACTAACCAACAAAATTGTTATATGACTTTCATTATAGAGCAACGCAAGTTGCTAATGACATTATTATTGGTTTTATTTTTAAATAATTAGCTGTCTAATAAATATGTCAGCTTTGAAGAAGCTAATATTTTTTTAAAGAATGAATCAATATAAAATAACATGTAAAAAATGGCTTAATAAATAAGCATGTATGTAAAGGTTTTTACATTGTCAATCAATAAAGAATAGGAAGAAATTTAAATGCAAATTTATAGGTGTTTTTAATATAAATTTCTAATTTTTGTATTTTTTTGGATAAATTTAACAATAAAATAATACAAATATATATAATTTTTTCTGTTATAAAGTGTATTACTATCATTTCTCAAGATTTTTATATGGTTAAATCATTTCAATTAAATTAAAAAATAAATTGGAAATAATAAAAAGTAATTAAAATACATTTACACTATTGTTTATCTATTAATAATCTATTATATTATTAAAAATGATAAAGTTTTATAATAGACTTAAATATGTTTTAGGATCTTTAATAAATTAATAAATTTTATTTGGGTTCCTAATATTATCTTCTTCTACATTGAGTGTTAATAAAATAAAATTTTAATTTGTGTTGTTATTATTTTGTTATAGTCATTCTAATATATCTAGTTATCTATATTAATTCTTATTTTTCATTAGAAAGACTTAAATATATGTTTTAGGTCCTTGTTAATTTTAAGATAATATTTGACGGGACTTGTTTTATTTTCAAATGTCGTATATAAAATTATATTAATTAATCAATTAATAATATACAAATCTTAAACTAATAATGCGATAGAATCAATAATATTTTAAATTAGTTATTATTAATTAATGGGGGCAGCAAGTGAGGGATTGGAGGGCAGAATAGAGTGTGGGCAGGTGTATGTAAGAAGAAGTGTGGTGGCAAAACGTAACGCGATTGCAATGATATGATGGGCGCAGAGAAGAGAGAGAGAGAGAGAGAGAGAGAGAGAGAGAGAACGCAAAGGCATTTGGTCTTGGATCCCTTTCGATCCGACGACTTCGTTCGTTCCTTCTCCTTCCAAGTTCTAACCATTTCCCACTCTCTTCGATTTTAGGGCATTAAATCTGCGATGGCAGCAGCACCCGCGAGAGCTCGTGCCGATTACGATTACCTCATCAAGCTTCTTCTTATCGGCGACAGCGGTGAGTTTTTCCTTGATTCAATTCAATGCTTTCTTTATTCTTCTCTGATCGTTAATTATTATTTCTAGTTGTCGTTGAGAATAGGGATTAGTGTTTAATTGCTGATTATATATAGGATTATTGGCTTTGCTCTCTGCTTTATTTTATTTGTGTCTCAAAATCATTGTAGGTGTGGGGAAGAGTTGTCTGCTTTTGAGGTTTTCTGATGGCTCATTCACAACCAGTTTTATCACCACCATTGGGTTAGTATATTATCTGTATACACCCTTTTTTTTATCGCTTGTGAAAAATGCTGTAGCTGTTTGTTGTCTTGTTTCAAGATGCTTACATCCGTATTTCCTCTTTCCACTCACTATTGACTATATTGTCTATAGCGCCCCTGTTTCTCTTTTAGTGTTTTTTGGAAGCATAGCAATTTTGGACTTAGAAGACAAACGTTATTTGTATACCAAATTATATAACAAATTTTACAACTAAGAGAGAAAAAGAGAGAGAAATATGGGTAGTAAGGGAGAGAGATAAATACAAAAAATGCTGTTGTATAAATTAATTTGGGAGTTTTTGATGAATAACACATTTCTTTAGTGAATAGTGCTTTTAATATGGACATTTTCTCGTTGTTGGGGTACCAGATTGCCTGAATTTTTAGTCTCCTTGTACACAAATATTTGTACGCAACCAGACCTTAATCTCTTACTTGATGAAAATAAAATCTTATTATAATAATGTATGTATGGCAGTATCGATTTTAAGATAAGAACCATTGAACTAGACGGCAAACGGATTAAGTTACAAATCTGGGATACTGCTGGTCAGGAGCGGTTTCGAACTATTACCACAGGTATGTGTTTTCTCTTGTGCAACCTTGCTGTGAGTTCACAATTAACAGCTGTCCTCTTGGTAGGTAATTTCATATCATATGTTTACATGCATTCTTGTACAAGTTAAATTGAAGTAATTATAGTTGTGATTGATAAAAATTTGCATTCAAAGGGAATTAGTTTTTATAAGTATTATCAGTAACTCAACTAAGTTTTGAGAAGTTCTTTTTCATAGAAAATAATTCTTTTTGGGTGGAAGCTATAATTTTTTTAAGGAATAGTGATTTAATTCTTTTGATGCGGTGACTCATAAATCTAATTTACACACTGGCATGTTTTATACTTACTTAGAAGGACACAATGCTTTAATCTAACAGGTTCAATTCTTACTTGATTTTAAATACTATGAATAAACTAACTTTTATTGCATGCTCCATTTCTTTGATGAAAGGAAAACTTGTCTTACAATGGTACATGCTGTTGCAGCTTATTACCGTGGAGCCATGGGTATCTTGCTGGTTTATGATGTTACTGATGAAGCATCTTTCAATAGTAATCTCCTTTCCCTGGTTTTGTTGGAAGATTAATTTTTTTTCAGTGAATGACATTCTTTTGATGTATTTTTATGCACTTATGTCTTAGAATTGTAGACTTCATTTCAGCTTTAGCTGACCTAATAAATTGTATTGCCTTCATATTTTCCCCATTTCTTATTGCTCACATTTCTTATTTTCTCTATAATTCTCTGACTTACAATTGACTGGTAGACAAAACAATCTGTCCTTATGGTTAAGTTTACTTCATCTGTTCTGTCCATCTTTTGATTTTCAATGTAGCTTGGTTTTTGCTATCCAGATATTAGGAATTGGATCCGCAATATTGAACAACATGCTTCTGACAATGTAAACAAGATACTTGTTGGCAACAAGGCTGATATGGATGAAAGTAAAAGGGTATGTACATTTTGGGGTACTTTGCTATTTACATTTTACTTCTTAGTTGGCTAGGGTTGGAAATTAGTTGATTAAGAAGATATTGCATTATTGACTCCATGCTCCTCAAACCACATTTGTTTAATGATATCAGATCAAGCTATCTCTTTGTCTGCATTGATACAAACAAAAGTTTTTCCTTTTTTCTCTTCTAGGCTGTACCTACCTCCAAAGGGCAAGCACTTGCTGATGAGTATGGTATCAAGTTCTTTGAAACTGTGAGTGACAATCTCCTTTTCATTAAAATTGTTTGTGATTTTGTTATATTTATATTGAAGAACACATGCAGAGTGCAAAAACCAACATGAACGTGGAAGAGGTTTTCTTTTCAATAGCAAGAGATATCAAGCAAAGGCTTGCAGACACAGATTCAAGAGCTGAGGTAATTTGCAAACTCTTTTCTCTATTTCCTTTTTTTTTTTTTCCTGAGAAATGCAAGTGCCCTCTTCTTCTGAAAGATTAAAATTTTGCAACTGTGTATCAAGTACTTAAAGAAAAATAATTGTTAGGAATTAACACTAACTTTCAAAATAAGTGCATAGAGTTGTTCGTATTGCGGAACACTGATATTCTCTTCTCTGTTGATTCAGCCTCAGACTATTAAGATTAACCAACCTGACCAGGCAACCAGTGGTCAACCTGCACAAAAGTCGGCTTGCTGCGGTTCATGAAAAGAATCAGTATCTGTAGCAAGAGATGGACAGGTTTCTGCAATAGCAATCATCTGGGTGCTAATGTTATTCTGATGACATTAAAAGTGGGAGCATGTATTTGTCCCTCTGTATCTCCCAACTGCAGATGTCGTGTTTTAAAGTTAATATTTTAAATTCTTTGCTCATTGAGTTGGCGGAATTTGTTGTGACTAGTAATTTGCTTCAATTTCCTATTTTCATTTGTAGTGCGACTCTTAAAAGGTATCTTGATTAGATGCGGATAGATTATCACAACAGCTTGATCATTTACAGAATATCGGTCCGAATGTTTTTTATTTTGTTGGCTAGCTTAGGAATCTAGAGGCAAACCCAAGAAGTTTTTACGTGGAAGGAAAATGCAAGCCTTGCCATTTCACCCGCAATGTGAAATGCCGTGTTTACTAAAATGGTCCGCGGGTACCAATACTGCATGATAATGTTGCAGTATTTTCACCCACTTCGAAATGGTTTGGTTCGGAAGGTGGAACCAAGTTTCTTTGAAAAAGTTAAAATGTTTTTGCATGTTTTCAAATCCCCCTGTTTTATTATAAATATTAATCTAGTTGAGATGTTTGGCAACAAAAGTCACTAAATTTGAGAGAAACTTTTCGAAATTTTTTTTGACAGAAACTTGTCCTTTTTTTTTTTTTTTGTATTCTGGATTCACTTAATACCTGTTTTGAGCATTAACTAACAAGGGATACTTAAGTAAATAAGTACAACTTCGGCTGGAGTTCATTACATGTGTATAGTGTGCTACACGAAAAATCCCGCTTGCGGTGCACATCAAATCCTATAAATCCATTTAGCGTGTTGGCTGTTGCTTCCTGCATTCCTACTATTGCTTCCTACACTCTCCATTGCATTATGAAAAGCCAATTCTGAAATGCAAATAGTGCAGAAAGTTTTACCCTAGCGTGTTTGTGTATCTGTTTATATAAGTTGGCATACATTCGAAAGCTCCATCTTCTGAGAAACAACAGTTTGTTGCTTTTTCAATGGGTCCTCGTTTGCGATTCGAAAGCTCCATGCTGTGAGATGCAACAATTTGTTGCTTTTTCACATGAGCCTTCATTTGTGGCATTTTGAACTGAAAAACAAACCCTAACAGTAGGGTAAGCTGCTGCTTGTTTTGGTTACAACGTTATAAAGAACTAAATTACAAATTACCTTGTAATTAAGGATAATTTTCCAAACTGAAGAAGTTTTGTTTGATATAAAATAAAATGACTGCAATTCGTTTGGAGATTTTGAAATTCCAAAATCAATTGCGGTGTCCAAAATTGAAGTTGCTCGTCACAATTGATTTTGAGCTAATTTTTTTTTTTTTTTTGAATTCTATTGAAAAAATAGATTCTGGATATGAAATATATAAAATTGATTTTGATGTTTGTAGTTAATTAGGTAGAATAAGGCCAATCATTGATGCAAAAAGATAACCCGAAATGGTAAATCAACAATTTGATTTTGATGTTAGTAGTTATTTAGCTAGAATAAGGCCAATCAATGTTGGCAAAAAGATAATCCGAAATGGGGTGTCAACAATTGCTGATGCCAAATTGATGAAAAGATTTGGTAAAGACTCAGAACTCCACACTGCACACTACAATGTTCACAATCAGCCATGATATGAATTAAAAAGATGGTTGTGCATTACTCTTGTCAAATTAGACAACAGACATGGTTTGACACTCACTGCAGAATGGATTGTATCAAGTTCACACTCACATAATTGCTTTTCCAACCGCATATTTCCTTCACTATTGTGTTTCATTGAAATTAGTGATATCATCACGACAAAGGGCATACTGACATTTCTAAAAATAATAAATAAGAGGGGTCAACCGTTTAAGCTTCTAGTGTCAACGGTTCATAACATGTGCCACTGTTAAGAGAGAGGGGAACGGGAAGTTAGTTATGACTGTAAGGATATTAAGTAGTTAGCCAGGGGGCTAGAGATAAATAAATAAATGTAGGGGAAGGGGTTTCACTGAGTCTTGAATAATTTAATTTGAGAATTGAGTGTTTGCTCTTTGAGAAAGGAGAAATCATTTGTGATGAGGAGAAATCTCTCTTTCTATGCTGTCAATTCATTCAATTCAACAAAAAAAAGTTCGTTTCTGTTACCTCTTTTTGATGTAAGTAAGTAATATGGAAGCACTATGAAGTACACAACTTACTTTATGTTCCTCTCATTTTTCAGATGGTCAAGGATAAGGATTAAAATGAGAGCTGCTTAATTTAAGTTCCTCTCATTTTTACAGAAAGAGTGTGCCATTGTTCAGAGGAAATACTAATTTGACTTGTTTGGTTCTTCTTTTATTATATACATTTACCAAAAGCTCCTTTTTTATGCACTTTTTTTTTTTCTTTTCATTTAAAATGCAATATTGGTTTCTTCTCAATGGACTGAGTTCCATCATACCAAAATTTGATCTAAGTGCTGAAATCCTCTACCTTAAAATCCATTTCATTGGACTAGGGGAGGCTTTTCAATTATAATGATACAAATAGAAAAGAAAATGAAAAGTTCATTTCATTCCCTTCAAAAAGAACCGAACGCTATGAACCTCTTGAGGAGATGTCAGTTCAATGAACATTAGAAATCTGAGAGTAGCTGAAGCACAATGGAAAAGATGTAACTTGTTTAGTCCAATCTCCATGGATACATTCCTATTAATTTTTTGACTTCAATCTTTTTTACTTGTAAAAGACACAACTAAAAGGGGCAAACACGAGGTGACATGGGAGTTCACCCAAGTTGATTTTATTAAATTGGGCCTGGAATACCGGTCAGTGTGGTAGCTCGTTGGCTGAAGTCCCACATGGAATTAAGCAAGAGATGGAACTGACAGAGGGTAATATAAAACGGGAAAACATAGTCACTTGAAATCATCTTTGCGCTTGGGGCAATGACGCAGCTAATGAGGTTCTAACCGAGGCGCGTCTATTGCTGGTTGAAAACTATTTCCAAACCCCCTCTTAGGCCTGGGTTCATCCCTGGCCTTCGAGAATTTCTGGAAGGGCTCCCTTAGGGGCAAAGCCCTACAATTTAAGTTCAAGTGTGTTGGGCCTGTCATGAGTTTTAATTCTTAAGCAAAATTGTGTTTTAATAAAAGTTAGTATTTTGTTTCATATCTTGAAGAAATCGATTATAATTTTGCTAATGGTTGTAACTTAAAAAATTCCATTTTTAACCTTTCTGGAAGGCAAAGTTGGTCAATTTGTTTATGAATAGCATTAAAACGGCAAAAAAATTTAAATATAGCAATTTTAATATTTTGTTTCATATGTTAAAGAGATCGATTATAATTTTGCCTAATGGTTATAAGTTTTAAAATTCCATTTTTAACCTTTCTGAAAGGCAAAGGTGGTCAAATTTTTTTTGAATCAACATAGTTACAGCATTAAAACTTAAATATAGCAATTTTAATAAAAATTTACGAAAATACTGTAGTTTGGAAACTATTTACCATTGTGTGGCAATCAATCATGCCTGAGTCAGATGTGTTATCTGCCACTGTGTGGCAATCAATCACGCCTGAGTCAGATGTGTTAGACGTGACCCAGGCTCAATCCCACCCCACTCAGATGTAATTAATCATGTCTCCACCAAGCATGATACATGAAGCAGGCACGCCCCATACACGCGTGACCATGCTAGCCTATTTAAAGCCAAAATTCAGCATTTGCACAACACTTCTGCATCGAGACTTTGTGCAGCGAAACTCTGTCAATCAAGTAAGTGTTGTTCAAATATATGCTTTTTAAATTACATAAAATATATTATATTATTATCTTAAAGAATTTATTGATCTAGGAAATTGTTTGTTACTTATATTGGAAATAGTTACTTGTTAGTTGTTATAGGTTTATTGGCTTACAATATTATTAGTTGGTGACTTAGAATATTATTAGTTAGTTACGTAGGTTATGACCTACGTTTCATTAGTTAGTTACGTAGGTTATCACCTAAGTTTATTGGCTTACAATATTATTAGTTAGTGACTTAAAATATTATTAGTTAGTTACATAGGTTATGACGTAGGTTTTGATTAAGGACCTACGTAAGACATAGATAATCAATTTTTAAAAATAATTTTTCTTTCAAATTAAATAAATTATCATAATATGATTATAAAATTTTAGCCAATGTTATCAAGATCGTGAGTATAATTGTATAGTCATGCGATCTTGCGATTCTCAGAGGGGGCGACGAGGTTACTCAGATGTGGATCGACGACTTTGCAGATCGGCGGCGAATTGCGCATTTGCTCGCGAGCTGGACGGATCGATGATCCGTTTCGATCTCTCAGTTGCAGAAAAAAAATGAAAAATAGCTTCTCCACGTTTGCTCGTTGCACGTTTGTCAACATTGGCGGCGTCGGTCTTGCAGAGGAAGGCCGCCGGGGTGGGCTCGCACACCTCGTACAGTCACACGCAGAGGAACCTCCCGTCGCACGTGGAGCAAAAGCGATATGGTAGCGGCAGAAAACGGAGGTTGGGCGATGATGTTGTGTTCCATTATTCCACCAATTTTCTTCCTATACCCCCTTTTTCGCTTTTTGCACTCCTCTTGCTCATTTTCTTCCTAATATGACCAGATATACAATATTACTTTCTGCACCCCTTTTTTGTTTTATGCAGTTTCTATTTTACTTATACACGTAACTCTTCCTTGAGTTACGATATTTTACCCCCCCTTCCGACGCTCTTCTGATCCTCGAGTTTTCACAAAATTGATTTTAGTAATATAGTCGACTTAGAATATTATTAGTTAGTGACCTAGGTTATCATTAAAGACGTACTTAAGATATATGTTTATTGGCTTAGAATTTTGTTAGTTAGTGACTTAGGTTATGACCTAGGTATTGATTAAGGACCTACGTAAGACATACATAATCAATTTTCTAAATAATTTTTATTTCAAATTAAATAAATTATTATAATATGATTATAAAATGTGTAGCATATTATTATGGCTGAGTCATCGTCATCGAGTCACCTCGTTCTGGTTTTGACCGTGAGCATGAGCCTACCGATCCTACAACTCATTTTCTTCCCGGACCATATAGATGGGATGTACTTAGGAGGTGCAGACAACACACTCATATTTCATAGGCTGTTTGGAATGAGGGGATAAAGAGAGAGCTAAAGATTCATCACGGAGGTAGACCTAGTGGTGGACCCCGACCCGACGATATTCCAGACGTAGTCGCACAGTATTTGACTGAGGCTGGTTTCATACATGTGGCTCGCATGAAGCATATGCAGGTATCGATTTACAAATATTGTTATGTTTAATGTGTTGAAATTTTAATGTTTAAACAGTGTATTTTGAACTTATAAATTGATAAGTTACCTACATTTTTCAAATTGATGTTGGTCTTATCAGTGCTTTGGTTGGCGGTGAAGGCCAGAGACTCACACTTTCCATATGTCGTAGGGTGAGATGACAATTACCTTGTTAGATGTGACATGTATTCTAGGATTGCCTACTGATAGGCAAGCCGTTACCGGACAGACCTACACAAATTGGACAGAATTGTGTAATCAGGTTTTTGATAACGGCCCTGATGCGGACACTAAGTTAATCATTGACAGCTTGAAGTTATCATATTTTGACAGAGTGTATCCTTCATGGGATGCAGTTGCTGGTAACCCTCAGAATGTGATATATTCACGAAGGCTCACATTGCACGAATGTTAGGATCTTGGATCCTTTGCGACCGATCGGGGGGGGGGGAGGGGAGGAAGCGTAGTAGGATGTCGCTACATCACCTTACTTGGTGGTGATTTTGCCGATATTGGTAGATATAGTTGGGGGCCTGCGGTTCTGGCAAATTTGTTTAGACAGTTGTGCGAATGCATAGACCCCGATAGAAAAGACATTGGTGGTTGTACTATTTTGTTTCAGATTTGGACGTGGCTCAGATTTCCACCAATTGCTCCCCCAATGCCTAAACCGTATGAGCCAGACCTCCATTTCGGACACAGGTATGTTTATTTTGTGTTACTTGAAATACCGTGTATTTATGTGTACTGCAATTAACAATTAAATGTTGAATCTGGATATCAGATTTAATGCTCTAGGTCGCTTCAGCATGAACTCACTGAATTGGTATCGAGACAGACTAGACACCTTAACTAGACATGAGGTATGCTTTTTTAATGAAATATATTTATTTATAATGTATGTGAATATGCAACTAACTCCTACATATGATTTAATTGTGTAGGTGGTTTGACAACCTTATGGACATTACGATTTTTTGGGTGCATCTCCTGACACACAACATTTGTGGATGGCTAGGACACCTATTATTTGTTTTCACATTGCTGAGTATTCCCAGCCTGATAGATGCATGAGGCAATTTGGACAGGATCAACCAGTACCTCAGAGGGCTGGAAAATTGAAAGGTGTGCATGATTATACCCTTCGGGGTAAAGCCCAAGAAAATTGGGCTCGTAAGCTAAGAAAATTTATACAGAGATGGAATAGGAGAGGTGAACATGTTGAAGTGCCTCCTGCAATACATGGTCTTATGTCACCGAAACATGAGTACATGGTTTGGTATAGACTTTCCGGCAAGCGATATGAGTAAGCGGGCTGCCAAATTAGGACGCTGTGTAAGTTATTTACTCCAAATCATTTTTTTACCATTATGTTATATTTATGTTTATGTAAATTTGCTGTGAGTTATAGGTTGATGGTCTGGATAATTTGTATTTTGTCACGACGACTGCTCAATTTGAGATCCACAGTTTGGATTATGTACACGAGAAGGTGGGTCGCATAATTGATGTTTTTAGAGAGTTCACTAGGGTGAAGGAGGCAGGTCTAGAGGTACTAATGACCCAACTTCTGGAGGAGCCACAGTTATCCATCGACATTGGGCATCGTGTGAAAGAGGGTCGAGGGTTAGGATGTCGTTGTCGACCTATTCCACCAGTTTCTGAGCTTATCCATGCACCCAGGCCATGCACGAGTGGATGGATTAGGCCACCCATCATAGGTCATGAATACGGTGTTCATCAAACATATTATGACCCTACGCAGACAGAGGCTCATACATATTATCAGCCAGAGGCCTCGCTGATGGACACACAGAGCCAGCCTGCGTATCATGTCGGTGATCAGGCAGGGAGCAGAGTCAGGCACCTCAGGAGTGGGATGATGCAACACCAGTCAGACTATCGGCCAGAGCTGTCGGTCGATGACACTCCACCTCCATATCATGTGCAACAACCTTCTCTTGCTCCACAGTATTCGCGGGGACGTGGTAGATGTAGATTGCCAGATCGTCAGGCATGTCATCAACAGTGGCCTCCAGCTTCATAGACTTTATATTTTGTTTTCATCATTATGTTTAACTATGTAATTGTTAAACAATTTTTGGTTGTTTTAATGTTTTGATTTCATTGTATAAATTAACTGACATGACTGTTTTCACATGATGGTTGGTTTATTTTCAAGCTACAAAAGGAAAAAGATCGAAAACACATGACGATTAGGGATATGACTCAATAGTTCATATACTAATCACCTTTAAAGAAAATAACTTCATAAAATGGTTCTTAAAAACTCATAACGCCCTCTTGGAACAAATAAAATAAACTAGTTACTTGTTACTTGGTAGTACAGATGAAAACATAGTCAACACATAATAGAAAACATAGTCAACATAGTTCAGATGAAAATAGTTACAAATTTTGCTACGAACTACGTTTAAACATAAAGCAACAAATAACAAAAATGTATACCTCAAAAGCATAAAGTTATGAAATGTAACAAAATAAATTTGACAGGACACATGCCTACTACACCATGTGGAACTGTAAAATGACATTGACAACACTATGATGACAGGAGTTGAGTCACGCCCCATTCAGCCGCAATTGGTCACGCCCCACCTAGGCAGGACTTTGCACCCTTATATATACCCCGTTAACAGAACCACACCTCCTACACTACATACCTCCGCAACCTCAACATCAATCTCAATAATATGACTTTCTTAGGTGAAACAAGCTCTCAGACAATTGCTAATTCCAAATTAGCATTCATTTTTCCGAATGGATCAATCATACACAACCAAACTGGTGTTTCTTTTCAATGTCCTACTCCAATACCAACGCGAGTTCCTGATGAGCGTTCTTTTCAGTCACTGAAGAGTAGAATGCACAACACCCTTCAGCTCACCAATGACCAATCTGTGCATGAAATTTACTATCGGCAACCATCCATCAATACAGGTCAACAGTTTATTTTTCATTCTCTGCAACTGAAAAATGATGATGATGTCTGCACAATGTTGGTGTGCCATGGAAAACTCCCGTGTGTTGGTCCTATAGAATTATTATGTATCATCAGCTGAACACCTGATGGTGTAATCAACCTACTTCGATCCACCATCACTCTTACTCATGATGCAATGTTGTATTACAATGGCAAGTGGAACATACCACGACAAGGAAATTTTTTGGGTTACTCCTTTACTGGAACAAATCCAATAAGTTTTCAAATTCCTTCTCGATGCAATATCGAAACACTGAAGGATATAATCAAACAAGTTGCGCTGTTAGGAGTTCCCCCTTATGGAATCCACGAATCACAGTTTGTCAAACAATTATTTTTCCGCAACCAGGCCATGCAAAATATTCAGAAAACTTAGTCGAATATGGAATAATACAACTGAAAAACGATGAAGATGTATTGAAGTTGTTAGCAGAGTCTAATTACTGGAAGCGTTTCTCTCGAATAGAAATTTTAGCTATTTTTAACAAACCACAAATCCAACTACTGGAAGATGACATGTCCGCTGCACAACGTCTTCCAAATTATGATTAGTTTCCTAATTCTCATGTTTCAATTATTGTTGTTAGTACGTTTCATTGTTTGTCTCTCAAATTTCGATTGTTTATACGTTCTGTTATTTTATTAGGTTTCCATGATTATGTTTCTTTATGTAATTGTTACTGTTTTTTCTTGTTTTCATGTTTTAAATTCATCGTAGCGTATAATATAACTGAGATGAGTGGTTTCACTAGAAGTTTGGTTTATTTTCAAATGTTCATCATGAAATATAACAACATAAAGAAAACATTGACAACAACATAAAGAAATCATGAGGTAGATGGACGATTCGGACAATTTCGCCGGTTATGACTAGGTAATCTGCATATACCACACCTAATACGACTTTGACTAGCTTCAACTTCATGCATCTCATTGCGTATTCTAGTTGAATTTGGACGACCCTTTGCACACAACATAGACCTGTCAGGTATGACCATTGGATCTTCACTAGGTGGAATTGCTTGCTCATTACCAATTGGCTGCCATGGAAATGAGTAAGCTTGTACCAGGTTTGTTATAAGGAATACGTTATCTACATATTGTGTCGGTGCCTGACGAACATGTAAAGCGGCTGCTATGACATGACTACAAGGATACTTGAACGCCTTAAATTTCCCACACTGACAGAACCGCTCAGTGAGGTTTACCGAATACGATTTGTCATAACCATCGTCAACCTCAAATACAAATTGTTCAACATTATATGTACGGACATAATGAGCAATAGCATTGGTCTCATTGGCCTTCAACATAGCAACCACATTTTTGCAATGAGGATAAGGACCTTGCAATTCCTTAAGAGCCGATTGCCCCCTGCTTACAAAGTACTCCACCAATATGCTATATGTGTGTTTAACCAACACGCTTATTGGCATGTTTCTTGCACCCTTTAAAATCATGTTTATTGACTCGACCAAATTTGTCATCATATGTCCATATCTTCGTCCCTTAACATCATATGCACGTGTCCACTTTTCCTTGGGAATGTTATCAATCCAGTTTACAACCTCAGGACTCACATCACGAAAACGTTCGAAGGCTACCTCAAAATCAACAATAGAAGGAGTATAACCTGCACACAAATTAAATAACATTAAAATTTAGTTATACATTCAAATCAATGTATGAAGTTTTTAACCATACCTAAATTCATAACCGCTCTCTTCAAATTTTCATTTCTGAACTTTTGATTAAAATTGCTCGCAATATGCCGAAGGCAAAAGACATGATAAACATGCGGTGGTTGCCACCCACGGTGCCTCTCAACTGCAAATAATATGCTTCGGTGCCGATCAGAAATAATATTTGTCTTCTTTGTAACATGCGTGCGAATGTTATCCAGAAAAAATTCCCAAGTTTCCAACGTCTCACCCTCAACAATAGCAAATACAAGTGGCAAACACTTATTATTACCATCCTGAGCTGTGGCAACCAACAATTTTCCTTTGTACTTGCCATATAAATGAGTGTCATCAATTTGAATAACTGGCTTACAAAAATTGAAAGCCTCGCAACATTGTCTAAAGGTCCAAAAAATGCAGTGAAACACGCGTTTTTCATGAACAATTCTATGAGCCACATAATAATTTTTTTTTGAATATGATAAACAGAACCTGGTGAAAAGCGAAACATATAGTCAAACCACCTCGGCAAAAATGCATATGATTCCTCCCAATCACAGTAGATTATTGCCATTGCTTTCTGCTTTGCATACCACACCTTTCTATATGAAACTTTGTATCCATATGAATGACTTATCCTCTCTTGGACTAGTCCAATTGAACATGATGGATCATGCTTTATCATCCCTAATAATAAAAAATAATCATGTTACCATTAATAATAATAATAATAATAATAATAATAAAATTATTAATTCTCATCATTATCATGTCATCCAATAACGTACCTAATACAAGTGAAACAATAACATCAGCATCAAGTTGTTTGTGGTCCTGAGAAATGTGATCATTTAAGCAATTGTGGTTGCTACCCCATAACCACCAATCTTTCACCATAAGTTGGTTTCATTACCCTAACCCTCCACGGACAATTCTGGTCATGTGCACGACATTTCATGCTTAACTTTGTCGGCGTACTTTCAACCACAATAGCTTCCTGATGCTCCTTTATGAGGTTCCGCTTGATTGCCATTTGCACATCTTGTTTTGATGCAAATTCTTGTTTCACAAACAACTTATTTCCTAATATCCATGGACCCTCAACTGAACCTGAACCAGTGCCAGAATCTTGTTCACTTGGATAATCCCAATCAATGTATGTGTAATGTGGGATTCCATCCCAAAAAGTTTTATTACCCTCGCCTACATATGCAATATTCAATTTTTATTAAAAAAAAATACATAAACAAAAAACAAACATATATGTAAGTCACTATTGTTTGGTAACACACCTGGATATGGTGTGGTAATTGAGACTCCCCTGCATCGTCTTGTGGTTGGACTTTAGACTCCCTCACCGCTGAGTAATGTACTTGTATTTGAGTTGCGCTTCGACCATCATCATCATCATTGTCCGAAGCACTAGCATTCTCAGCAAGAAAACGATCTTCCATTGCGATATTTTCATCATCGTCATCGTCAATATCGTCATCCATAATCCAAGTAGGGTCATTTTCATCTTCCACAGACAAATTAACAACTGGAGCAGCAGATGCTGATGCATTATGAGAATAATTGAAATCAACTGACCTCCTCATTGGTAAAGCCATATCCTCTGCTTCAGCACAATCCACGTACAACTCTAAGTAATTGGTTGAGGAATTCTCCTATTACAAATTCTACGTCTTTGTCATCTATTACTTTCATGTTAATATATTTATCACCGCACCATATGCTTGCAGTAACCATAGTGATAGATTGATTACCTTTGAGAACTAACTTTTGACTGATTTTTTGATGCAATTCGTCAATGGTTGAGTTGCGCTTGATACATGTTGGCCTTTTATCACCTTCGAAAACAACACCACGTCGGCTCTCAATTTTGCTACCATTGTAATATATAACAATACGAACAAAATCAGCATCTGCAGACATTTTTATATATATGACCAACAACTACAAATGAAAATATAACCCAAGGTCACTCCAAAGATGATGAAGAAGAGTTGTGAAGAAAATAAGGTTTAAGTGGGGTTTATATAGGGGAAGAGGCTGATTGCAGCTAGGTGCATGATCACGCCTGTATTGGGTGTGACTGCTTCATGTATCACGCCTGGTGGAGACGTGATTAATCACGTCTGGGTGGGGCAGGATTGAGCCTGGGTCACGCCTGACTGGGACGTGTTTCAACACGTCTGGCTCAGGCGTGATTGATTGCCACACAATGATAAATAGTTTTCAAACTACAGTATATTTGTAATTTTTTATTAAAATTACTATATTTAAATTTTTTTACCATATAAAATTAGTTTTAAAAATTAAATTTTATTTTAAAATCGTTTATATAATCCGTGTAAGTTACAGTCAATTTTATAATTAACTTAGGATATATAATTAATTTCTTAAAAAATAAAAACAATTTTTTACAAAACTAAAATCAATTATAAAAAAATTGATTATCATGTGTTAGATCCTCTAAAAAAAATAGTATTGGTTAGATTGTTCAAATAACCTATAACATTCAACACATCTAGGTTTAACGGATGACTCGTGTTTAATCATCCGATTCTAGTAGAGTAGTAACACTAATCAAAACGTTATGCTAAAAAAGAGAGGGAAAATCAACCAAAACGTGACATCAACGACTGCCAGCATGGCAACATTTCGAAGCGAACTCTAGAAGGTGAAAGAAAATAATATTATAATATTCAGGACCCACTAAAATTGAAAAAAGGTAAGAAAGAAGAGATAGCGGGATGGGTACAGTGCATGAGCATAAGCGTGTTCTGGAAACAAACAGAACAAAG
The DNA here is from genome assembly GCA_007407185.1 of Glycine tomentella. Classification (NCBI taxonomy): domain Eukaryota; kingdom Viridiplantae; phylum Streptophyta; class Magnoliopsida; order Fabales; family Fabaceae; genus Glycine; species Glycine tomentella. The sequence goes on along the minus strand of PYAF01004164.1, from coordinate 72,621 downwards.
TTGATTCTTGCCACTGAACAAACAAACAAACCTTCAACTCCCATTCTATTTTTTACGGTCACAAAATTGTTCATCTCGATCTCTCTCTACCTTTAACTCTGGTATTATTTCTCATTCTCTTCTCTTTACAATCGCTCATTCACTTCATTCTATATGAATGTGTCTTTTCATTTCTCAGTAGTAACCGTGTCAGTAATTTTATAACATTTTTCTGTGAACCTGCATTTTTCAATCTCGGTGACTGTTACTCTCTTTGACCTGCGTGATTGTTTCGCTGCTAGATTTATGGAATATTAGCTCTTTCTCGTTAATCTCATCTCATGATGAACTTTTTTTTTTTTTAGTTTGTTAATTGATAGGAAAGAGTAATGTATGGTGAATTAAGCAAGAACTTGAGGAAATACAAGCATTGGTGATATATATTCTTGATTGATTGTTCTGAGAAAGTGAGTGATGGCATGGTTTAGAGTTGCTTCCAGCATAGCAAAGCATGATGCAATTAGGAGAAATCTCTATCGAGGTGCGAAAAGGACCAGCACAGTCCTTCCATCAACAAGTAGAATTAGACATTTTTACACCACAGTTGTCAAATCCAAAGAGCAAACCGCACCGGTGCCTGGCCCCGTGCCCCTTTCCAAGTTGACTGACAACTTCTTGGATGGGACGAGCAGTGTCTATTTAGAGGAGCTTCAAAGGGCTTGGGAAGCTGATCCAGACAGTGTAGATGAGTCCTGGGACAATTTCTTCAGGAACTTTGTGGGTCAGGCTTCCACCTCCCCTGGAATTTCTGGACAAACAATCCAGGAGAGTATGCAATTGCTGTTGCTGGTGAGAGCATACCAGGTTAATGGCCACATGAAAGCCAAGCTAGATCCTCTGGGTCTGGAGGAACGAAAAGTCCCTGATGAGTTAGACCCTGCCTTTTATGGCTTCACTGAGGCTGATCTTGACAGGGAATTCTTTTTGGGGGTGTGGAAGATGTCTGGCTTTTTGTCTGAAAATCGCCCCGTGCAGACTCTTAGGTTCATTTTGTCACGGCTTCAGCAAGCCTACTGTGGGAGCATTGGGTATGAGTACATGCACATACCGGACCGCAAAAAATGTAACTGGCTTAGGGACAGGATTGAGACCCCTACACCTACACAGTATAATCGGGAGCATCGCGAGGTTATCTTTGATAGGCTTGCCTGGAGTACACTTTTTGAAAATTTCTTGGCCACCAAGTGGACATCGGCAAAGAGATTTGGGCTTGAAGGGGGAGAGAGTGTTATTCCTGGCATGAAAGGAATGTTTGATCGGGCATCTGATCTTGGGGTTGAGAGCATTGTTATGGGAATGGCACATAGGGGAAGATTGAATGTTTTGGGTAATGTAGTACGGAAGCCACTTCGTCAGATTTTTTGTGAGTTTAGTGGTGGTCAGCCTGCAGATGAAGTTGGGCTCTACACAGGAACTGGTGATGTCAAATATCATTTGGGAACATCTTATGATCGCCCAACCAGGGGTGGGAGGAGGATACATTTATCTTTGGTGGCAAATCCTAGTCACTTGGAAGCAGTCAATCCACTTGTTGTTGGAAAAACTCGAGCAAAGCAATATTACTCAAATGATGTGGACAGAATGAAAAACATGGGGGTTTTGATTCATGGAGATGGTAGTTTTGCTGGACAAGGTGTGGTCTATGAAACCCTTCATCTTAGCGCTCTTCCAAATTACACTACTGGTGGGACTATACACATTGTGTTCAACAATCAAGTTGCATTTACAACTGATCCCAAGTCAGGAAGATCTTCACAATATTGCACTGATGTTGCCAAAGCATTAAATGCTCCCATCTTTCATGTGAATGGTGATGATGTGGAAGCTGTTGTTCATGTCTGTGAACTTGCAGCTGAATGGCGCCAAACTTTCCATTCTGATGTGGTCGTTGACTTGGTGTGTTACCGTCGATTTGGCCACAATGAGATTGATGAACCATCTTTCACACAGCCTAAAATGTATAAGGTTAGCCCTATTGCTTTTTGCTATTCATATTTCTTTTTGACAAGTTCATCAGTTTTTCAACTTTCTGGACTATATATAGGTCATCCGAAACCATCCATCAGCTCTTGAGATCTATCAGAAAAAACTTTTGGAATCAGGGGAGCTGACACAAGAAGACATTGATAAGATACATAAGAAGGTCACATCAATTTTAAATGATGAATTTTTGGCTAGCAAAGATTATGTTCCAAAACGAAGAGATTGGCTTTCGGCGTATTGGTCCGGTTTCAAGTCACCTGAACAGATTTCACGTATCCGGAACACTGGGTATGATGATTTAATGTTAATGTTGCTTGAATCTTTTCTGTTGGTTGTATAAATGCTGAAAGCTATGGTCTATACTGTGCAGTGTGAAACCAGAGATCTTGAAAAGTGTTGGGAAAGCAATCACAATCTTACCTGAATTTTTTTCTCCTCATAAAGCAGTGAAGAGGATTTATGAACAACGTGCCCAGATGGTTGAAACAGGGGAAGATATTGACTGGGGATTTGCAGAAGCACTTGCTTTTGCCACATTGATAGTTGAGGGTAACCATGTTCGGTTAAGTGGTCAGGATGTTGAAAGAGGAACGTTTAGTCACCGTCATGCTGTAGTTCATGATCAGAAAACTGGAGAGATGTATTGCCCCCTTGACCATGTGATAATGAATCAAAATGAAGAGATGTTTACTGTTAGCAATAGGTAATACGTCTTAAGCTTCTAAAATTTGAATTCATATCTTGCTCAACTGATCCTTGATACTTGCTCATTTTTTCTTGTAGTATTAATTTAGTTTTATTTTGTCATGTGCTTTACAGTGAATTTTAATGTTTGTGATACTTTGTCAAAAATGTATGGGCTATTTAGAATTATATTTTAAAAATTCTTAATGAAATTTATTGTCGAACCTTTTAATAAACCATTAATGATTGTTATTTAGACTGTTTCATTGCATCTCTATTTATCCTAAAAGATAATTACTGTCCCGGCATCCAGTGCTTTTCAAATTTCAATGTCTCACCTATCAGCTGTATCTGTAGTAGTATACTTGTATTAGAAGTGTCTTCGACCTATACTATAATTATGATGTTATGTGCCTTTATCTTGATGACACTTAATATCATCTTTGACATAATATATATCAGTATAATTCATTTGATACTTTAATGAAACGTGAAATGTATGTTTAACTAATGATAGATTGTTTTCTATTAATCTTTCATATGATATGCAGCTCACTCTCTGAGTTTGGAGTTCTTGGATTTGAATTGGGTTACTCAATGGAAAATCCAAATTCATTGGTGATCTGGGAGGCTCAATTTGGTGATTTTGCTAATGGGGCTCAAGTTATATTTGACAATTTCTTGAGTTCTGGTGAGTCTAAGTGGCTCCGTCAGACTGGGCTTGTAGTGTTACTTCCTCATGGTTATGATGGCCAGGGCCCTGAGCATTCAAGTGGAAGATTGGAACGCTTTCTTCAGGTGCTCTGTTACGAATCTGTGTTCTAATTCCTTGAAACTTCTTTGAACGCTTTTATTCCTTCTGCATGAATCTGTGTTAGGATCCAATTGCAAGATATGGGACTTCGAGTCCCACATTGGAAGTATGGGATTCTAGTGTGGGGTTTATAAGGTCTTGGACTCTCCAACTACAATAGCTAGCTTTTGTGGTGTGGTTTTCTCAAGGTTCTTATCAATTGGTATCAAAGCCTTCCACCATGACTCCCAGCTGTAAACGAGCGTAGCGTGGTGGGATGTTAGGATTCAACAAACTAAAGGGCTGTGTCATGTTCAATTTACATTGTTGTGTTGTGCATGGTCTGTTTTAAATCATAAGCTTCTTTTTATTACTGGAGGGCACTTGTTAGTAGTCTGTAGTATAATAGGATTATTTTGGGGAATACCAAGGGTATAGGTTAATGGAACAATGATGAAAATGAAATTTGACTCTTTGAATTTAGCTACCTTTAAGTGTGGAAACTTCAAAGTTCATAGAAGGGGGAAGGACAATAAAGAAACATAACTTTTTGTTTAATTTAGATTGGTTGTTGGTATCTCATGTTTTTATTGCAAACATATCATTTGAATAATTGTCTTTTGTTTCTTGCTTTTGAAGATCTTTTTTGCATGAGTCCTTTCATCTTTCAATGTCAATCTTAATAGTATTTAGACAAGGTTTTCATTAATTTATTGGCAGATGGCTGATGACCATCCTTATGTTATTCCTGAGATGGATCCTACTCTTCGGAAACAAATTCAGGAGTGTAACTGGCAGATTGTGAATGTTACAACTCCAGCAAATTTTTTCCATGTTTTACGGCGGCAGGTTTGTAGTTGGTACAATGATTTGATTGATGTTAGCTTTGTCACTTATTTTCTCATCATTGCCTTTTGTTTTCTTGCAGATACATAGAGAATTCCGTAAACCTCTCATTGTGATGTCACCTAAGAACCTGCTTCGTAGTAAGGCTTGTAGATCAAATTTATCGGAGTTCGATGATGTTCAAGGACACCCTGGTTTTGACAAACAGGGCACTAGATTTAAGCGCCTCATAAAAGACCAAAATAACCACTCAGATGTTGAGGAGGGTATCAGACGTTTAGTACTCTGCTCTGGAAAGGTGTGTGATCCTGATTGGGACTACCTGTTCTCATGTGTTTGGTTTTTACGCTCTGAAACCTGCTGGATTATCTTTTAAATGTATTTGTGAATTTTATCTGGTGCTTTGATTACTGTTTATGTTTTACATCTAGGACTTATCATTGTTTTCTAAATATGCTTTTTATAATTATTAATGTCTTATATTCCTTGCAGGTTTACTACGAACTTGATGAACAACGAACAAAGGAAGATGCAAAGGATGTTGCAATATGTAGGGTGGAACAGCTTTGTCCTTTCCCTTATGATCTTGTCCAACGAGAGCTCAAAAGATACCCAAGTATGTCTTTTCAAAGTGCTCTTTTGAAATGGATTCCGATTTTTATTTTTTTTCATGTTGAAGCCTGAATATGCTGTTACTGTTATTAGTGTGGGAAGTAATTCTTGTTTGTGATTTTCTGCTAGATAGTCATTTTTTTATCTCATAGCTGTTGCATCTTTTACCTTAGCAAAAGACCAGCCATATGAAGGTAGTTGTTTTCCTATTGCTGTCAAAGCAGACTAACAATATGGAGTGCTGATTTCTGCTTGTTAGTTGGAAGGATTGGAAAGCATCTAGATTTTCCTTCTATTCAATTTTTTAGATCCTAGACAAGGCCTGATTGAAATTGCAATGCATTCTACTGCTAATTGGTTTCAAGATGTCATAAAAATGTGGTTAAAAGCCAAAGGAATCAATTTATAGTCTGTTGTGGTTAGTTGTTTTACGTTATACTTTGTTGTGTTTCTTCTAGATGCGGAGGTTGTTTGGTGTCAAGAAGAACCAATGAACATGGGTGGATACACTTACATTTTACCCCGACTCATAAGTTCCATGAAGGCTGTAGGTAGGGGAGGTTATGAAGATGTCAAATATGTTGGTCGTGCTCCCTCTGCAGCCACAGCCACTGGTTTCCTCAAGGTTCACCTTAACGAGCAGGCTGAGCTAGTTCAGAAAGCCATTCAACGTGAGCCAATCAATTTCCCTTACTGAGGCATAGCATATAATTTGTTTCTCCAGAGTGATGAAGGCAATAATTGGAGGGTAGCTTACATACACAATTCTTAAAATATTTGCTTTTCACCTTTATGTGTTATGCCTTTGACAAGATGTCAGGTAAGCTGAAATTCAAGGTGTATACTGTTTACTTCAGCATAGGTAATTTTTTGCTATGTTACCAAGAGGTAAAACTTGGTCAATTGTCCTCCAATAAATAAAAATTGTTTTTTTTTTTTTTTCTCGTGATTATTGCTTAGTAGTGTTTAATAGTTTCAATATAGAACAATTGTGGCATAAGTTTTAAATAATAATTTCCCTTCAAGATAGAACAACAATAGTAATTAATATGTCTGAAGCTTTGGATTTTAATTAGTCTGTATGATGTCATATGTTTCATGTAACCGAACTTATCTAGTAAGACAAGGTTTCATATTTACCTTTTTTTTTTTTTTTTAGCTTAAAGGAGGGGGGGGGGGGGAGACTCTCTCTCCTTTATTGATGCTCTTTTTGCACATGGTTGTTGTTATAGTATAGGCTTGTTGTATGTACTATTTGTTCACTGTATTTTGCTAAAATGAAAAATAAGGTTAAAAATAATAAACTACCTTTACACAGGTGGTAACTCATTCGTTTGATATGCTGCAAGGGATTTTGGTTTAAAACTTGCTCGGTTTCTACCCATCTTTTTCTTTGCGTGTCATAGTGTGTTTGGAAACAATTTAAAAGTGTGTGGCACCATGAAATCACGTTATAGGAGAAAAACGCTGAAGGCTGAAGCTACTGTTAGTAACTTTTGATTTGGCGTGTTGGCATCAAATAGCGGCAACAGCAAGCATTATAGAACTTCTAAGCATTTACAACAGTAAGCAGTATCACTTGAGAGCAATAATGTAGTAATAATACCTCGTGACTTGAGGAGTCCCTGGTGGGTTAAGTTAAAAAAACATTACTCTTTTGGGACCGAAGCCGATGATGAACCTGCTAGGTTTTGTTTTTGTTTTGTAGTAATAATATGAATAAATGTGCCGGGTCACTCTTCAAGAACGTTTATCAAAAGGAAGCATGATAATTTTTTAAATGATTTTAGGGTAAGATTTTGTTACTCTACATCTCTGGACGCTATACCACTTTTTTAACATTCAAAATATAGTTCAAGTAGGAGACATTAATTGATTAGCATAACTAAAATGGTATTCCATAATACAGGTAAAAAACAGAACATCTTAGAATCTCCTACGAACTAAGAAGGATACTTCTTACCACTCTGAGATTCAATTCACCTCCGCGTTACTGCCTCATGCAGTGAACAAATTGACCAAGGGATGTTACAGTTAGAGCATCAAGACTCGTGTTATATGCACTGTGCAAATATTATTTGAGCTGTGATCACTCTTTTGAATAACAGCAGCGATATATGAATGAATATAAAATCAAATTCTATAATAGCACATGCTTAATGTGAACTTAGTTTTGACATCTGATATATTCTTAATCCGTGATTTTGGTCATTGGAACTTGGAAGAACAAGAAAGGGAAAGAAAAAGTTGTTATAAAACCTTTATTTACGATAAACGTCAATTCAAACACCCATGTACTTGTAGTCTGATGTGAATGAAAGGCAGAGCTGCAGATTAATACGGACATTAATACCTGAAGTGAATATATTCATTTGATTTTGATACGAAGAAAATAAGTGCAACGACCTATTTTTACAGGAATAGAGGGCCTACGATGACTTTGTCTATCTTAGCAAAAATTGTGCTATGATGTCATGTGCACCAACCTAACCAAGTTCCATGTAACTGGCCAGTTATTGATCAGAACTAGAACTATACAAGGCATATTTTTTTTTTTAATTGAGTGGCAATCAGGTTCCTTTGTTCTACAGACTACTGATATATTATTACCCTGTTAGTTGCATTCTTTAGACCGTGCAGCGAGGGTAGTAATCCACTACTACTAGATTTAGCTACCTTAGCCCAAGGCTAAAAGACTGGGGAGTGTGCTCAGCTCCCAGCCACTAATCTCACCATAATTGAATAGTTATAAGGGGCTTGGTTCAGCTTGAATTCAGATGGGTTGTTAAACGTGTGTGCATGTAATCTCTTCTGTGCTTCATTCTTCAATTACACAAGCTAGCTCTTCAACCATTCAGTGCATCATCACGTGGTGGAATGTTGTATTGTATATATAAGCTGGGAACTCTCTTGATACATGGATTTGAGGTGGGGCGGTAGAAAGAGTGGGTAAATTTCGATTCCATGGAAAAATTGAAGATTCAACAAATTAAAACCTGACAACTACGTGACCCTTTTTGAAAAATTGGAATTATTGTTTCTCTCTTCCATGCAGCAGAGCAAGAGTATCCTGTCTCAAAATCACTCAATATAGTAGTTTCTTTTCAGTTCACTCATCACAATTACCAGTATAATGCACCAACAACCCTGAAGAGATAGCTATCTTTACCTTGGACGGAATTACCAAGATCATTTGGTGCTCAAGGTGTTACCACTCGCTACGCATGCCTATGTCCCACATCGGTGAGAAGATATAACAATCACATGAAGTATTGTTATAAAAGGCACGTTTCACAGCATTGAAACTCATACCTTTCTCGGCCTTTTGGCTAAGATCAAGTGTAGTATCTGTTCTTATCAGTTTAATATCTGATATGTGGGCCATTGGTCCACACGATATTAAATTTATTTTTCGAAGGGGAGGGCCCAATACGGTAGCTTGCTACTGGGGTCTTCAAGTGTCGCCCTTGTGTTGCACTATAACATGGGCCTGGCACACCCTACAATTTTATGTGCCAATTTTTAGTACCATATAGTGGAACATTTAGTAATATCTCTGGCAGTAGAAATTAGTTTGTTAGACTTGTAAAAATGAAGAAAATATTACATAAAAAGACTCAGATGTAGTATTCACATCGGTAGACGTCGTTAACTTTGCGGCGTAGGGAGATGATTATTCCCGTTTTGAAAGAGATTGCTTCTTGCTTGCTTAAACGGATTTTGCAAACAGGCTGAAACTGTTGAACTATCGATTTCTCTGGCTACTAATCGGTTTTAACTCAGTCGATTAAAAGAAAATTTCATTATAAATTTTTTATATAAAATAAACATTTAATAAAATACACCGCGGCTAAAATACTAGTTACAGAGTTGGTACAACATTTTCTTTAATGTTGTTTATCTCTTAATTATTAATAACAAAAATAATACTTAAATTGAAAGTATTTTTAGTTATTCTTTTTTGTGTAAAATATGTATGATAATGGTTGACCAAAAAATAATGGAGTTGTATCGCTGACTTGGTCCAGTTAATTATATGACATTGACCATCATATTCAATATGATAATTTGTAATCAGCTATTAACTTATTCACTTCTTATTTAAAAGTGATTGTGTCAGTTGGACAAACAACAGACCCTATAATAGGCATTAATGCTTAGCTATATTAAATGTTTTTTTAAAGGAAAATACTAATTTAATGGAAACATGATTGATATTTTAACTTTTTAGCTTATCAACAATGCCTGAACGTTCTTGAGCAAGACATATACTGCACGTTAGAGTATATTCCATTTTCCTTGGTCAGACAGTCTAGAAGAGAAGTAGTTTTCCAAGTAAACAGCGCAGTCCAATGCATGAACACTTAGTGGCTGCCATCTAGAAGCCCTTTTATTTTAAGCCACTTAATAAATTATTTCAAAATTTCAGTCGAAGGATTTTAAATATTATAAAAATTGTTTATAGGCTTTGAATTAATGAGCATCGATCTCCAATCAGCTAACCAATCACGCTTACCTTCACACCATGCAAGCTTACTAGTCAAAGGAAAAGCCCTAGTTCAACGCATATATCCAATGCATTGCTTTTTAATTGCTCCATTACTCGTACTTGCTTACGTAAGAGTATTCAATTCAAAGGCACCGATAAAATAAAAATTGAATCAGTTTTAAGGAAACATACTCATCTCAGAAAAACATAAGTTCAACTTTTACTATCTATGTAAAGATTTTATTAATGAATAGTCTATAATTAATTTTGTAAGTGTTTTTTAAGCCTTTAGGCTTATTGTGACTCTGATGAGATCTCAAAATCTAATTTATCTAATTCTTTTCTTTACAATAAAAAATTCAATTCAAAGTCACAAGTTTAGAGTGTTGCAGTACATGTTCACACATTACACGTACATACTACATTCAGTAACGTCATGCATATTAATTAGAAGGGTCTAAAACTCTGAAGCTAACAAACAAAACCAACCTTATAAATATCAATCACACACCATACTCCAAAGTCTCATACACCAGTTAATCCATTCCACACCTTTCTATTCTTTTTAAACCCTTGATCATATCCATTTTCGATCACCCCTTCAAACCAAAACACCAATATTATTTCAAGTACTATTGATAGCATATAGTGATGAAGAGAGAAAGAGAAGTTGATAGCACAACCATGGCCAACTACTTGATGCTGCTTTCTCGAACCACCACCGACTTGAACACTTCCAACAACCGTGTGTTTGAGTGCAAGACATGTAACCGGCGGTTCGCGTCGTTTCAGGCATTGGGTGGCCACCGTGCGAGTCACAAGAAGCCAAGGTTGATGGGAGAGAGTGAGAGCCAATTGCTAATTCATGGTTCACCACCAAAGCCTAAGACACATGAATGTTCCATTTGTGGATTGGAGTTTGCAATAGGACAAGCTTTGGGAGGGCACATGAGGCGTCATAGAGCTGCAGCAGCATCAAATGGAAATATGCACACTACTATTAATTCTTTGATGAGTTCTAGCAGTAGTAGTGGTGGTAGCACTGTTGATAATACTTTACCACCAAACATGAACAACAAGGCTAACAACACCAGGAGGGTTTTGTTTCCTGATTTGAATTTGACGCCTTTAGAGAATGATTTGGAGTTTTTGAAGTTTGGACAAGCAACTCCTTTAGTTCACTGCTTTAATTGAATTAATTCTTGGCACATAGTTTGTAGAGTACAATATAGGTAGATTATCTACTTTTTGCTCCTTTTGTATTTTACTTATGTAAATTAATTTCAGTTCTTGGATATATATATATATATATATATATATATATATATATATATATAAGAAATTCGTGTTAATTAAAAAAACAAAGAAAAAGTGTTCGCTTATGAATCCTTACTTTAACGTTTCTTTCAAAACCAACAATTTTTTATTTATGATTATAAGCATATTTGTACAAGTACAGTTTCTTTAATTTGTAGCTAATATATTTTTCTGCCATTAAATGAGATTGAGATTTGTGTTAGAATAAATTCAATCCATTAATTTGGTTTCAGACTTTAGTAGTGTAAGATCTTAAGCAAAGTTCAAGATCTGATCTTCATTAGATCTCTCAATAAAGGAGGTGAAAAGATCTCCAACATATAAAAAAAGTTCTTGTAAAACCCTTCATATGTACATTGTTCAAAAAAGAATAATTTTTTCTCTCTTTCTCTCTCTCTACTATCTCAAAATGAGATCTACCACTAAAGAAAAAAAAAAAAAAAAAGATCTTGAGAGATCTTACCGGTGGCGGATCTAGGACCAAGTGGGGACAATTTTATTTAAAAAAATAAAAATTGATAATAGTGGATTTAAATATATAAAATTAAAGAGTATAAAATATGAAAATATAAAAACATGAGAATAATGAGTTCAAATATATAAAATTAGGAATAACAAAATATTAAAATATTAGATAATTATATGTAATTTTTTAAAGTTAGGGGGTGCATTTGTCCACCCTCACTTCCAAATAGGTCACCGCTATTCAATCCTACGTGAATCTATCAAAAAGTGATCTAATATCCCAATTTGAGATGTAAAGATGCTGTAGAATGTGTATCATGGGTGGAAAGAAATTTCTGCTGCCAACAAAAACATTTTAATTAAATACCAATTTAATTAAACTTTGATTTCTCCTTTTCTTTAAGTCAAAGGTTCAGACATGCATGGTCCACGTTCTCAAGGAAAAGAAACACAAAATGGGTTTCCTAACAGGTAATAGAAAGCGATATGCTTCTAATTAATCTAAATAAGTGGTTTTTGTATATTATTTTTTTTATATGCACGTAAAATATTTATCGCGCGTAAAGCTATGAATTAATGTATAGTGAAGAGGATTGAATTACATACAAATGTATATTTACACAACTTCTCCATGTGATGAAAATAAACAACTGATTCGAATAAGATCTGGTAGTATTTGACCTAAACAAGAAACGTTTGTATCTTACTAGCTATATGGTATTAAACTTCTTATTCAATGTAATCAGCTGCTACTAACTAATTCACCTTTTTAACTTAATGATTCTGTCACTTAATATAGGGCAGATCTTTGTATCACAATCACGAGTTTAATTTCTTTTTATAAACTATAAATAACAATACGTTGGAATATTGTAGGATTGATTTTCCATTTTCCTTGAACGTCATACAATCTAGAAGGAGTTGTTTTCCAAATACCAGTGCCGTGCAGTTGGGTCCAATAAAAGCTTGTCCTACGTATATATATAGAACCTGCGTGCCATCTAGAAAGTCGTTTCATTATAATAATGTTTACTATTCGCACTCTTATTTCAAACTTTGTGTTCAACAATTTTAGTGATTATAATGTTGGTAGCTACTAGTTAGAGTAAGTTAAATTTAAGCAAATGGATTGCAGGGTTAGAATTTTAAGTTCCAAGTGAATATGCTACTAAGAAAAATCTCATTAAAAAAGAAATAATTCAATAGACAACACATAAATTTTATAAGGCAGCCCAAACTTTTGTTTTAGTTTTCAGAAAAAATAATTATTTAGCATCAATATCTAATTTTTTTTAATTAATTAGTCTAACACAGTGATAATTTAGGTATGTTTTTCCTTGGAGACTGTGGTTCAAACCTTGCTCGAGAAAAACTCACTTTTTTTTTTTTAAGTCTTTGAATTTTTCTATTACTCTCTTATCCTTTATATTTTTTTGTAATGTCATTACCTCAAAGTTGGTTTTATTCTTTTAGACTTAAAAATATATTGGGCTGACCATGAAAATTTAGTATGCTTCTTTTAGAATTTAGTATAACTAATTACAAAAGAAATTGATAATCAATATTAAAAGAATTTGCTTTGACCAAAGAATATGTAATAGACATTGTTTTTATAATGATAACTAAAAAGTAAATTTCAAAGAATTGATTTTATTAAATGATACATTAAAATACTTGTAAAGGTTTTTAATTTTTTAATTAAGATCCTAAAAACCTATACAAAAAGCTTTTATTAATGTACAAAATAAATTATTTTGGCTGTAAACAAACACAACGAGTAACCAACAGAGTTAAAATATCCTTCTTTTAACCAGTTTCTTGGTTTTTAGTTCTATACTAATTCTATTTCTATTTCCTAGTTTTGTTGTTCGATCTTCTGAGATATATCACCTGCGTAAGCGATGATGACAAATTTCGATACCACGTACACGTACTCCAAATCACACTACAGGCACCCAAGGTTTTTTATAGCAACAGTGAGAGTTTCAGCTCATAAGAAATCACACAAGATATGGCTACAATTTGTTATATATAAAAAAAATTAACACTCTTTGTCGAGCAGTATCATATGACATTAATTTGTTATATATAAAGAAATCACACAAGATATGGCTACAATTTGTTAATTATTTCATTTGTTGGTGATATATTAGGACATGAAATGTACAACTTTTTAAGATGAAAACTAGCCTAGTTTCCGTGACCTGTAATAGTATTAAATTTACATTTTATAATTTATTATTTATATTATTTGAATTTTTAATATGTTTTATTTAATTTAAATTTCAATAAATATGTTAGTAAATATGTTAATAAATATTTAAATATATTTTATATACAACTTTGTGATGAATTTAATTTTTTTAAAATTATAATATATAATATTCAGTAAATATATAGAATAAATTAATGTTGATTTAAATTGTTTTATTAGACAATCAATTAAAATTTTGTTCACATTAATGTTTCATAATACTAAAATGTACCTGTGTGAATTGATTTAAATTCTACCTGCACAAATTAAAAAAACACATAAAACACGACTCTTTATTAATTGTGTTCATGTAAAATTTATTTTTAACGATAATTAGTATATTTTAAAATATATCTGTAATCAAGTATTTTCACATTTTTACTTTGATCAACAAAAAAATATACCATATAAATTTACACGATTCTTAAACCTATTATATAAAATTAAAAACATAAAATGAATATAAAATCTAAATATTTCAATTTATACGATTCTTATATACTATAATTCATTTAAGATTCTATAATTGATTGTATTGAAAATATAATAAATATAAATTATTTATTAATTGCATTATTTGGAGAGAATAAATATAAGAATATCATGTGATATCACCCCATAAAATAAAAATCTTCTTTTATATTTATATAGAGAGTAAATTAATGTTTTTTTTTCCTTCGTGAAAATTGAATATCTTGACAAAGGAAATAATTCATAGTTTATTTTGTTTTTGAAACGTTGGTTTTTGGCTTGACATGAATCCTATTTGGCAAAGAAGCATTAACAAAAAGTAAAATGACTCTCATCACTATCTTATTCTTGATTGGGGGTTACAGGCGGTTATTTGTTTGCACGTCACTGAAACACGTTTGAGGTAATCAGGTAACGCCGTAAAGGTTTCTACACAACATGATAGTATATAAGTGACCAATGTGTACAAAATGGGGCAACTTTGCTAGCCTGTACTTTGGTTGATCCAGTTGGGATATGAGTGGTTTGGTCTTAATTTTAGTTTTAAATGTTGCATTTTGGACGTTTCTTGGTCAAAACTGAAAATTTACAAGTTAATCTCTTTACACATACGTAACACAAGCCACGGCAGATTTTTGATTTGGTATGAGTCTCCAAATTGGATATGACCAGCTTTGAGAATAATAATGTCACTCGTAAAACCCATGTTTCAGTATGCTTTTCCCGTACCTAGTTGAGTCTTATCCATGTTCCGTACCATGTCAATTGTCAAGGGAGATTGTTATAATCTAAATATTCTAGACTAGCTGTTAAACCTACCTCGCCTCTTTTCAAAATTTGTATATTCTAAATATCTAACTAGGCCAATTGGCCATATAATTTTTTTTTCTTCCATATATCGATTTATGATTAAACAATAATATTAAAAAAAACTACATTATTAATGCATTTTAATTTTTATAAAAAACAATAACTTTGTTATATATTAATTTATGATTACACGATTGTATCAAAAAAATTAAACTATTAATGTTTTCTAATTGTATTCATCTTTAAATTGCTTTCTTCATACTGTATACAGTATATTTTATTATTCTTTGGTTTGCTTATCACCCTTGAATACGTTTAATTATTTCTTTTCTGATTTGTATAGACTTCCGTAATCCATTGCCTAAAAAAAACTTACGTAATCCATGAGGACAATGTATACCCACCTGATGAGTAACTTGGCCTTTCAGAGATACCAATTGCTTTATTTGTGACTGGTACAAGATACTACATTACTACTATTTTTATTTTTTATTTTTATTTTTTACGAGTTATTCCTAACTTGAACAGAAGTTTTTGGCAACAATTCAAATAGTGCCAGTGTTACCTGTTTTATAAGCAAGGATTAATTTATTTTAGGAGTAATAAGTTTTTTTTTTTTTTTACAAATTCAATTGTTAATTAAATTAAAAATTAAGTAAATTATAACTACAGATATTTTTATTAAAAAAATTAAATTATTTGAAACTTATTTAAATAAATTTAAATTCAACATATAATGTACTTTTATAAATATAAGTAAATGTTAGACAATAAAACTATACAATTACAAATGTCCAATTTATCCAAAGTTTAGTGTACAAAAAAGTTGAAAATTAATTTATTGTTATCAACAAAACAGTTTGATTAAATTTGAGTTTGATCTTTGACGAAAACAACTTTTGGTCGGACTAAGACAGAAGATAGATCAGGTTGTTTAACATTTTCAGATTGATTGTAACTTGTAAGCCTATATATATAGATATTCTCACCTTATGAATATTATTGGCTATTTTACTCTATTGTTAATCTCTATTAGTATATATTTTATATTTTCTTTTCTGTTGTAACAGATTTTTCTTCTAGAATGTTGATGGTGCTTATCGTGTGCACCATTCTGTTATGCCCATTTTTCATTTTTCTTATAAAACTACTTGTATTCACGTTTTATTCAATTAAATGGAATATACAGTTTTATTCATCATGCTTTCTGCTTCTTTGAAAGCTAATATGGTATCAGTGATTTCCTACTAACCCGAGCCCTCTTCCATGGCTCGTGGTAATAATAATACCAACCGTCCACCACCGGGGGATGCTTCCTCTAGTTCTTCTTCTACCATGGAAGATTTTTCCAATCCCTATTTTTTGCAGAACGGTGACCATCCTGGTTTGACCTTGGTCTCACATTCCCTGACTGGTTCCAACTTCAGTTCTTGGAATCGGTCGATGATTCTTGCACTTACGGCGAAGAACAAGCTGGTATTCGTAGACGGTACCATTCTTTGTCCTCCTCCCTTTGATCTTGTGCATTGTGATATTTGGGGTCCTTTTCATACCATTTCTGTAGAGGGCTCTAGGTATTTTCTTACTATTGTTGATGATGCCACTAGGTTCACATGGATTTATTTTTTACATAAAAAATCTGATTTTTCATCTATTTTCCCCTCCTTTTATACTCTGATTCACACTCAATACTCTTTGTCTATTAAGTCTATCCGTTGTGATAATGCACCTGAGTTCCAATTATCTTCTTTTTTCTCCTTGAAAGGAATTCAAGTCTTCCATTCCTACATTGATCGCCCTCAGCAAAATTCTGTTGTAGAACACAAGCACCAACATCTCCTCAATGTGGCACGTGCCCTTCAATTTCAATCCCACATTCCCCTTCAATATTGGCAAGATTGTATCCTTACTGCGGTTTATCTCATTAATCGCACCCCAACCCCCCTCCTTTCATTCAAATCTCCTTTTGAACTCCTCTGTCACAGACCTCCAACATATGATAATCTTCGTAATTTTGGTTGTCTTTGTTATAGCTCCACACTTCCCAAATATTGTCATAAGTTTTCCCCTCGAACCTTACCTGCCATTTTTATTGGGTACCCACCTGGCTTCAAAGGTTACAAGCTTCTTGATTTGGACTCCAACCGAACCTCCATATCTCGAGATGTTGTCTTCTTTGAAAACATTTTTCCTTTTGCCTTAAATTCTTCCCCATCTTCCTTACATACTGAATTTTCAACTTTGCCATCTTCCTTGGCTGTTCCTACTATTGCTCAGCCAGTTCCTCTTGATTCCATTTCCCACCCAAGCACCCTCCCTCGTCCTTCAAGGACTCGACATCCTCCTTCACATCTTGCTGATTATATATGCTCTTCCTGCACTCTTCATCCTCTCTCTAATTGTCTTTCCTATCATCGGCTTTCACCTTCTTATGCAACATTTATTAATTCTATTTCATCTCATTTTGAACCCACTTCCTTCTCTGCTACATCCCAACTTCTGGAATGGCAAGATGCAATGAAAGCTGAACTTTCGGCTCTTGAGACTAATAGGACTTGGTCCATTGTTTCTCTTCCACCAGGCAAGCAGGCCGTGGGATGCAGGTGGGTCTACAAGGTGAAGAATAATTCCAATGGATCCCTTGAGAGGTACAAGGCCCGTTTGGTGGCCAAGGAGTTTACTCAACAAGAGGGGATAGATTTTTTGGAGACTTTTTCTCCTGTGGCAAAACTAACTACTATTCGGGTTCTTCTTGCACTTGCTGCAATCAACAACTGGTCCCTTGTACAGCTCGACGTTAATAATGCTTTTCTTCATGGAGAGCTTCTTGAAGAAGTTATATGCATCTGCCCCCTGGATACTCTTCTAATCAGTCTTCTCTCCCACCTAATGCTGTCTGTCGTCTCCATAAATCACTATATGGACTTCGACAGGCTTCAAGACAATGGTTTGCTAAATTCTCTCACACATTATCCTCTTTTGGTTTTGTTCAATCACAGTCTGATCATTCCCTTTTTGTGCGTTCCTCTGGATCATGTTTCATTGCCATTTTGGTATACGTTGATGATATTATTGTTGCATCTAACAATTCTCATGAAGTGCAGCTTCTCACTGATGAACTTCATAGTAAATTTAGATTAAAAAATCTTGGGTCCCTCAAATATTTTCTTGGACTTGAGGTAGCTCGTTCTACTAAAGGTATTTCTGTTTGCCAACATCATTATGCATTGGAAATCCTCAAGGATTCAGGTCTTTCTGGGTGCAAACCACGAAGCACTCCTATGGAAGTTGGTCTTAAGCTTTCTGCATCTGAAGGAGACCTTCTCCCTGACCCTTCTGTATACCGTCGCTTGATTGGTCGCCTTTTATACTTAACAATTACTAGGCCTGACATTTGTTACAGTGTTAATTTTCTCAGCCAGTTCATGGCATTTCCACGTGTTCCACACCTTCAGGCTGCTCACAAGTTGCTTGGTTATATCAAATATACTATTGGACAGGGCATTTTCTTTTCTTCTTCCTCTGTTGTTCAGCTTAATGCTTTCTGCGATGCTGATTGGGCATCATGTGTTGATAGTCGTCGCTCTATATCTGGCTTTTGTGTCTTTATTGGGGATTCTATTGTGTCTTGGAAGTCCAAGAAACAAGGCACTGTTTCCAGATCATCCACTGAGGCTGAGTATAGATCCATGGCCCATGTTACATGTGAGTTGCTTTGGCTGTTTTCTCTATTACGTGATCTTAAGGTCTTACACTCTGGCCCTGCCCATCTCTTTTGTGACAACCAATCTACTCTTCATATTGCTGCAAATCCAGTTTTTCACGAACGGACGAAACATATAGAAATAGACTGCCATCTTGTTCGTGAGCATATTCTTAAAGGCACCTTGAAGACTTTTCATGTTCCTTCATCAAAGCAACTTGCGGATCTCCTTACTAAACCTCTGCTTCCTTCAAAGTTCTCAGCCTTGGTATCCAAGATGGGAGTTTTGAACATCCATTCTCCATCTTGAGGGGGCCTATTAGTATATATTTTATATTTTCTTTTCTGTTGTAACAGATTTTTCTTCTAGAATGCTGATGGTGCTGATTGTGTGCACCATTCTGTTATGCCCATTTTTCATTTTTCTTATAAAAACTACTTGTATTCACGTTTTATTCAATTAAATGGAATATACAGTTTTATTCATCATGCTTTCTGCTTCTTTGAAAGCTAATAATCTCTCTATTTTTTCGGCAAGTTCTCTCTATTTCTATATTTTATTTAACAAAATATTTCCAACAGATATGCAGAGTAATATTGACTTTCATGCCTCTACTTTGATTTAGAGTAATACGTGCCTAGGCTATATTTAAATTGGAAGAAGAGAATAGAAAAGAAGGAAATGATATTATGCTTCATTGTTTAGATCCTAAAAAGAGGATGAAGTACAATGCAAACTAATAAAACCTGTTTCATCCTATTCTATTGTTTATTTTACTTAATTTCATTGTATCATAACATATCTAAACAATAGAATAAAGAATTTATTCCATTTCATCTCATGAATCCAAACATAGCCTTAGATTATTCAATTCACTTCAATGTTTGTAACAGTATATAATTAGATAAACCTATACACCAGAACTTTTTAGACTGGTTAGTCCTAGAAGATAGAAAGAACCCAGCACTTTGTGGCAGCCAGAGCCTATTTGTAAAAAAAAAAAAAAAAAAAAAAAAAAAAAAAAAAAAAAAAAAAAAAAAAAAAAAAAAAAA
>PYAF01004164.1:12147-53002 GCA_007407185.1 Glycine tomentella | reverse complement strand
GCTTTTCCTAATGAAAGATGTATGATATACTATACTAATATCCAAAAGAGGGACACGAGAGAGGATGATGGTTAAAAAGTAATATTGGGGAACAAATTACATGGATTAGGGTTTTCATTGGCAAGCTCGAGCGGGATTCATAAGTAATTTATTAATAGGGATGAACACAAACCTGGTTTGAATTGAATCAACACATATATATAATCATGCTTCAGTAGCTGAAATGAAATTGCAATTAATAAAGAGGGCATGCGAAGTAATAATTGGGGATTTTAGTCTTGTGGACTGGCTAATGGAAGTAGTGGCCTAAGTTTAACGAGGGAGATAATTTCGGTACTAAATTGTGCTATCTTGCAGTTAGTATTTTAGAAATATGCGTTGTAAGTTGTAGGGAAAAAAGAAAAAGAAAAAGTGGGGATCGGAGCCATAAGATGAGAAGAAAAGGCAAAAAATGAAACAGTGAGAACATGGCATATTATTATAATTCATACGCACCAGAACACAAGATAGATGAGGATGTGCATTAACATATAAGAAATTAAAGGATGGAGAATTAAAAATAGAATACAAGGGAGGGGGAGTAATGAATCAGTTTGAGTTATGAGGATGGTCGTCGGGGTTACCGAATTTATGTTTGAAGGAATCCTGGCGCTGTAACCACATCATGTGACCCTGAAAATGAAAATGAAACAGATAAATTGAATTGAGAAAAAGGAGAATAGTTAGGGTAGGGTACGTAACCTAACCTGAAGAGCAGCGGCCCAGGCGATAAGGAAAGATGCCATCCAGAATTTCTTGTCCTTCACCACATTTCTAAATTCCATTTTCATTCCAATACCCAAGCCACACCCTTCGTCTCTACACTGCACCCACACACACCAGACCACCGTCTCTGATTCAATTTCTGTTTCACAGCAATCACTACAACGCCACCTTTCATAAAAGGGATGCACTTCATATACCAGCCAGGTAAATTTCTAGTACACCTTGCATGTATGGTGTGTTTTCAAAATTACCTTTATATTATGAAGATCTTCATACACGTATAATTCATACACAATAAGTTTTTTTTTATAAGTTAAAATATATTTTATAAAATAATTTAAAATCATGGTATATACAAGTATTGAACCTATGACCTTCAAGTTATTAACATGATACTCTAATCAATTGAACAAATAGATTAATTATATTAAAAAATAATTAATATTGACATATATAACACTAATTTTTTTAATTTAAATAATTTATTATGTTAAAATTATATGTGTATTATATATACATTAAAAAATTTAATATTATATGTGTCAACATTAATTATTTTTTAACATAATTTACCTATTAATTTATTATGTTAAATTTTGTAATAACATTATATGTTAAAATCATATGTTTAATTAATGCATGCATACACATTTGTAACAAAATTATATGTTAAAATTTTATAACAACATATAATTTTAACAAAATAAATTATTTTAAATTAAAAAAATTTAGTGTTATACATATCAATATTAATTATTTTTTAACATAATTGGTCTATTATTAGTTAGTTGGAGCATCGTGTTAATAACTTAAAAGTCACATATTTGATACTTGCATATATTATTATTTTAAATTATTTTATAAAATATATTTTAACTTAAAAAAACTTACAAATTAGACTTTCGGATTGCCCAATCCCTATATATATAAAAAAAAAACTCTTACGGCCATAAACACGTGAAAGGTAATTTTGGAAACATGTTCATACACGGTGTATTAGAAATATTCCTGCTGTATGAAGCACATCCCTTCATAAAATGGTTTTTGTTTGAACGATGCAATATAAGGCCCTAGTTACGGCCTAATCATACATTTCGCTGGCTATTACGTTCTGTTTGCTTCATGCA
Source organism: Glycine tomentella (assembly GCA_007407185.1). Classification (NCBI taxonomy): domain Eukaryota; kingdom Viridiplantae; phylum Streptophyta; class Magnoliopsida; order Fabales; family Fabaceae; genus Glycine; species Glycine tomentella. The sequence goes on along the minus strand of PYAF01004164.1, from coordinate 51,110 downwards.
TTCTTTCCATAATGTTTTTTAACCATCCAGGATGGTTATTCTGAAAGCCAAAAAGAAATTTCGAAATATAATTTTACATTATGTAAGGAAAAAGGAAGTGTAGAAAGTAACACAAGAAGTACAGGAAGCAATAGCCCATTTTTCTCCCCCAGAGGCCCAAATGATTTAAAGACAAATTGCTACTCTTATAACAAAATAAGAAATGTTTATAAAAAATAATTATTTATGTATAAGCTTAATTGTATTTTTGATTGTCATATGTTCATTTGAGTACAAGGACTCTCTTATTTTTTATCCGTAAAAATTAATGACATGTATCAAAAAATTTGTAACACTCACATCTTTCTTAACTAACTAATATAGATCTTTTATGCAAGGACTCGTTTAAATCAACAACTTAATTTAAATTTTATTTGCATTTGGATACACATGTTAAAATATACATATATAATTTTGAAATGTTTAGATACATAAGTATTTATAAATGATGTCTTATTTTACAAATTAAAAATAAAAAAATAAAAAATAAACTAAATAATTAAAAAATTACATTAAATAAATAATTCCTCACATAAAAAAGTAATTAGTTAATTGCATATGTAAAAAAGGAACAAAAGAAAATAAGTTAAAATAATTGTTCATAAATTATTCTATACGTTAAGTAGTGGTAAAGACATATCATGTGAATGGAAACTATCTTATATGAAAGTGAGATAATTAAATCTATGACTATATAATCAAATATAAACAATCAAAATTTAATGTCATGTGACCACTTAAAAGTCAAGTTAATTTTTTAATAACTATGTGACTTTTTTTATATTAAATCTTAATGTATGGTTATATAGTTCAAATTTAATCATTTTATTCTCATATAAGATGTTTCCTCTCACAAGATATATACTAAGGGCCCGTTTGGGTAAGCTTCTCTAGAAGCACTTATAGAAGAAGAAAATAAGAGCAAAAAGATGAGATGAACTTCTCCATAAGTAAAAAATAAGTTCTCCATTAGCTAATTTGTAGAAGTTCACCAATGTAGTTTCTCTAAAAGATGAGATGACATCTACAAATTAGCTAATGGAGAGCTTATTTTTACTTATGAAAAAGCTCATTTCATTTTTTTCTCCTTACTTTTCTCTTCTAGAAGTGCTTCTAGAGAAGCTAACATCCAAACAGGCCCTAAACATTTGATGGTGTATTCATATTGCATTGTCCAAATTGAGGTATTTTCTATCACATTTAATAAGAATAAATAATTATTAAGTTGTTCATTTACTCTGCAAATTGCAAGAAGAAAATTTTCATCATTTATATTATGTAATTTAAGTTCTCTAGTCAACGCACCTAAATCCCAAGAAAGAAGAGGTAGGAAAACTAATTTTCCCTCCCCAAATTAACAAATTAGCGTCTATGACCGAAACAATGAAATAAGGAGCAATCAAAGACATAACTAACTCAACTAACCAGCAAGCAAATAGCTCATGCAACCAGAAGTAGAATAAGTATCCTCCTCCTTGAGCACACATTGAAGCAGAGGCAACTAAAATTTATTTTGTGTTCTAGTCAGTTGTCAACCAATAACATGAAGATGGTAGAGTAAAAATCTATTTTTATATAACTCCAATTCAATTGTAACAATCAGAAGAAATGATATTTCAAGTTGGCAGTTCGCCAGATAAGTAGAGAGATAGCTTCTCTCTCATAATGTTGGCAGTATTGTCAGCAAATTCACTAGTTTGGTCTTGATATCTTGAATCATGCTGGTAGCAAGAGGGCATATCATTCAGTACTTCATCCTCCATATCGATAACTATATTATGTAGTATACAGCAAACAAGAATAATTTTTGGTAACTTGTGCTTATCAGGCTTCCACATCACGCCTTGGATTATCTTCCACATATCCTTCAGCCTAGCCAATGCTTTCTTGGCCACCATTTGGGTTTCAACAACCCTTTTATTAAACTCAACTTGAACATTTGAGAGTCCTTTACCTTCATAAGGTGTAAGAAGCCATGAAAAAAGGGGAAAGCCTGTATCCCCTATAATATATTCCCTAAACATTGTTCCATCTGGAAGTGTTTTCTTACCCCCATTCAACCTCTTCCCTTCTTCAGCAAGTTTGAAAAAAGAAGAGCTTCGAAGCACTTGCTCATCACTCATACTTCCTGGCCATCCAGCAACTATGTCACGGAATCTCAAATCCGGATCCACAATGGCTTGCAAGACCATGCTGCAATTCTTCTCACGGTCAAGCCACACGCTATTCAAAGCATCCACAGAGGGCAAAGTCATCATTATGTGTGTGCTGTCAATGGCACCACAACAATTAGAAAGGCCCCGTATGTTTTCAAACTTGGACTTTATCTCTTCCATTTCCATTTCAGTTGAAGCCCAACTAAGATGGTGGAGCCCTCTTTCTTCCATTGTTTCCACAAATTTCCATGTTACCTGGGAAACAGTTGACTGATTCATCCGAAATGAGTCACCAATGGTTGACAATGACTCACCAGAGCTAAGCCTTCTGAGAGCTACAGCTACTTGATCATTCAAAGACAAACGATTGCCATTTAAATCAACAAAATTTGAGGCTCTGGCCTGCATGTCTTCTTCCACAAGAGAACATATATAGTTGAACGTCTTCCTTGAGATCTTGAAAACCGACTCAAATTTCTCTATATTTATAGATCGAGCTAAAGTTCCTAAAATTAGCAAAATTAAACATGTGCATATCATGTAAATGGGCAATTGAATTTCACAATAATATATTATGAATAACTTTAGCACATCATGAACCATCTTGAATAAAATGAAAGGAAGGTAGTCCACATGCCAGAAGAAGCAATAGCAGATTCAATTTTCTTTATATCCAGATTACAAATAAATGTGCAAATTCATAGTATTCTAGAGGTCAGTTTCTCTGAAAGCTATATTAGAATAATCCTTCTCTTCTTATACAAAGCAATCTACTTAAGTCACAATGCAAAAATATCACAAAATATGAACAACCTGATAGTAATGAATTGACTGAAGGGTTCACACCTCTGCATTTCTGATTTTATTTTTCTTTCAAAACCTCCTTAGCTGTCAATCAGATCAGAAGGCTTTCAACTCATAACAATTCATTTTTTTTATTGTATCGACCATACCAATCTAACATTTAATCCCATTTAAGCACATTCTCACATTTAACCAAATAACTTTCACAGAATATCTATACCTTTCTATCATCAATCAATAAAATAAGCCACATGGAAAAAATCTCTTTCACAAGTAGTTTAATTGGTTACAATGTGTGTTAACCACAAGTTTGAGTAATCTCATTGCTCATGTATTTGGTAATTAGTCAGTATAAAGATGAGAGGGCAACTTATGTGACTCCTCAAAGCAGACATTGGGAAGAGACAAAAAAAAAAAACTGGAGAAAAGGAAGAAAGATCATTTAAGATGAGTTGAAACAATGGAGATAGAAAGTTAAAATGAGTATTGACTGACATCAATGCATAACAAGAGAAAGAAGCTGCACAATTCACGTGAAAACAAAGCATATGATACCCAATTTGTTACGTACAGTGAATTACTCTAACAAGTGAAGATAACAAAAATAATGCAGGTATTTATACCTATAACCAGGATCCCACCAATGTTCTAATTAAGGTACTGAATAACAACTAGCCAAGCAGAGATATGCGAACCAAAACGTAAGTAATTCAAGAAAATTGTAACCAAAGTCTAGGATAGTTCCTAAGTAAGAAACAAATTCGAAATACAAGACAAAAGACATTAGGGTCAAAGGTATGAGGTTACTTTATTTATCAAGTAACTCGGTAAAAAAAGAGCAACGTGAATATGAAAGTCAAGCAAAGCAAAGTGAGTAAATAACTAAAGCTTGAAGAAACAAAACTGGAATCATTATAATCCTACAACCCATTACCAGAAAGCACATAACTTCTTTGCCCTACATAACATTAAAAATAATAACAACTACCCCTCTTGATATATATATATATATATATATATATATATATATATATATAATACAATAAGAAGCAAACAACAGAATATCACACACTTATCAAAATGAAAAGAAAGGATATTAATTAATTGCAGTGTACCTGAGATTCTGAGGGAGAAGTGGTGCCACCAATCGAATGAGGTTGCAGAGGCATCTGGGACATCTTTGTTGTCAGCTTTCTTCCTCTTCTTGATCCCTCTGATGGAGCCCATTCAGTATTCACAACCCAAATTCACAAAAGGGGAACAAAACCCATTAATCATCACCCAGATTTCAACTACACCAAGAACAAGAAACAAAGTGAGTGAGTGTGAGTGAGAATTCCCGAGTATTTATTATAATATGAAAAGTTGAATGAATGGACGGACAAGTAGTAAAGCATAAACAACCAAGGGTGAGAGAAAGAACGAAAGCAACAAGCAGAATACGTGAGTAACTAACGCGTGGTGTAATATATATTGGTGAAGTGAAGGGAATCAAAGAAATGTAAGGAAAAGCAATAAAAGAAAATAAATCAAAATATCGAGGCCAGGCCAATTTCAATGAGACTGCTACTTTAGTTTCTCTCGTAATGGACATGAACTCTTGAATTCAAGACTTGTGAAACTTATGGTCATTCAATTATTTTTATTTTTTTTTTCAAACCAGTTTGCTATAAAATATATCCCTTCCATTATTATTATTATTATAAGTTCTCAATTAAAAGTACAGTTTCATCTTTTCTAATCGTACTATTTTTTTTTTTACAAAAAAAAAAATGTCTTTCATTTAAATCTTTTATAATGACGTGGTAGTGAGATAAACATAGTTCGTTAATATTTGTTAATTTATTTGCGGAAGTATTTTTAAAAAATATTATTTTAGGATAAATTTAATACTCTTAAGTAAATTAATCAAATTTCTTAATTTTGACGAATTAATTAATTTGACCATTTATAAAAATTAGAAAGAATAGAATTTGACAATAAACATTTGTGGACACAGAACACTTAATGCACTAGCTTGGTATTGGCATTCATTCTTTTTATCATGTCTTATTTTATATTTTTTTACTGCATCTCTTTTATTTCTTTCTCTATTCATTTTCCCATATTTGTGTTACATTGCATTTTACGCTCCACTCATCTATGTTCCTGTCTCGACAATAATAATCATTCCAAAATATCATTTTCATTTACTACCCGTTGTTGTTGGACCATCTCTCTCTGTTTTCACACTATCATCATCGTCTCTTGAGCTTAAATAAGTGTAGAAATTCATTTTTAAACCATAAACCAGGGTGGGGGGTGAGGGGAACTCGAAATGTTGTTTTATCTTATATATTCTCTTAGGATAAATGCTTAAATTATATTCTTTACTTATTTTAAAAGTTATATTATTTTTAAAAAAGTATATTACATTTTTATTAGTTTTAATATAAACAAACTTCTTAACAATAATTAATACTTTTAAATAAATTTCTCTATTATTTTGTTCTCAATTTCACTAAAAATTGTTTTCTTGACATTCTTATTATTGATTTTGCGGTTTCTTAAAGTAAAATAAAAATTTAAATGCTATCCACTTTTAGATTTCAATAAAAAAAATAGTATTTTTTTAGAATTTCTAAATCTATAATAAAGGATAAAAACTATTCATCAAGTGGGATAAATCCTACGATAATTATTTACATTAAAATTGGTTAAAGTACATCATAATTTAATCTCTCAAAAAGTATAATATCCAAATATTTTATCAAAAAAATAATGTAGTTTTTCGTTATGAAAATTTTAGGATAAGGAGATTGTATTTTGGTTTAAGATAAGAAAAAGAAAACATGAGAGGAATATATTGAAAATTATCGGTAGCAATTTATTTGGCCATTTAATGGAAAAATATACATACAGACTTTACCGTTTAAAATGAATAAAAATATATATAGCAAGATTTTGAACCATTTTACGAAAAAAATAAAAAATCAAAAGTCAAAATTCGCCCACCGTGGGGCTCGAACCCACGACCACAAGGTTAAGAGCCTTGCGCTCTACCAACTGAGCTAGACGGGCAATTGTTAATAACTAAATTTATATATAGGTTATAGAGTTTTTCAAAATTGGTCACATACCATATTAATACACACAATATAGAATGAATAGACGTAGAACGTGCAAAACTAAATATACATACGTACCATCAAGTTCAATTGGTTACATACCATATAAAATATATATTTCTCACTTTGCATATTCGAAGATTTCAAATAAATTAAATCTTAAATTATACATGACGTATCTATATATAGTGTACCATTTGGCATTTTAGCAATAATTATTTTGATAACTTTGCGAAATGCGAAGTCTTTAATATAAGGTATCGTTGGAACGGTTGCATATTGCAGTGTTTATAGAGCAGAGTTAAGTGATTTTTGTAGTATATAATTCCAATATTTGAACCACATGGGGTATGTGTCTGATATTTAGAACTTACCAAGTTGGTCAATCAAATTGAAGTGTTTATAGAGCATAGCTAATTGATTCTTGCATTATTTAATTTTTTTTTTCCAAACAAAACTCATTCCAAACTTCTTAATCTAACTAAATGTACCAAATTGTTCACTCTAACTTGGGGAGTAAACCCATTCCTCAAAGCACGTTGACAAGTTTTCTTCCATAATGACTTCCCTTCCCTTGGAATACACCTTCAACACTTCTAAACAATAACAAAACTACCTATACTTGTAACCCAAAAGGAGAGAATCTTGACAAAAGAGAAACCTCAGAATGCATCCACGCTGTGTTTGTCCAATGTTAAGTGTTTATGAGAAAATCAAAAGAAAATGTTCAATTAAAGATATAGTCTCGTGTAAATATTTGGAAAGCACTCTGAAAATAAAGCCCAAAATCAGATGACTAAAGCACTTATATTTGAAAAGAATTTGAAATTCAAAACAATTCAATTGAAGCAATCAAATTCCATTCAATTGTGAAATAACTTGTTTGGATTATTAAACTTGTGTAAATATTACCATTGGGGTATCGGGTTCAATCAAATACAACAATTTAGTAAGTTTTGCTCCACACAAATGATGATGAACTAATATTGGATTATTGGGTACCAAAACCAATACAAGGAGCAATAATTCATGTCATGTTAATTTCATTAAAAGGACACAACACAAGGGATAGATGTACTAGCAACAAATCACTCAATTTATTGTTCCATTTCTAACTTAACTAAAAAACTGCATAATGACACCAATTTGAGTGATTTATAGTTCCTCCCTCTTACTCACAAAGATCATCCACACCTGATGAACTGCATCAAAACTTCTGAAGCCTTGATCCTCCCACTTGAACGTTCATTCTCTACCCTCTGGCTTCTGATATCTGCTGATCCAAAACCCTCCAAAGACCCTTCCAACGTTCCAAAACTAGATCTAGAAAATGGTAAAGACCCTTCTTCATTCTCACCCAACTCCTTTGCATCACCATTTCCTTCACACTCTTCAACTTGCTCCTCCCTTTTTATCCTTTCCCTACGCTTCTCCTCAGTCTGAGTCGACGCACTAGTAGCTTTCCCTGCAAACTCCTCACATGTATTTACCGAGTAATACTTGTAATCACTCGTGTTCAATGACTGGCTTCTCCCCGTTATGGTGGCAGGGGAGTCTGCACCCGTGCTAGAATTGTTTGCTTCAGTGGAACTTTTGGAGCTTGATGTTGATATTGTTTCGCAGGATTGAAAGCTCAAAGAAGCTTCTATCATTTGTGTTCCTTTGAGCACATACTCATGGCCACTACTTGGGTAAATGAAATCATTCTCGGACAAATCTTGCCACACAAACCCGTTTTTGTAACTCCTAGAATGAAAGATCTCGTTATCATTCTTTGATAAACATTGTTAGTTGCAAGAGGTTTGAGCTTGTGAACAAAATAAATGAGTGTTTTGATTCGCAGTATATCATCCAAAATTACGTTGAAATAGCAGCAATTTTAGGTAAATGTCCATGTATCAAATTCTACAATAAGAAATTAATTTACATTCAAATTGATCTTGAGCTAGAACAACTTTAAATAATACTATTTTCTACTACTAATGTATTTTTAGAATAAAACCATCCAAACATAAATGATTTCATCTCAAAGTCAATTTTGCAAAAGCTCGTTCAACACACACGTGAAGACAATTGTGTCTAAAGGGATTTTGTGTTCCAAGATTCTGAAGAGCCCATAATAATAGACTATACCTTTTTGTAGACCAAGAATACATGTTGGCCATTCCTTGTCCCCGGAGAAAACTCAATCTATCAATCACATCTGAGAACGACAGGATAAACATAGAAAAAAAATGGTGAAATTATATCTGAGCATAAATCAAATTTACTAACTAGCACCTCTATTTTCCATTACTATTGTACGCACTTACCTTTGAGACATAGCACTCTCTGTGGAGAAGAGATTGGAACCTCCATGAGATGTGGATGCTCAAGCTGGCCATTTCGGGAAAGGTGGTATATTACTGGAACTTTAACATCAGTTGCTTGATGCTTTGGTTCAATCCAGATTTTAGAGCTCTCAGGACGTGCTTCTCTTTCTAACATTATCCTTGATAAAATAGAAATAAAAAACAGCAAATTTGAAGGTAATGAAAGCCAAAAAGTTTGAGTGCAGAATGAGAATGGGTGTATAGAATTGTTATTTCTAATTCAGGTACTGAACTGAGGCATTTATAAGGATAGGGGCCACCAAGAGGGGAAGTGTCTCTTGTTTGCATTTGGCAAGTAATGAGCTTATATGTACCAATACCAACAAGTGGAAGTGGCATGGCATGCAATTGCATATATTTCACGGCAATGTGTCAAACCTGTTATTGAGCTTATAATACTAACTCACGAGGCAGGTGCTACTACTAGTTGCAAGTTAAGGGTCAAATGATGTTTATCTATTATTAATATCAATCATAGTACCCCGCTCACGGACCAAAGTAAGCTCAGGACAAAATTTTAATTTTCTTCATATAAAGTCAAAAGTAGTCCCGTGAAACCATCGCACTGTTTTCAGGGGGGAAAAATGGACAAGTTTCCCGGCAACCAAGCAGAATGTGAGGAAACTAGTGAGGTGAGTGCTTCTATAATAGAAGACAAATGTTAATCTGTGTCTTAAGAATACTGATTAAGGAAATAAAGAAAATAGTTTTTCATTGGAATGAATAATAGATTAAAATGCCCTCTCTCGTATTATTTTCAATATTTTAATTCCTTATTAAGTGTCCTTGGCAAGACCCTAGTAAGAATTGAGGAATGTCGTGCAAAAAAAAGGGGCCTAACTTACTATTCCTTCACTTAGAAAAATTAAAACAACATGAGTGGTTAAATGTGAAGAAAATCTTGAACCTCAAACTACTAGTACTTTTAGTTTGCATCTTGATCCATGATTTCGAGGAATTCTAGTATCAAGAAAAGCAAATGGAAATTGTCAACTTGTTCAATTATAGATACTACCTTATATATATATTAAAAAAAATTAGAAACAAAAACTAGTGTGACACCGTCTACAACAAGGGAAAAAACAATAAAATATTTTGAATCTTTCTGTATCATTAAGCTTACATTCGAAGAGACACTTATTCTATTAATGCCGTGCTTTTTCTCTTAGCACATCCACATACAGGTTACATTTCATAGCCAAAAAATGCCAGGATTTGCTCATATAAACGAAAGCTTATCGGAGTGGTTCTGCAAGCAACCTTCCTTGTTGGTGGAGCATAGGTGACAAAACACTTTAACCAAGGTTGGAGGCAATTTCTCATTTTGTTTGCGTTGTTTAGCTAGCCCATGGTAAACTAGGACTAGTATTATGCAATAAGTGCTATTAATTTCGGGCGTGGTTCAAGTATCGTACGTGTGTGGATTATGAGTTTGTCGTCTGGGGGAGAAGTGGCGTGTGACTGAAAAGAGTACAGTGGCAGAAAGTGAATGAGAAAGCAGGTGCTGGTGAGTGATGAATTGATAATTGATGAAAGCTTTACGTGTGACAGCTAATAAATTGGAAACAAATGAAGAAACTGTATTGCATTGAGCCCTTCAATGCACAGAAAAGGCTAGCAGGCCACTGTTTGGAATTGGAACCACTACGTGCCAATATCACTGCAGAGTGTAGACAGAGCAAAATGCGCCCAGAAGAGGACTGTGTTATTTCTCCAGCACTTCACCATTTCTAAAACAGTAATCCAATAACAAGTTTGTAACTTTGCTCACACATACACACAACTTAGCCGGATATGTGTACTGTTTAGAAAACAGTTGTAGGGATTAAAAGTTGTTAATTAATTTTTACTCTTATTTTTTTTTTCTTTGTACGCATGCATACATACAATACGAGTGATGACTCTAGACCCATCCATCTTCTTGACAGTATGAGACCACTTCCTTTTAAGATTGTATTTTCAGTTAGAAGAATAAAAGGTCACCAATTGATTCTAATTAATGATCATGACTCATGAGACCACTTTCAAGGACTTCAGTCAAATTTTTATTCGTCATTTGAATTTATTGCTACTTTTCTATTGGTCTGGATAAAGAAACTGTGATGGATTGATGTGGCATTAGCATTCCAGAGTGTGGATTCTCGGCAGTCACTTTGTAGGACCCCGCAGTTTGCTTTTTAAATGCAGAGAATCTTGGTCTGGTATTTCAGTAGTAGCTTAAGTAATTGCTTTGGTAAGTTTTCTTTTCAGGGACTATGCTGTATTGGAACCAGAAGCTTGGAGGGAGGTCCCTCACTCGTATCTGTCAGGTGATAGTGGCACCCATAAGAAAGTGTCATGTTGAAGTACCTGATGACAAGTCTCTTTTATATGAGATTACATATACAATCAACTATCTTATTCAGTCAGAGCTTTCAAGAAAGTCATCCTACTGAGAGAAAGTAGTGAGAGAAGCTGTGCTAGGGTTTCTTCTCCCCCACCTCCTTGGGTGCTCCCTATGGTCCTCGGCCACCGGGGTGGGATTTGGGATTCTCCTTGCTTGGATCTTAACTTCTCGGGGTAGGATTGCTGGCTGGAGTGTGATTTTGGCCGTGGAATTCCAAAAGCCGTGTGGCCTGGTGGTGGAAAGGGAGAGCCGTGCTGGTGTGGACACGTGGATCCCACTAACGGTGGGGTAGCCACTTGCTGTTGGGCGTCTCCAGCGGCTAGTTGACGCGTGGATAGCACTAGCGTTGATTTCCAACGAAGGCGTTAGGGTTTCCTATTCCCTTCTACGGTGGGAAGGAGGAAAGGTTTTCTCTGGTAGTGAAGCGGCGCGATTAGGGTACGAAGGGGAGGGGTCTGCTACTCCATATCTTTTTCTCCTCTTAGGGTGATTTGGAAAAGTGATTTCGACAAGGATTCCTGCCATCTGAAGACCCCTTGAGTTTCGGTCGGTGAAACCCAGAAGAGCGGCCACCTCTATTCGTGGAAAGGAAAAGGTAGGGTTCGAGAAAGGAAGGAATTTCTCTCTCCTTTCTGGACGTTCCCCCTCCTCCGAGAATCGGTGCTAAAGGGGACTTGGGAGACCGGTTTAGCCTGATTCGTGTGTGAAGAAGATTTGTGAAGGGGGTAAAGCGATTTTGGAAGCTTCGTACTCCTGGGTCATGTCGCGAAGTTCGAGTTCTCTCCTTGGAGGGTCACCTGGGTTCCCAAGGCTAGGGGTGAGCAAGGAGCTCAACAGGGTTGCCTGAGCCATCACCGGCATCTCTCTGGACTCGAAGAATCTGGAGTTTGAGACGAACAGTCGCGACATCCTTTGTGCTTTGTCTGAAGACTGATTTAATTTGTTTTCTGTTGAAGTTTGTAATGTTTTGTAATATTTAGATAATTTCTTTGCTGTTGTGGGTGTATTTCCACATTTGTTCCGTTTCATCTTGTCTGTGTATTCTGTGAATCTTGTGTAACCAGCCTTGTGCTGTTCTTTATGTGGTCTCTTCATCTTCAAAGGAACAACAGTCTTGGACTGTTCCTTTTCTGGGCTTTTCTTGCAGGTGTTGTCTGTCTGAAGCTTTCGTGATCGACTTCTCCCATGGTTTCCAGTGTCTAAACATGGGAAAAGGGAAGAAGAGGTCTGAAAAGAAGGGCCTAGGCCCACAGGGAGCTGATGTGGTGGGGGAGTCTAGCTCTCACGACACCATAGAAGCCCCAATGTTCGAAGCACACCAAGTGTTTGGTGTTATGCCAGAGTCAGAACAACGTGAAGAGGGGGACATTAGGGCTCCTTCGGGAGTGGGTTCCGGTCATGGTATGGATTCCCAGAGTGTTTCTCTTACTCTGGGGAATGAGGATACACATTCCATAACCATTGAAGAGTATGCAACGTCTGTTGGAAATGAAGAGGAGGGTCAGAGATTGGAGGAAGAGGATCAGCCAAAAGAGGAAGAACAACCAAGGCAGGCTCCGCCCAACCATTCCTGGGCTAGTTTGTTTGGGAATAGTAGGGAGCCTTCTGAAGGGTTGACACTAGCCAAAAGGGAGGACTGCGTGGGTCAGAACTTCCAGCTAACAGAAGAGGATTGTGTTCCTCTTTAGGAAGCATGTGGGTTCAGTGCCATAGGCTATGTGGCGGGGCGTTTTCCGGGGAAGAAGGCCTTAATGGAGGAGTGTAAGAAGTGGGGCGTCACATTCCAATATTCAGTTCACCCTTCAGGATGGCTGATTTTCAAATTTGACTCACAGGAGCATCTGAAGAAGGTGTTGTCGGTGGCCCTTATTTTGTTTTCCATAGGCCTTTACTCCTAAAAAAGATGCCTGAGTTCTTTGCGTTTGGCAATGAGGAGATTAGTAAGATACCAGTGTGGGTGAAGTTGCCTAATCTGCCGCTGAGACTCTGGTCACAAAGGGCTCTTAGCATGATTTTGTCTTCAGTTGGCACCCCTATAAGGACGGATAAGATTACTAAGGACTTTGGTTCTTATGCTTATGCTAGGGTTCTAGTAGAGGTGGATGTGGCCCTGCCCTTGGTTCGGAAGGTGAAGTTTTCTCTACCGGATGGGTCTTCATTCGTGCAGAGAATTGAATATGAGTCGTTGCCAAAGTTCTGCACCAACTGTAGCATGATAGGGCATACCACCAGTGGGTGCACTATCAGTCATAACAAAAAAATTGGGCAGAATAACCAGGGAGGAAATGCGGAGAAGAGGAATCAGGATAATTCAAAGGAGGAGGAGTCTCAGCAGGAACTACTTCAACCGCAATCTGTGGCTACCACCAAGAATTTGGAGGAAAAGGTAGTAACAGACCAACCTGGGGATGTAGATAGGGAGGTCAGTTTGGATAGGGTGGAGGAGGGTCAGGTGGACCTTCACCAGCAGAATGGGAGTATGGAGAAGGAAGAAACACATGACCATCTGGTGGACAATCTGCACATGCCCAACCAGTTCCAAGCTGATGTTGAGGAGGGTTTTACTCTTCAAAAGAGGAAATCAAAGAAGAAGGTTGTGCAAGTTACAGAGGGGAGCAGAAATGTGGATAGGCCATTAAAAATGGGCAAGGGGGAGAAAAACATCTCAAATCATACTTTGGAAGGGAAGTTTGCTTCCCGGAAGAAGCCATGATTTTAGCCTCCTGGAGCATTAGGGGCTTTCATGCGCCCGCACCGTGAGGTGCTTAAGTTTTTGCGCACCAATGAGGTGGATGTGGTGGCTCTACTGGAAACTAAGTTGGACAGTAACTTTGTGAAATTCATCATGAGTAATAAGTTTACTGGGTGGTCTTATGCCCATAACTTTGCCCTCCATAGTGCTGGAAGGATCCTTGTTATATGGAAAGCTGATAGGGTGGAGTTGGAGGTAGAGGAGAGTACAGCACAAGCTATGCACTGCAAGCTGTTGTGCAAAATTTCGAGGAAGAGGTGTTATATCTCGTTTGTTTATGGTCTGCATTCTATCTTGGCTAGGAGACTTTTGTGGAATTCTCTTGTTGGGTTTGGAAGAAATGTGGTTGATCCTTGGGTTATTCTGGGGGATTTTAATAGTGTTCTTAATATTGATGATAGAATGAACGGCTCTAGCATCACTGATTATGAAATGGCCGACTTCAACAATTGCTACTCAGGCTTGGGCCTCAGCCAGTTGAATACTTGTGGCCAGAACTTTACGTGGACAAATGGTGCAACTTGGAGCAGGATTGATCGTGTCCTCATTAATTATTGTTGGCTGGAATTGTTTCAACATTCCTATGCTAGGGTGCATGATTTCATCTCCATTTCGGACCATGCTCCTTTAGTGGTGCATATGGACCTCATTCTGCACAGAGGAAACACCATCTTCAGATTTAATAATGCAATTGTTGATAGTGATCAGTTTCTGCCAGCAGTGGCAGCTATTTGGGCCTCAAACATTGAGGGTTGCAAGATGTACCAGGTCTGTAGAAAGCTCAAATGCCTTGCCTCAAGCCAGCAATGAAACGCATTTACAAAGAAGAGTTTAGTGGCCTATCTAACCGTATTGAGCTGGCTGAACAAGAATACTTTTCAGCTCTTCTCCACATCCGTGATAGTCCCGGGGATCAATCTCGCATTGTTAAAGCTGCTGCAGATAGGGCCTGAATTCTTCATCTTAGAGTGGCTGAATCGCGTAAATTAGCCCAGTTATCCAAGAACAAATATCTAGTGGAGGCTGACAGGAGTACCAAATTTTTCTATTCCATTATCAACAGGGATAAAAATGTGAGGTTCATTCCAGCCATCACTAAGGAGGATGGGAGTTTCACAACATCCCAAGTTGATATTGGGAGAGAGTTCTCTAACTTTTTCTCTTCCCTCCTCGGGACCAATGTTTCCTGTGACCCCCCCCTCTCTGGAGGTCTGCTCTAATGGAGGCAGGGTTTCCCCTGAGGCGTATCCCGACCTGTTGAAGCCCGTTTCAGGTGATGAAGTGTGGGACGTTATCAACAGGATGGACGGGAATAAATCCCTGGGTCCGGATGGGTATAATGCCCTGTTCTTCAAAAAGGCTTGGCCTATTATCGGAGGGGATATAGTGGCAGCTGTTAAGGAGTTCTTTGACTGTGGCAGACTCCTTAAGCAAGTTAATCATGCGCTTATAGCTCTCATTCCCAAGACTAATGATGCTAGCAGAGTTAATCATTTTAGGCCAATATCCTGCTGCAATATTATTTATAAGATTATTTCTAATATTATAGCTAACAGGTTGGTTCCTGTTCTTTCCTCCATTGTTGACCTGGCTCAGGTGGCGTTTGTTAAGGCTCGTAACATGGCAGACAATGTGCTTCTGGTCCAGAAGATAATTAGAAAATACGCCAGGAAAAGGATTTCCCCGAGGTGCATGTTGAATGTGGATTTGCACAAAGCCTATGATTCTATCTCCTGGAATTTCCTTCAGTGGATGCTGGATAGTCTGAGGTTCCCTAGAGCCTTCCGGGACTGGATTATGGAGTGTGTAACATCTACTTCCTATAGCATCTCGGTCAATGGTCGGGTTTATGGTCATTTTCAGGGGAGAAGAGGGCTGAGGCAGGGGGATCCCTTGTCACCATATCTTTTTGTCTTGTGCATGGAATACTTGTCGAGAGACCTAAAAGGCCTGAAGGACAATATGCTTTATAATTTCCATCCTTCTTGTTCAGCGCTCAATATCACCCACTTGGCATTCGCTGACGACATTGTGCTTCTTTCCAGAGGGGATTTCTCATCGGTGGCCACTTTGTATAGGAAGCTCTGTAATTTCTGTAGGGTCTCGGGCTTATCTATTAGTAGTGGCAAGTCGGCTGCTTTCATGGCCGGGGTGGATGACTGCACCTTGGCCGATATCCTCCATCTGACCGGGTTCCAGTGTGGAGTCTTCCCAGTCCGACACCTCGGCATTCCTCTCCTGTCTTCTCGGCTTAATGTTTGTCATTACTCCCCCCTCCTCAACCAGATTGGGGGACTGGTCCAGAACTGGCATCGTAAATCCCTATCTTATGCGGGTAGACTGGAGCTTGTAAGAAGTGTGGTGGGAGGTCTGGTTAACTTCTGGCTGGGGCTGTTTCCTCTTCCTATTGTTGTTGTGGACAGGATTGACGCTTTTTGCAGGAATTTTCTCTGGGGCAAGTCTGACTCCGGGAAGAAGAAGCCTCTTGTTTCTTGGAAGACTGTGTGCTTGCCAAAGAGTGAGGGGGGGCTCGGGCTGCATAGTCTTAAGGATTGGAACTGTGCCCTCCTATCTAGGGTGTTGTGGGATATCTCAGCCAGTAAAGAATCCCTGTGGGTGAGATGGGTTCACCACTACTACCTTAGGGGGAGCTCGGCTTGGCACTACTCGTGCTTCAAGTCGGATTCTGCCCTGTTGAGGAGGCTCTTCCAAATCCGGGATATCTTGGTCCAGAGAGAGGGGAGTCTTGACCGAGTCGAGCTGGTGCTCAATTCTTAGATGGAGGCGGGAATTTTGAGGCAGGCCGAGCTTATGACTACTTCAGAATTTCTTCTCCTCGCCGGGCTTGGGCAAAGGTGGTCTGGAATTGCGGGGTTCCGCCCAAAGAGGCCTTCTGTTTATGGTTGGCGGCGACTAAGAAGTGTTTAACGCTTGACCGAGCTCCCTTCCTTGGAAAGGGAACCTCTTGTTGTTTCTGCAAGGGTGAGGCCGAGACCATTGATCACCTGTTCTTCAGCTGCCGGGTTGTCACCAAAATTTGGGCCGAGATCCGAGACTGGGTAGGCTTTCCGAGGAGAAATGTTTCTCTTCAGGGAACGTTGAATAGTTTGGTTCATGGCCGAGCCACGTCGGGTATTCTTGGTAAGACCAGGTGCTTAGCCGTGGCTACTGTTGTTTTTTGCGTTTGGTCACAGAGGAATTGTGTGTTGTTTGATAACCATAGATTAGTTATTTCGGATTTAATTGAGAAAATTAAATTCCGAATTTTTAGATATGCTCATCTGACGCACTTGTATTAGCAAATGAGTTGCTTTGTTCACCGGATTGTTTCCCGGTAACCTCTCATTTGCTTCTTTTGGCAAGTGTATTTTTGCTTTTCTTGCTGCTAATCAGGGGATGCCCTGAGTTTTTGCTTGTATTTGTTGATTGGCCAGGGAATGCCTTGTGTATTCTGTTTGTATTTGCTGTCTGACCAGGGGATGCCCTGAGTATCTTGTAAATTTTTGGTTAATATATATATTTACATATTTTCCAAAAAAAAATAAAATATGGCAAGCCTGTTGTCATTAGCCCTCCAATCCTTCAGTTAGGTTATAATTTCTGAAATGCTAGGACCAGATTCTTCTACTCAAGGAGAATATGATAATGTGGAATTCATTTTAAGAATGCTTCGTGCATTCGTCATTGGCATCACATTATTGGAATGCCGTTGATGATGCAGTACAGTAGCATAAATTAACTAACGCTAGCAGAATTTCACGTAATATTATAATTACACAGTTTTACCTTAGTTAAATTTTCAAGACAGCTCTCTCTGGTTGCTCAAACATATAGTAGCTAGTTGCAATTGGCAAGTTGACCGTGCAGAAAAGAGGGAAACAATCCTTATATTTATGTACTACTATTTGTTTACTGCTTTTTTTAATTTTAGGAATCACTATTGAGAAAATCGTGTCATCATGAACTGAATTCTTATCAATGCTGCATATTACATTATTACATAGAAAAACATCAATCAAGTCTTCCAAGTTTGTTTTTCTCCCGTTTCATTTCATTTATACTCGGTCAATTTTCTTTCTCTGAATGGCTTATCACTTCCATTCTCTGAGATTCAGTTTTTTTATATCAATTTATAAAATTCTCATTTTCCTTACAAGTACAACAAGGATAAGGTGCAACAAAAAGAAAGCTTGGATTCACTATTAATTTGCATCAAAATGTCTATCTATCTGTGAACAAAATCTCAAACTACTAGTAACTTTTTAATCTCCTCCTACTTTTCTTTGCTTATAACAAAGACAAAGAATTTTCATTTCAAGAGGAAAAAATGATAACAATAACAAGGGAAGTAGGAAACTGTAAATCCGACCAGTTATGTATGCAGCAATATTGTATTTTATAAACTACAATCAAACTGTTTGCTAGAAAAAACAACAGTGACCTGTTTTGAGTTTTCCTACACACTAAAGGTTGTAGTTGCAGCAACTGGTTGTTTCTTTGGGCATGCCGCAAATGTATGTCCTTTCTCACCACACTCATAGCATGTCCTCCTCCTCATCTTGCCACTTCCTGTGGAACTTGGTTTGTCACCATCAACTCCATCTATCTTGTCACTTCCTGAAGAACTTGGTTTATCACCATTAGCTCCATTAACCGTGGAGCTTGTATGAGTTTTTTTCTTCAAAGGAACCGCACAAGTTATCCTGACAGGTCTCCCAAACAAAACATTTTGGTCCAATGCAAGTGCTGTTTTCAGTGACTGACTATCACTGAAATCCACATGGGCATACCCTCGAAACTCTCCTGTCTCCTTGTCCATACCGAATCGTAGCAATGTTATCTCACAATTATTGAAGAATTTCCTTAGTTCTTCCTCTGTTATATCCCACGACAAATTTCCAACATATATCCTATTGTACCCCTCCAAAATTTCCGGAGCAAAATCTGAGGCTCTATTGGCTCGAGTTGCTTTATATGGTTGGATTTTAAGAAAGAGTCCTCCCCTGTTAAACATCAAATGTTTCATGAGAAATGCACAAAAACAGTAAATCATGTTTCTAAGAAAGAAAATTGCGAGTGTCACTAACATGTCAGCCCCATCAAGAGCCAATGCTCTTTTGGCTGCTGCATCAGTCTGCAGAAAGAATGCCACAAAAATGTCAGAGCAAGTTATGAACATGCTTATATACCAACGTGAAATATAAACTTAAGACACAACTAATGTAGTGCGCTGATAAATCTCAAGGGCTCAACTGAGATTGATAGTTTAATAAAGAAATCAACAAAGGCTCTACTACAATAAATAAAAAAATGAAGAAAAGAATAGTGCATTATTCCTGACCTTGAAAGTAATAATGGCAATCCCTCTAAACTTGCCGGTTTCAGGAAAAGTCATGCAATCAACTTCAGTTATGGTGCCACAGCTTTCAAAATAACTTCGAATATCATCCACAGTTGAATAATAGGGAATTCCTCCAACATAAACTTTCGTGTTTGTAGGAGCATCACCATTGTCTTGACTGAATATATATATCACAGAAAACATAATTAAAACAAAAATGAAGACAAAAATCTCTCTCGCACTCACATTAAACAGTAGCTATTTACAATTTAATATTATTATAATTACCTGGTAATTGTATTGGTTTTGGTTAACTCTGTAGCCTTTGGCATTTCCCCTCCACCATTAGATTCGTTTTCTTCCGCCGTTGTGGATTTCTTCTTCTTCTTGTTCTTGTTCTTCTTCTGTTTTTGCTTCTTTTTCTTGTTCTTTGGTGTGTCGGAAACTCCATTTGCTGCCACGTCATCGCCCTCTACCTTTTTTCTCTTTCTCTTCTTATTGGGCGAACCCTCAGTTTCTGTTTCAGTTTGAATTTCCTTGTTGGTTTGTTGTGGAGGTTGGTCGGATCGAAGCTTTCTTCGCTTCTCCCTTTTGGAGAATCTGGGTTTAAGGGTGGCAGAGTCCAGAAGAGTTTTGAGAGAGTTGTTATTATTAGTAGAAGATGAAGATAAAGGAGGTTCAGCGGCGGCGGCGGCAGTGGCGGTGGCGGCGTTGGAGTTACTTTGGGCTGATTCAGCTCTCAGCTTAAGCTTCAGTTTCTTGTTTGATAGAACCATTCTGCTCTGCACCTCCCCCTACTCTCAAACCCTCAACACACAAATGAAACAAAGGGTTTTGGGGAAGACGAAACAAACGACGCCGTAGATTCGGAGGGTATAACAAAACATGTTATTTGTTCTTTTGGGCTTCGAAAAGCCCAGAAGACATTTCTTTGGGCCTTTAGCAAAACCATTCCATATTTGGGCTGCAAACCCAACTTGTTTTATTAGGACTATTGCTTCTTTGACTTCTCATGCTTCCTGTACTTCCTTCTTCCTTTTGGAATGTAAAATTACATTCTCGAATGCACTTTCTTTTTGGCTTTCGAAAGGTTAAAGAACATTTTGGAAAGAATCTAAGAAGTAGAGAGTGCAGGAAACAATAGTATTTTATTGGTCACTATAAATATTTATAGTATGGTGTGGTTCAATTTTTTTTTTAAAAAAATCAAAATCAAATGTAAAATTAACATGCAGTTTGATTTGATTCATTTTAAATATAATCTCAAATATCAACCAAATCAAACTAATCATTTATGTTTTGATTTAATTCAGTTTAAATATAATACTAAGCTAAATAAAATGAAATTGATCTTTTGAGGTTAGTTTCATAGTTTTATTAATTTAATACAACATAAAATTCAATTGCCTAGGGGGTGTAATAAAGGCTCTACAATTATTTTTCTTGGTTATGACGAAATGCTCTACAATTATGAACTAGTTGCTTTGAAACAATTACGATAGTTTTAAAAAATAGGAAAAGTATTGAGTTCTTTTTATATTGATTTTTTTAATGAAAATTATGTATTAAATGAGTTATCCTACTTTGGTTGCAAATGCAATGCAATGCCACGCATAAAAAATTGACAACACTTGTGTTCCATCGGTTTTCTTGGCATTCTCACATGTGACAAGTTGATCCAACTTGATTTTTTTTGTACTCTACCGATTATCCCATTCTTACTGCTCGGATGTTAGCTAATACCAAGTGAATGTGAAGCCATGTTCACATACTTATTATGTTATATCACACTCGCATTCCATGTGTACGTGATTTAGCCTCCCAACTTCTTTAATTTCAAAAATATCAGCTACCAATATTTGATTGTTTATCATATTCTGATAAGCCATCAACCGAAAATAAAACATGCTAAATTTAATGTTAGCAAATTTAATTTTCTGTGATAAACGATTAT
Source organism: Glycine tomentella (assembly GCA_007407185.1). NCBI lineage: Eukaryota > Viridiplantae > Streptophyta > Magnoliopsida > Fabales > Fabaceae > Glycine > Glycine tomentella. Next base: position 30,199 of record PYAF01004164.1, on the reverse strand, counting down.
TACCTCCTACTATAGGTCATAAATAGTGCATCACCCGTGGTGTATGCTTTAGAAATCAAGGGAATGAACGTCAATCTTGTTCTTGTCAACAAATTTCCACCTTTTCTACTTTTCTTAAAACCAACTATTGACTAATTTATATTTTTATGATTGTTGAAGGGTGACGAGAGATATAAAGTTTTTTATTTTTGTGATAGAGAAATCATAAAGATAATTCAATCAAAATCACTCTTTGCGTAAAAGGAATCATACCATATTTAAAGATATGCCGTCCGCTACAAGATTACATTGCAGTAAAGGATAGAAACAAAACAATGCTCCAAATATGACATATATATCTCTTCTAAGTTATAACACTAAGCCAGCCCCAGCCCGCATGGGAAATGACTTTTATTTTTTTTTAAAAGGCATGGAAAATGACTTATTCATATAATTTTCCTTTCTACATAAAAAAATCACTACACGAGCACTGCATTCAAGCAAGTCTCTATCTTTGGAGGCTCTCCCCTGACTAATTCAAATAATCTTTTTGCCACTGAGATTTCATCCACTCGATTTGTAAACCCCATGAACTTTATCCGTTTTAGATGCTCCAATTTTGTACTATATTTAGTTGCTTGCGTTAAACATGAATTGGACCGTGGAGCCGAATAACTTGTAGAATCATTCTGCACCCATTCGGTGATAAAAAATAAAATAAAAAGTTAGAAATTAAAGTTTAGAAACTATATCAAAACAAGAGCATCAATTACTTCCAAGCATGAAATTAACCTACCGTCACAAAAAGTTGCTCCAAAGCAGGGCATAATTTCAAAAAGGAGACTAAGGCTTCCATGCTATTTTCACCCCTTTGGTTGTGAATCCACCATAACTCTCTTATTTTATAGAATATGAAGTTCCCACTGGGAGAAATCGATGGCCATATCAATGCCTGCAAGAAAACCCTTCTGTAGTTGGTTATATTTTGTATAACAAAAAATGACACATTCTAAATTCAAGTCACTACCAAAAAATATATATAGTAAACAGTGCATGCATTCACATTTACATTATAATTTTTCATGGTTGATAAGTTATTATAATCTCTTGTTGTTAGTGCATAAAAATTTAGCTCAAATTATAAATTGGCAAGATATATAATTGCATTAAATCAGCAATAGTAGATGGGAAATTATAGAGAGAACATACCTGAAAAGTCCACTCACATAAAGTGAGAGCTTCACAATTCTTTATTGTCAACAGTGTTTGGTTGAAATCTTGAGCCTTGAAGTCAGCACAGCTTGGTCCAAGTCTGAAATCAAGCATGGCATGGCTGAGGTTGAAATGGGATTCTGGCCAAATCTTTGGAAGAGGTCCATGAAGTCTGAACCTTTTAAGCTTAGAAGTTCTAAGATGGAGAGACTTCAACTCGTGGCAATCTAATATGGTTAACTTGTGAAGCTTGGATTCAGACTCAATGAACAAAGACTGCAACCCAGTGCACTCAACAATCACCAACTTCTCAAGATGCTCCAAATTTGAAACGATGGAGGAAACCAACTCACTAGTCAAATGGCTCACTGATTTCAAATAAAGTGTTTTGACTAAGAACGTGGGGGGAACAGTGTTGAGATCTTTGTTGAACATGAACTTCAGTTCATATTGCTTTTTGAGGTCTTTGTTCCCACCAACAGGGAAATCAAGAAGAAGCTTACTGTTAGTTGCAATGGATGCAAAGAGTGCAGTGTCTTGATCAGCAAAGTGAAATTGAAGTTTGCGGGGATGTTTTAATGGATCTAGCTCTTCAAAACGAGATAGAAAACCAGCAACAACACCAGTTATGTCTTGTGTGGTTCCATGTCTGACAAGGACTTGGTTCCACAGGTCTCTCCACCTAGTAGATATGAGGCTGGTTTCTAGTGCTGATTCATTTGGCAGAAAAGAAACTATGCAGCTTAGAATTTCATCTGGCAAATTGCTAAACAGATCCTCCATTGGAGTCTCTAATTAATGTTTCAATAGTCGATGAGAATGGATCTTGAAAGAGAAGGGTATGTGGTTTTACATATAATTATGAGAGTTGAAGAGTCGGAATTGATGTGGCAGTCACAGCTATGAATTAAGGGATTTTTTTTTTAGCAACCTTTAACTCTGACTAATTCAAAATTCGAAATAAAATAAGTAAAATTTAATCAAAAATTATTTCATCTTCCTATCTAATAAATATATATATATATATATATATATGTTTGTCTTTTCTTGCTATTTATTTTTCCTGTTGAATTCAATTCTAAGGACCAACTCTATGCGTTTGACGTTATTTACTATTTCAATATCGTATCTTATGAGACTGAATAGGTTTGAACATGATATTATAATAGCGCGTCTATGTCTATGATAGTGTGGATGTGGGTATTCCACAACCTGAGATAATGCTTATTTTATTTTCAAAGTCAATGATTTTCAAGAGGGAAGTTAAAATAACAACTAAAAATGAACTCTGTCAATCCGTTTAGATTCTATTGAACAAACATGTCCATATTGATAAAGGGAATTCTGAAAAATTTAAACTAAAAAATAAAAAATCATTCCTTCGTTTGACATCTAAAAGTTTCATTCATTCAGTTTTTCACCGCTCAATATAGAGAACATCATATTACACCGTAAATAAGGAAAAAAAAAAAACATTTTAGAAATCACTATTTGTAATGGGTTCATGACCATCGTCACCAATAAAGATATTATCATAAAGAATGGCAGCAGCAGCTGAACCAATGAATGGGCCAAGCCAATAGACCCAGTGATGAGTCCATGACCAGCTAACCAAAGCTGGCCCAAAAGACACTGCTGGGTTCATGGATGCTCCATCAAAAGCCCCACCAACCAAGATATTGGCACCCACTATGAACCCAATTGCTATTGGGGCAATAACACCCACATTCCCCTTCTTTGGATCCACTGCTGTGGCATAAACTGTGTATACCAAACCAAAAGTCATCACAATCTCAAAAACTAGTGCATTCCACACTGACACGCCAGAGGACAGAGAGAAGGCTGATGTTTCCTGCACAACACAAACAAAATTAGAATCAAATTCAATCCTGAGATGGATATTTGAGATCATTTGCAACTCCTCATTTTTTTTACTCTGACTTAGGCTCTTAGATCCATTACATATTGATATGATATGAATGTTTAAAGCTTAAGAATGGATGGTTACCATTCCACCAGTAGCAAAATTGAGAAGAATGCAAGCAACAACTGAACCCACCAACTGTGCAATCCAATACAAAATACTTCTCCAGAGGGTTATGTTTCCTCCTATGAAAGCACCAAATGTGACGGCGGGGTTGACATGACCCCCAGAAATGTTCGCTCCCACAGCAACCGCCACAAAAAGCCCAAATGCATGAGACAATGATGCAACTATAAGACCACCAGGAGTTGCAGGTCCATTGCTGGTAAGTTTGCCTGCCACAATACCCAACAACTTGTCACCAAACATGCCATAATTCTCACAGTGCTAGGCATCTAAGAAAAATAATAACAACAATAGAAACAATAGAGTCATAGGGAAAATCATTTTTAGTACGACTTCTAAACTATTTTTTTATTATGTTATTGATATGAAATATTTATCGATTGATTTTTTTATGACTAATTTTCGTCGAAGAACTTAGCTTATCACCTTTGGTGGGATTCTTCTCTCCTAACTATGTTTTTTTCATCTACAAGACTCGAATTCTGAATCTTATTTAAAGAGGTCAAATTCAGAAGCACTCATACCAACGACTTATTTATTAAAATTAAATGAAAGTCAAAGAAATGACATTTATTATTTATTCATAAAAATTAAATATAAAAGTCATTTACATTATTAGTGTGTGCATTATTATTTATTCATAACAATAACAATAACAATAAATAGATGTGCTTTATAAATAAATAAAAAAACAATAAATAGATCTGGAAAGAGAGGACAAAACACGTTAGGCTCATGTTGAAAATGGTAAGTATCGTTAGTTGTGCTAACTGAATTTTTAACTTATATTGGGACAAAAATAAGTCTCTAAGTTCTAAAACACTTAAAAAACGAGTAAATGGAATTATGCAGGGTACTCACTATAGGCCATGCCAGAGCCTTGTCCTGCAAACACAAAAATGAGCATAGAGAAGAACTCTGCAAATGCTGCTCTGATTGCAGCAGGATTGCTAGCCTCTCTAGGCGACCCAATTGCAATTCTATAGACTGCCATTAGCTAAGGAATCAGAATCTACAGAAACAGAAGACTGTGTGCTTGTTTGTTTTCTGGTTGGTTTGGTTAAGAGTTAAGACTTAAGAGTGAGTATAAAATTGTGAGAGCTTTGTTTGCTCTTCAAATAACAAAATTAACGGCTAAGGAAACGGTCCAGATCCAATTGTTACCCGGTAATACTGTGTACATGTTGTGCTAGCCTGCAGTCAAGGAATACGGAAGGAAGGGATCTTCATGGAGTCACTTATTTCTGATTTGATTGCTATAATTGGCCCTAGTTTTGCCACATTTGTGGCTGTGATTTGATGCTGATCTAACTGCATGGTAGATCAAATCAATGGATTATTAATCAGTACAATTTATCTTCTTCATAATCTATGTACATGTATAGTTGGTCCCCTCGGTCATGGCGTGATTCAAATTGACAATGAAACTTAACGATGGAGATAAATTGAACGGGTTATAATATTAGGAGTAAATTGTTAATTTAGTCATTAATTTGAATGCCATTAGGACGGAGGTATGGATTTATTCGTTCAAGTCGGCCAATAAGTTTAAAATTTAGATAACAAGCAACAAATAAAATAATGTTCAAATAATGAGGTCTTTTCCAACTTATCCAAACTAATAAGATAGATTTTCTTCTTTGTTTTCATTTTATTGCAGTCGTTTTCAATGATCAAACTCTTAAGAAAATAATCATATTTAAAGTTATTTTTTTTTATTAATAACAAGGTAATCATTCGATTCAGAATTTAATCACACTTAAGTTTCTTCATTCCTATCCAAAAGTATATTCTACAAAAATCTGATATATGTCATTTCCCATAAATTTAAGATGTATTATTAACTAATTTACACGGATAGTATATTTTTTTATCTTTCTCATGAGTCAACACTTAAACCTATGATCAATATTTGAATTCAACCCACTTTAATAACTTGAGCTGGTTTAGTATGACTACCACACCCTATTGCACATGTCCACGTAGGCACGTAGTTTCAACTTTCAAGCACCAAGCTACCACTAAGTTATCAAAAGTTCATACTTAATACATCGATTTTTCGACCATTATTACTATTACTCTCTTGATTTTCTGGTATATATTTTTGAAAAAAAAAAAACTAATTCAGCCGAATTTGTTTTTTTAAAGGACTTGGGCCAGAATAATTTTGAAACAACCTTGTTCAGAACCATTTCTGGGCCAGCCCACTCCCCCTCAACTCAGGTTGTGGCATAATAACTGGCATTATCCCAATGTCAAATATTGAAAGAAAAACATGTTTCATTGTCATATGAGATATGACCACATGCTCCAGCCACATCAAAAGGCCTAAATTCTATTATCCAGCAAACACTATCTCAATAGTGAAACTTTAAACCGCTGTCAAATATGGCAGTTTCTTCGTGCTCTTTGAGCTGGATTTCACCTTGCTTATCCCATAAGGTGTGTGTTGATCATTTTTTTTCTTTCTTTATTTCATTCAGACACTGTTCTTTATACACACAGCTCATGTACACGCTATCTACTTTGTACTGTTTCAGCTAAACTTGCCACATACAAATTGTTTGCCTCGCAACATTGCAACTTCATCTTCCAACACTGTCTTTTGTGCATTGGAGACAACCCCCAGTGGAGAAAGTAAGAACTTAGACTGAATTTCCTTGTGCAAAAGTGCTTGAAAATGTGTTCATTTGAGAAACAGCAAAATTAATGATAATCAAGATTCAGGGATCAATTTCACTTCAAAATGAGTATTTCAATGTCTGTGCTAGTTAAGAATCACGACTCAGAAGTATCTATCTTTAATTCTTTATTAGATCTTCATAAGAAATCCCTCTCTGCTGAGTTCACTGTGCATTGGAAAATTAAATCATTTCCTAGTTATGATTTTGGTGAAAAATAAGAATAGGATGATAAACAAAGTCATCTTGCCTAGTACTGGATTTTGAAAGAATTTATCTCATCTCCTTTATGATTTTCAGGTCATTGCCGGAGAAGACCGCTACTGTTAGGCATTGGAGCATTAACTGCAAATTTACAACCAACAAATTTGGTCTTTGCTCAAGGTATTCATGTATGCTGATGTGGTCATTTTTTGTGTTATTAAGTTTCACTTCACAAAAAGGATCCTTGTTCGAATGTAAAACTGAGAGACTGGTCATAATCTTCTGAAATTTTGGAATTCCATTACTCTTGGTCGTGTAGAAAAACCAGACAGATACCGAGCATTTGTGGACTATGAAGATGGGTATTCTTACGTATATCCCATTGATTGGAAGGTAAGAAATAAGAATCATATTCATCTCACAAAAATTCCAGTTACAACCATAAAATTTCCTAGAAGTTTGAATGTATCTCCCCCTAGGAATTTGACTTCAGGGCTCATGATTCTGCATTCAAAGACAGATATCTACAGTTACAGAATGTAAGGGTGAGATTTATACCAACTGAGAAGAAAGACATCCGAGATTTGGGTCCTATGGAAGAGGTGATGCTGTAAAATTGTGTCCTAATGTTCTATAAGTCTAATTTATACTTAACCAGTTTGTATCTTAAGCAGGTTATATACGATTTGGTGAAACATAGATACGCTGCACCAAACCAAATACCAACAATAAATGACATGCAGGAGGTTTCTTTTCACTTTATTTCTTCCTCAATGTTTTTTTTATATGAAGTATATATCTTTGAATTCTGAAGATATACTTACAACTATTTTTGAATTCTGAATGCAGAAAACCATAGATGGAAAACATTACTATACCTTTGAATATATACTTACATCACCAAATTATTCTAGTGCCTCCTTTGCAACAATTGCTATAGGAAATGGTAAGTAACCAACCCACTACCCTCTCCTATATCTCAATGTGTCACTGGCCTTCATAAAATGTTCTGTCATGGTCCCAATTCTACCTAACGACTTGTGCTTTTCACAGGAAGGTACTACACGTTAATTGTTGGAGCCAATGAAAGGCGATGGAAAAGATTTCGAGATCAGCTTAAAGTGGTAGCAGACTCCTTTAGGCTTCTTGAAATCTGAAATATCACGGGACAATGCAAAACATGTTTTAATTTGCATACAGATCAAGTTTGAAATATTTGTATATCAGAGCAAAATAAGTTTTTACAAGTGAATGATATCTTCTACAATAGAAACACTCTTTTGTCCATTGCATGCAAAGTGACTTTGTCTGTCATTTGTGGTGCAAACTCAATTCGTAGTTCCTTGTCTACTCTTACATTGTTCCACTGCTACTCCTTTATGGAATATCTCGGTTTGGCATTTTTTAGAAGGTTTTAATAACAGATATTAATAAAACAAACGATTTAAAATTTTGCAAAGAGATCCTCTAGACCAACTTGCAAATATTAAAAGAGAATATTGGTCAAACAAGCCTTTTGCAAGACAGTACACATGTCACAATGATATTGATCATTATATACCATGTACCAAAACATGTTCTAGATAACATAACATGTACCCAAGGAAAAGCCCTGCATAATTATTATATTGAGGCTTAAAATTCTGTAGGCTTGTTTGTATAGGCAGATGAAACTGAGGACTGAGGAGTGGTGGCTGGCAATTTCAATTACGCCGAACCATCTGCATCCCAGAATTCTGACAATTGTCCAGCATAGTTGGGTACAAAGGCCCACTGTGTTGAAATACCGAAAACCAGAAAGCCCAAACCCAGAATCCGCCAACAGATTCAGCACACAATCCATTGCATGCTCGATGTCAAGTCACCTTAGGATAAGGACACGTGGAAAAATTAAAAAAAAAAAAAGAAATTATATAAATAGACACATATGTCACATATTCACATATGAGTCACTCTTCTTAGTTATACTTATCCTTTGCTGAACCTTCTTGTGATCTCAAAGCTAATCAATCAACCGTGACATGGCAGATGAAGAAGAACAGCGCAGGATCCTGGTGGCCGTGGATGAAGGCGAGGAGAGCATGTATGCTCTCTCATGGTGCCTCAAGAACCTTTCTTTTCAAAATTCCAAAGACACCCTTATTCTCCTATACGTCAAGCCCCCTCGAGTCACTTATTCAGCCTTCGATGGCACAGGTATAATTATAGGACTAACAAAAAATAAGCTTAGCTAGCTAGTTAGCTTGGTGTAATTTTGATTAATCGATTATGTGTTGTTGTGTGGTGTTTCTTAATTTTTCAGGATATTTGTTTTCCTCTGACATAACGGCTACCATGGAGAGGTATAGCCAACAAGTTGCGGATTGCGTCTTGGAGAAAGCCAAGAAATTGTGTAACAATATTGAAAATGTACGTACCTATACCTACCTTATCAATTAATTACTATAATCTTAATTTAGTTACATTACATATATGATGTATGTCCTCTCCTTTTTTTTTTTTTTCCTCTGTTGAGTTTCTGAATATTGTCAACGGTTGGTGTGGTTAATTAAGGTGGAGACGAGGGTAGAGAATGGCGATCCAAGGGACGTGATTTGTCAAATGGTTCAAAAGTTGGGTGCTGATGTCTTAGTCATGGGAAGCCATGGTTATGGTCTCATCAAGAGGTGAGTGATGAGTCAACATACCCTTTTAATTAAATCAAGTGTTTAACTCCTCTATATGTAAATTGTAGTTTTAATTAATAAACTTTTGGATGTTGAATGGCAGGGCTTTCCTTGGAAGCGTCAGCAATTACTGTGCACAGAACGTGAAGTGCCCGGTTTTGATTGTGAAGAAGCCAAAACCAACCGCCGGAGAAACATAATAATAATGATCTAGTATTTACCATCTTTGTTTTTATGTAAATAAATAAATAGACAAACACTTTGCTTTTGTCGCTTATGTGTCATTTGGGTTGTGTGTGTTTTGTTCCTTTCACCTCGAAAGGAATATCTCGCAAAATATTAAACGTTAAAGGGTAAAAGTGAAGATGAGGATGCATGCCCTTTTTTTGATTTTGACTTTAGTATTTTCTATTCAAAAGTTTCATATTCGTTTGTTACTTTTTATAATATGTACTCCACGTTGAACCATTGAATATTGATAATGCTCATAAATCATGATAAAATGAAAGTAAGTGAAGTAAAGAATAAAGAGACGAAAACGTTTAGTATCGATTGAAGGTCACTGCTTCGGTGGATTATCCACCTGAAATGGATCTATTATGGATTATTATTTTTAACCGTTGGATTAATTAAATAATATTGGATTATCCATATCTGATTTCGGTCTCCTCTGACAACTTTTTCTCTGGCCATCGAAATTCTTTTTTTTTTTTTATCCTTCTTTCCTCCGGCAGCGCTGCACTGACACAAACCACACCACTGATTGGAAACTGAAATATATGATGCTCTCACCCCACTCTTACAACAACAAAAAATCGCCCAGAAGAAATATGATTCCCAAAACCAAACCACATTGAATATCCTGGGTACACCTTCTCTGCACAATAAAACATCACTAAGTGATGTGTTAAAGTGAAGAGAGGCCAAGAAGACAGAAAGCCAAGAGGTTGTCCTACTCTAAAGAATACGACACCTCGAACTGAGTGAAGAAAGGGTATTTCATAGATTTGCTGAAGATTGCATCTAAACAATCTCCAACAGACTTACCAAATAAAGTTCTAATAAGGTGAATCTTCAGACTCAGGGGCCACCTATCGGTGGCAGACTTCAAGTCAAAAGAATAAACCTTACTGAAACATACATGCAATCAATGCAGGTAATGTTTAGGGAAAGCAGAGGAAAATGAAAAAAAAATAAAAACAATATATATATATATATATATATATATATATATATATAAACACACAAATTTTCATATCACCACCTACATCCATGATATGAGATTTTTGGATTTGATTATTAAGGGTGAAAAGATTTAGACTTGGAGAAATATTTGGTTTTCCATTAGTGGGCATGCACTCTTGAATTGCTTTCAAAATAATAAAAATAAGGGAAATGGAATTTTGTGGTTTTGATACAAATTAGTTTGGGAAGAAATTGGGGCCAAACAACGGCAATTTGGATATTGAGCTTTCGCTTCACCGATTAATCAAGGATGCCCATGAGCCATCGTGCTCCATTGGGTATTTTCAATCTTCGAATCTATTTTTCTTTTCTCAGTTGATAGTTTACGACTTTCTGATTTTCGAGCTTCTTCGTTGTTGTTAGGGGTTAATATCGTTGCTCGACAGTATTTAGATCTGGTGCGGTGTGGGTATCATGGTTGTTGAGGGTAGAGATATGGTGGTCGGTGTGTTTTTGCATCCGTGGATCGGCCACCGGAGGCAAGAATGAAAGAAAGAAAGAAAGAAAAAAAAAAAAAAAAAAAGAACTTCGCCGTCGGAAGTACCTCCGACACAAGCAAACAGTCGTGGAAATAAGAAATATCAGAGGAGACAAGAATATGGACAATCCTATATTATTAGATTAATCCAACGATTAAAAATACTGGTCCATAATGGACGACCTTTCAAGTTGATCCACCCTAGAATTAGACTCCATGCATGTTTGGATAAATTGTGAAAATTGATTTTGAGCGAAAAGGATTAGAATGAAATTGATTTTGAAATGTTGTGATTTATGGTTGAACGTTTTTATTATGGAAATAAGGTAGGTTTGGAGTAAAGTTGGGATAATTTTTTTTTATCTAACACAAAATTACTAAAATTGTTTTAACTTATAATTAATTTTGGACTCTTTTTAATGTGAAATTAAATATATGAAAATTTATTTAAAATCAAAAATAAATTTTCAACATGAAACAAAAAAAAAAACTTTATTTAGGGGAAATTATTAAATGGTTCGAAATCATTATGTCATCTATGATTCTGCTTAATAATCATGCAACACATAAACATACTCGCTAACAATCTAATATAGATTAACTCAATTATCTCTTAATTTAAGAAATCTTAAGAAATTTAAAATGTTATTTAATCAAATTTAAAACATTAAATTATTCATGTATAACATAATTATTGATTGAAACTACATATGATGTGGTGGTCATGGATTACCTAAATATTATGAAATTGAAAAATGATTTTAGTTTTTGAAATTAATAATATTTAACTAAAAACTATAATATCAAAGCCTTAAATATTTCTTCTATCTTATAAGAAATATTGTGCTAGAAAAAAAAAATAAGTTTCATCTTTTAATGTAATATTAATTTTTAATTTATATTTCTAATAATATTTTTTACAATGTTATTATTGTTTTGCATCATTTCTAGCAATGAGGATTATAACTAATATTATTTATTAACTTTATTTAGTCTATATAAAAAAAAAAAAATCTAAGGCATTTATGAAACAAAAGAAGTATTATTGTGAGGAGGTTGCTATTGGCCACTACAACCTCTGTTATTAGCCCCTATATATTTTAAAAACCAATGGAAAAGGTAATTTTATCCCTCAATTCAAATCCACCACCCCTCCTTCTTTCCCTTTGTCCTCCTCTGTTTTTTGATGCAACATAATCATGATTAAGTTGTGTTGGGGACACATGGAATCGTGTTTCCGTTGTAGTACAAGGGGTATGTACAAAATCCACAAAGAAAACATGTTTTCGTTGTAGATTTTATATGCGAAAACGTTTTTGTTGTTGATTTTGTATGCGAAAATGTATTTTCGTTTTACATTTTGTACAAACTTCCTATACAACAACGAAAATACATTTCTGTTGTAGTATGTACAAAATGTACAACAAAAATGTATTTTTGTTTCAGTACAAGGGGTGTGTACAAAATCCACAAGGAAAACATATTTTCATTGTTGATTTGTATGTGAAAATGTATTTCCATTTTACATTTTGTACAAAACATCCTATACAACAATGAATACATTTCCATTGTACTGTGTTTCACAATGGAAACATATCTCCATTGTAGTACATGGGGTGCGTACAAAATGTACAACGGTAACATGTTTTCACGTACAAAATCAACAACACAACATGTTTTCATTTTGTATTTTGTTCGCACTTACTATAACGAAAACAGATTTTTATTGTAGATTTTGTACGCGGTTATATAACGGAAACATGTTTCCATACAAAGGACATTTTTGGAAAAAAAATCCAGCCACTTAATAGGGGCCATTAGCAATTGTTTTTGGACCAATAGCAACTCCCTTATGTAAATACCATTCATTTGGTTCGAGCCCATTCCGAGGCAATAGGACTATTTTCAAGCTGGATAGTGCTTTGGGTTGTGTCTCACTTCTCAGTAATTGTTGAAGGTAGCTTGTGAGGGATTCTTAAAGACCAATTGTTGGGATGATACACTTACATGAACTCCAGTAATAATGTCAAATTGTCAATGAAAGCCTAAGGTGGCAATAATATAAAATTATAAATGTGGGTCAAAATTCATATTTTAGAGGAAGATTAATGTGGCTAAATTGTGGGTGTCAATTGGGAAGATATCGGGAAGCTCTTGAATGAGTGCGACTCCCATGCAAGAATCAATAAATAGGGAACACCTCAGGTCCTTCATGAATAGAACTTGACTGATGAGATTACGTTATATTCCCTATAAGCGTGGCTTGCCTTTCAAATGCTGGTTGAGATGTTTCTTAGTCTTCATTCATACTACTCTCGATCAAGTGATCTTGTCGCAGGTGGATATTAGAATATGCTTTTGGGTCAAGTTGGTTTAGTTAGACTTTCTGAAACTCAACCCTTGATGAATAATGATTTTGACTTAAAAGCTAGTCATAAAAACATCCTTAACTCCTTCAAAAATAACCTCACAATTAATAAATAAATAACTTCGACAACTTCAATAATCAGTTAAACTGATTCATTCATCCCGGTTTCGGTAGCCGTAATTATTTTTTAGCAGCTGAAATTGATTAAAAATTAAGCTAATAAGAGAATTTATGTATTTATGATTAGTGTACATTACTGATTATACACGGAAAACGGTCCATTTCATTAATTAGTGATGATAAATGCAGTCTAAGACAACGATGGCATACTCCTCATGGATGCTAGCTTAGCTGAAGCACTAAACCGATCCACCACAACTCCACAAGGGACTTCTGTAGGGGGGCGGGGTTCGTAAAATAAACTCTCACATTTTCAATAGAGTAATTGAATACAAGCTATCTATATATTAAGCCAGCTCTATTAAATTAGATTCTTTTAGCCAACCATGCGCCATATATTACTTGATAAGTAAATTTTCTACTAGCTTAGCAAACGATTTACAAAGAATTTTTTTTTTCTCTTTGCAATTAATTAGATTTTCAGGAAGCGTCATAATGGGAAACTCAATTGATCGACACATAAAAAGATCAACCCAAAAGAGACATCTTTGCCTGTTCTAATCAGTGAAATAGTCAAATGTGATTGAAGCAAAAGCTCCAGCTTTTACTCGCAGTTTTCCACGGTCTGCTTATCTAGGGAAAACAAAAAACACTACGACTGAAAAAGATATAACTTTCCGGAATATAACTTCCGCTCACTCTTCATCCGTTTTGCAAACTTCCTAGAGTTCATCCTGCAAATAAAACGGGAAGAATTATTAAATACATTGTTACCAAGCTTGATTAAACTGAGATACTGAGGGGATGGAAAAACTTACATGTACACCCTCTTCCGAGGTGTCTTCCCCAGCTTCCGTCTTTGATTCAGCATCAGAGTCATCGCCAGCTTCTTCAGCATCTTCCTCTTCCTCATCAGCCTATAGAGAACATTAACTTCATCAGAATCAGTGTAACTGATGATGGACAAAAAAATTCAGGAATCAGTTGTTTTACTTACATCAGAGTCAACTGGGTCATCCTTTGATTCCTGGGAAATAATTCAAGATATGGAGGTGTAAGAAAATTTGGTAAACAAAAAAAATTTCAAAGATGCTTTTTCAGGATAAAAATTTACCTCCTCTTCCCTCTTCTTCTCGGCCTCTTCAAATGCTGCCTTCTCAGCCTGCAAGAACACATTTTCATTAAGGAGATCATACCTTTCAATAGCATACCTTAGACCAAAAAAGATCAGTGAATAGAAAAAACATACATCCTTGTGCTTGCCCCATGTTTCTTCAGCCAGTTGTTTGGCATATTCAGGATCATCGGTAATTAAGACATTGTCAAACAAAGTACCAGATTTCACCTGTAAGATATAATAGCCTGCTTGTCAGAGTTCAGATCCAAAAGTATTAAACTAAATATTGCGATGTTAAAATGAAAAGTTTACCTGCCACAATTCAATGCCCACGTACTTCAAGTTGGGGAAAACATAGAGGTCGGGGTCATCCTTGAAATCTGATAAATGTTTTTCAAACGCTGAATATATTTATCTTATAGTGCAAAAGAATTTACATAAATATTACTACTGTGTAGAAGGGTGTATAATGAACCTGGGTTATCAATCAATGGTGCCTTCCATTTTCCTTTATAGTTGGGGTTCTTGATTTTCTGCAATTATGTAGCATGCAAAGTTATAAAGCAAATTCATTACCAAACATAATGGAATATCTCATATTTCATATATTACAAATTTACAAAACAAATTTCCACAAACCTTTGCCTTCCATGGGCCTTTGTAATCAGGGTTGGCAATGGTAGGGGGTGTCCACTCACCATCTTCCTCATCATCCCAATCTTCAGGCTATAGCATCAACAATTAATCTAATACGTAACTACAGCATAATGTGATGATACATATGCAGCACAAGGAAACAAAAAAATTGAGAAATACCTTCTTGGCTTCGGGATCTGGGATCTCTTTTGGGATGTCATCATACCCCTACAAATACAGGACAAGCAAGTCAGTATATACCACATAGTACCCTTGCAAAGTTCATATAACATGAGAGGCCTTTTAGAAAAGGTATTACCTCTGGTTTCTTATCCTCAGGATCAGGAATATATTCTTTGTCATCCCAATCTTCTGGCTGTGAGTATATTAAGATTAGAAATAATCAATACTGAAACCCAAACTAATCTGAAAATTAAACTAAAACTCTGGGAAGAGAAGTACTTTTTTAGCCTCAGGATCTTTGATTGTCTTTGGAGGGAGAAGATCCCAATCAGAGTATAGACTACCAGTTTGCTTCTCCACATTATCAATCAGGATGCTGTAGGTTGCATCTGGACGGAGGATAAATGTGTAAACATGAGTAAGTTGGTCAGTCTCACAAGGAACATCCTTCTTTATCAAGTGGTTTGTGTCATTGTAGGTAAGAATAGCGTGTACTTTCTTGGTACTGTAACCACAGATATCTGGGCCAAACATAATACTGCAACAGAACAGCCAATGTCAAAAGGTCAGGTGTTTTGCGATATGAGAGACACCCATCATGAAAGAGCAACAAATCAAAAGGGGATATATAAATCACCTGTAAGGAGTATCCCCACCAAATTTCTTCTGATCAACATCACCACTGAGCAACTTCATGTAGCCACCACCGCAGTCAAGCTTCTGTTCATGCTTGACAGAAAATTGGAAGACTAGTGTCTTATCCTTGTTGCTAAATTCAGGGTACTCAGCTGAAATAGCGTAGAACCTGTAATCCTCACTGGTTTGAATACCTGCATAGATATCAACATTCAGCCAAAACCAAACATATCTTAATATCAAGTTTAGCCAAAAGTAAACACGAGCAATAAATAATACAAGACTGTTCAATATAGCAATTTAGTTTACCTTTGTCATTAGCGTCTCCATTCCATTGACCAGAGGTGTGGTTCCACTCCCCAGCTAGGTTCTCATCTTTTTTCCAATCTGATTTAACCCAACGATTTTCCCATCCGTCTGCATTCACACAAAGCACATGCCCACGAGTTAGAAAAATGGAAAATACTGATTTAAGATTAAAATAAAGATACAGAAGAACCACGAAAAGGGACTACCTATCAAGGTGCAAGGACTAAAATTTTAAAAAGAAAAAAGTTATTAATCTTATAGACAATTGGGTACTAGCTATCAAGGTGTAAGATACAAGGAACTTTGGATGTAAGCATTTTTAGAAGAAAAAAATAAAAAAAAAAATGAAATGAACTTCTCCATAAACTAAAATGAGTTTTTCATTAGTTAATTTATAAATGTCAACTTATCTTTTAGAGAAGTTTGAGCTTCTAAAAATTAACTAAAGAAGAACTTATTTTTACTTATGGAAAAACTTATCTCATTTTCTTCTTCTTACTTATAGAGAAACTTACCCAAATAGGCCCAATGTACCATCAAATAGATAAAAGCAAATGCTTAAAATTTATAAAAAGTTCGCCCATTATCATCGGCTTGTTTAAGAAGTATGTTCACTTTTTTAAGACATGAAACAGACTCCTTACATTTAAGTTTTAAGTAAAAAAAACTATCACGCATTCAAACATTTCTGAGTGACTGTAATTGCCGCCTACTCAATTAACCATGATCAAAAGCCGAATTTAACCTAAAATTTATGGCATAAAAAAAAAAAAAAACTAGAGCCCTCCATGCTCACCTCATTTATCCAATCTATTTTTCAGAACGGTTATTGAGGCTAATGCATAAACCATCATAACCTCTTTTCAAAACCACATCAGCATAATCAACGCATAAAAAACTACTAACAAAACGGTATACATGTTAACAGATCTACTCCAAACAATGACATTTGAAGCCAGACCTCGGTGTCCAACTCAAAACATAAATCGAACCATCGAAGCTTTTCAGATCGAGGCTCAAACGCAAAAAAAAAAAAAAAAAAAAAACCTTGATCCTGGAAAATTAATGCCTAATCCGAACACAACAATGCAGAATGAAAAACAAGAAAAATCAGGGTCGCGATCTAGTGAGAGAAGAGAAGAAGGAAGGGTTTTATACCATCGAAACGCTCCTCGAAGAAGACCTTGGCGGAAGCGAGGGACAAGAGAGAGAGAAGAAATAGAGAGCGAAGATCAGGGTTTCGCACCCTAAACGCCATCGTCATCGACGGAACAGAGCCAGGGATGTAGAAATGAAAGTGAGAGGAGAGCTGTGGCTTCTTCGAATTTGAGTGAGTAAGATACCTGTTCTCTATATAGCGGATCAATTTGCTTTGGGTTTTCAGTACAGTGGGCAAATTTGGAAAATGATGTGGCTCAGTCCTACGTGGACACGAGGTGGCAGTTTTCGACCAATTGACTTATGCCACGTAAGTTTTGATTGTCATTGATGTGGCGTGGCGCTTTGTCATTGGTAAATACTACCGGCTCTACTGGATCGTACACCTTAAGTAGAATCCCTGACATATTTACGCTACTGCCATCAAGCTTTTATACTTTTGTTTTAGGGTGAGTTCAGTGGCTGGTGTCAAACTAATCACACGTGTGATTCGGTAAGATTACATTTTATATTTTGATTTGAATTTACAAGGTACAAATAATATAATTAGTGATAATTTGATTTTGAAAAAGATTATTAAAATCAGGGGTTAGGTATAATAGAATATGCTAATTAGTAATTACTTGCAACTTACTGAATTAAGGATTAAATATTTGTTGAGAAAGGTGTCTAAACTCTAAATTAAGTCTTCAAATATGTTTTGAAGATGATTTATTTTATCTATAAGAATTAAATTCAAACATTTCATAATAACTCACATGCAATATTTAATTAAATTTAGTTAGATTTTTTTATACATTATTTCATTTAAAAGAGGATAATTGTAGGAAAAAATATTAAAATTTAATTTAAAAGGAAAATTAAAATATGATGGATTAAAAGAAATTAATGGTTAAGAAAATTATTTATACACATCAAATATTAATTATATTTTTATTAATATATATATATATATATATTTTACTAACATACACATCTTTATTTTTTAGTACACGATAGTAAAAAAATTA
>PYAF01004164.1:0-12047 GCA_007407185.1 Glycine tomentella | reverse complement strand
AAAGAAATTAATGGTTAAGAAAATTATTTATACATATCAAATATTAATTATATTTTATTTAAACATATATATATATATATATAGATTTTACTAACATACACATCTTTATTTTTTAGTACACGATACTAAAAAATTATGACTAAAACATATCTTAAGATACACAATGTTGTGTAGTTTGTTAACATATTTATACTAAAACAATATGGGTGTTTACATATTATATATATATATATATATAATGTTTCAAATGAAAAATATAAATAATTAATAACAATCATCACATCAATTAGAAAAAAGTAGATAGTTGAGATTAAAAAAATACTTCAAAAATTTGAATTAAAGTCACCTGTATCAATTAAATTTATAAAAGATTTTAATCATCACGCTTTAAAATATCTAAATTAACTTGTCATTATTATCATTGTGATTCTGGTCGTTGACATTATGATTGTCACTACAATAACCTTCGTTGTTATCAATGTGGTGGTGATGATAATAACAATTATAATCAGGATGACATGTAATGGTCATGGCGGCAATGGTGGATAGCATTGATGATGATGGGTTGATGACAATCTTAAAAAAAAAGTCACATGATAATTAAGATATCTTAGGTAGTGTTTTAAATAAGAAATTTTTTAAAATAAGAATAATTAATTTTAACTATTAGATTATAATTTTAAAAAATAACCATTAAGATTAAAAGGTTCATTAATTAGGTCACGTGCTATCTTGTCCTTCTCCAAACATTGAAAAAATCACATACCCAACCTTTCAATTGAATGTTACCTTAAAAGAAAAAAAATGCAACGATCAGGTATTGGGGATTTTTATATCTAACCCTTTCTGAGTTCATGTGATATAGAGTGAACATTCTATGATATGAATGATGGTTAATTGTTTTTCACCCATGCTTTGATTTGGCATGGATTCGATTTTGATACAAGTATCGATATTGATAAAAGCAAATTGCTTCAGTTTTTCAACTACTGCGCATATAAAACACTTTATTATGATTGGTTTTGACTTTTATAAAATCATAATTCCCAAAATCCAATATTGCAAAAGACACAAGCAGAAGGGATATAAAAACCAATACGCAGATTATTTGCTCGCCTTATTATGAGATACTTGTTCCAAGCATTTTATCCACATTATCTGTACTTAGAGGCATGATGCGTCCCAATGTGGTAGAATTGTGTGTCGGCAACCGTTATAAGATGAGCAGGGGAAGGAGAGGATGAGCAGGGCATGTGACTTTTTAATAATTAGATTTTAATCTCATTTTTAATTTTTTTGTAGAGATCCAATGATTAAAATTCATGGTTCTTATTTCTCGTTATAAGATGTATTCTCATTTGAAACATATCATATTAGAATAATCATCTTATGTGAGAATGATTAATCTCAACTATTAGATTAAAATAAAATATTAAAATTAAAAAATATTTTAAATTTAAATTAAAAACTCAATTGACCACAACATCTGTATAAGATTTATATAAAAAAATTGAATATCTTAAAAATTTAATTTATGTTAAGATCATCATCACAACCAGCACTTCCATCATCGTCACCATGATCACCAACATGATTATCGTCGCCACCGGTGGTCATGACAAAGATCATGGTGGTGGTGGTGGTGGTAATGATGACAACAATGATGTTAGTAATGATGGGTGTGTTGGAAATAGTCCCAATGATGATTGTGGTCATGGTGATGACAATTTTGAGATATTTTAGAATGTCATAAATTAAAATTTTAAAATATTTGATTTATCATTGTTTGGTAAATCTTATAGAAATTTTATAGTTGAATGAGATATTTAATTTGAATTAAAAATATTTTAATCTTTACCTTTCATTTTAATTTAACATTGAAATTAGTCATTTTTATTCTCAATACTATGATCATTTTCATATGATACATCTCTCACACGCACACACACACACGCACACGCACACACACACACACACACATATATATATAAAAGTAAACTCAAGGGTCGATTCTTCTCTCTCTCTCTCTCTCATTCACTCTCTTTTCACTCATGAATATTAGCCACATCAATATATTATAATTAAATTCATAAGAATATATTTAAAAATATTAATCAACATTTGAGTCAATAATAATTTAATAAAAAGTTGGCAATCAACGAAGTCCAACACAGTTGGAAAATGATTAAGTTTCTTAAGCATGCTGACAAATGTTCGATTCTCTAGTCGTGCGTATGAATAAGTCTTTGTTGGGAGAAGTAAAATTCACTTCGGTTATCTCTACGTCTCGAGGGTTAATCTTATAGCTTTCAGTTATAAGAATATCTTACTTCCCCCCCCCCCCCCAAAAAAAAAAACTAAAATAATTATCAATTACATACTATGTAATTGACAAAGTATTACTCTCGTGAGATTGAAATATTTTAGAATGTGATTTATTTGGTGAATATGTTAGAGATTTAATGGTTATATTAGATTTTAATTTGAATTTTTAAATATTTTAATCTCAATCGTATATTGTTTTTAATCTTGATTTGGTAGTTCTTTTTAATTGTTCTCGTTTTCTCACAAGAATCGTATTCTACATATACTATATATATGAGGAGGGATCAAACTACACATTTGTAACTTTGACAATTATTACATAATTTTATAACTTTTAGTTGGATAATGTTTTCTTAAATCACCGTTGGATTGAAAGTTTCTTTCACATAGATCACATATACAAAATTTCATATTAATTGAAAATTATTTGCTACATCGTTCGTATAGATTAAAATTAATGCAATATAAACATTTCAAAATATACTAAAATATAAATCATTTGATTTTCTTTTTGTTGTTGTTCAAGTTTGACAAATTTTGAGATAAAAGATTTTGATAACATGTAGATATAATTCGAGATTGGATCAATAAAAATTATATAATATATGAAGTTATAAAAATGGTATAATAGTTGTCAAAGTTATACTGATATAATTTGATCCATCCTCATATATATATATATATATATATATAATATTATTTAATTGCATTATTTAAAATTCATTCTCTCCAAAAATATTAAATGGTATTATTTAAAATTCAAATCGATATTATTCTATTATATATGTAAATAGATTTTAATTTATTATTCATTCTATTACAGATATATTCAATTATTATTCTATTAAATGCAAACAATTAATTATGTTTTTAGAATTTTTATTCTTAATCAATTATTCCATTCCTCCTTTAGCATCTTTAATAACAATTCTAATATTGTTTACGTTGAAGGATAAGTATGAGGTGAATTCTCATATCATATAGGAACGAGAAAGTTGAACATCATATAAGTGAAAATAAGACTCATAAACCTTAACCTTAGAGATCTTGGATTAAAGTGTGATTTTTATAATCCATTGGTATAAATCTTCCCAATTTATCCCCCTCAATTACACAACTATTGGTATGAAAATAGGATGAGACTCACACTTTTAAGATTTTTTAGTTGAAAAATATTGATAATATACTCTTTTTTAAGTTGATTACAATTTTTATAATTAGTTAAAATTGATTAAAAATAAAATTTAATAAGTCTCATTTTTTATTTAATAAACTCTACTTATGATTTTATAGTTTCTAATAAATTTATTTTTTCTGAGAAGATTTTAATAATTTAATTGATAATATAAAGGATTGTATTTAATATTTCATTACTGGTACTTCTTTTTTACTTACCTTTTTATAGATGAGGGGGTAGAATGGGAAGACGATACGTAGAGTTGATGCCGGGCACAATAGTGAATTAATGACAACCACAAGCTCCCAGTTCACTAAGGAAAAAGAAAATACAACCAAAGCGGCCTAATATAAAATAGGACACCTATTCATGGTTGGATTAGAGTGACGCCGGCATTCATTATTATTATTATTATTATTATTATTATTATTATTATTATTCATGTTAAGCATTCATTTCATTATTGTCGTTTGGGAAATTAGGATGCTTAGATTAGAAGTTCTGCTATCTATGTTTATGGGCCACAACCCACAAACAATTATTTATGATTCTAGAGAGCTCCATTTTGGAGTGCACATGGGAGTTAGATTAACCTTGGCTTGGTTTGATCATACTCCCACTCATCACGCGGCACGTGTAGTCCATGAATATTTATTACTATTCTCTTGATAATTAACAATGAGATCCTACTCCCAACTTGCATAATCTATATTAAGTAATCTTATTCCACTGGAATAAAATTGGTGAAATCAAAGCAAAGTACTATTCTAATAATTAACAATTGGATCCTACTCTTAACTTGCATAATCTACATCATGTAATTTTATTCCAGATAATAACTGGCATAAAATTGGTGAAATCAAAGCAAAACATGTATTTTTTGCTAGACTACTAATCACATAAGCAAGCACAATCAATTTCACAGCTCCATTAGAGTAATGCATAATTGGATTTAGATGATTGCATGAACAGCTCCAGATCAGAGTAATTTAAAGATTAAGCCTCCATGAGCTGCAAAGAATGGAGCAAATACCAATGATTCAACTGCCATGAGCTTGATCAAAATATTGAGTGGGGGACCCGAAGTATCTTTGAGAGGGTCTCCAACAGTGTCACCTATGACAGCTGCTTTGTGAGCATCAGAGCCTTTTGGACCAAGTGATACAGCATGTGGCCGTGGGGTAGGTGCCTATAAACACCAAAACAATGTACAGTCCTTTCGAAACGCCAGAAAGACAAAATGCAATGAGTTCCTTATAGAATTTTTCATTGTCAAAGTTCTAGTTTTGTAAAACATTATCAAACCAAAAGTTGAATGGTAACAAAGTTTGTTAGCTCTACCTCTATGTATTTCTTGGCGTTATCCCATGCACCACCAGTGTTTGAAGCTGAAATTGCCACCTGTGAAGAAGTGAAAATATCTCAACACAGTTGAATACTACTAATACCCAAGGCTCATGTTGGAAATGAACAAATATGATGCCATTTACCTGCACACCGGAAACGAGTGAACCAGCAAAGAACCCCAGCAAGAGTCTCTACCCCAAAGAATGTTCCGGCAATAAGTGGCGTAAGCAAAACCAATGCACCAGGAGGAATCATCTCCTTAAGTGAGGCTTCAGTGGAAAGTTTTACACAATTTGCATAATCAGGTTTTGCTCTTCCTTCTAAAAGACCGGGAATAGTATTTAATTGCCTACGAACTTCTTCAACCATTTTGAGAGCTGCACTCCCGACACTCTTCATTGTCATGGTTGAAAACCAGTAGGGAAGCATTGCTCCCACAATCAAACCTACAAAAACTTTTGGAGTCATCACATTCACTGTTTTGATGCCTGCTCTGCTCACATAAGCACCAAACAATGCAAGAGACACAAGTGCAGCTGATCCAATAGCAAAACCCTGTTAGAAAGGCACAACAGATTCAGCTTTCCACACAAGACAGACAGTAATATGACTTGAGGTATTTTACTAGTTTCATACTCCCAATAGTTTGTGTTGGTAGTTGATAATAGGAATCAAAATCCAACACTTTGTTTTCTACTCTTTCTATCGAAATTATTTGTTTTATATAACCAGTTACCTTGCCTATAGCGGCTGTGGTGTTTCCAGCAGCATTGAGAGCATCAGTTCTTTCTCGTATCTCATGTCTCATTCCAGCCATTTCAGCAATACCCCCAGCATTATCACTGATTGGACCACAAGCATCAATGGCAAGACTAGTGGCGATGGTACTGAGCATTCCAAGTGCAGCAACAGCAATTCCTTACATAAATAGCAATAGCAATAGCAAATACGGGAATAATGACTGATTTATATCCCAGTGCCAATCCAAAAATCACATTTGTTGCAGCTCCAGTTCTGCAGGAATGTGCCACATCTTGAACTGGGCTGCAATTTGCAAATTAAATATGAATAACTATTTAGCAACTTAACATCTGAATATCTAATTCACTATGTGCCTATGTGGGTTATAGTTATTAGAGTCTTATGATTCACGATTTGATGCAACTCAGCTAACCAGCGATACATATTATAAGAAGAATCTCAAATGACTTTGAATATTATGATAAATGAATGAATCAATGTGATTTAGTATCATTGATATGAATCACACTATGAATCACACAATTCATGATTTTTTTTTTCTTTTTCTACCTTTCTTTAGAATCACACAATTCATTAAATTGTTATTGATAAGGAATTGAAGGAGCACTATTGAATTTGTCCTATTTGATTATTCTAATACTCCATTTGTCACTTGTTCACCTAATGCATGCACTCTATTTGGCTGTTTTATTGCTTCATTTCATTCTTCCAAAATAAAGGCTTCATAGATATAATTTTGTTTTATGAGACTTGTGGTTAAGCTGTTTTATCTATTTCTAGTTTAAAATTTTAAATACTATACAACACTTATATGATATATTTGAAGTTATGTTTCGTTATCTTTGAATCTTAATATTCAGCATACAAATTACGATTCATTGTTCAAAAATTAGCTTGACAATTCACGATCTAAATCTTAATTTGATAACCTTCATGTGGGTGTCTAAAAGCTAATGATTATGAGAAAATTTAAGCCATTTACAAGATCCAACTTTCTGAAAATTTGGGATAAATTTTAGATTTTAGGGAATTGATAGACTCCTCAGAAACTAGAAGGAAAGGGAGTCTGTGGAACAGACCAGAAGCAGAAGAAGGTTGCTCACCTGTAAGCATTGCTAGTGTAGTACTCTGTAATGTACCAATTGCAAGTCCAGCCCATAAGCCAATAGCAACACAGAAGAAAAGGTGCCTGAAATTATGTAGTGATAAATGAACATGATTACAATTAAATCATATAGACCAAACAATCTATACATGTTGGCAAAAAGAGGAGGTCAGTTGAAATTTAGTCATACCAGTTTTTGACAACCTTTTTGGCTCCTAAGTTATAGAGGATAAATTCTGGTGGTAAGGCAGTGAAGCTGACTATGGCAATACCAGCAGTCATTAATATAGTTGAGATAAGAAGCTGTCTTTTCAAGGATGGTTCTATTTGGCTCACGTTTTTAATTTCAAACAGATCAGTTGCAAAAAGAGTCGTAATCAAGCAAACCACAATTCCCATGGAGCTTATGATGAGAGGATACGACATGGCTGTGTAATCATGATTTGTTCCAAACCATGATATGGATGCTACAAATAAAGCTGCCATGAGGATTCTGCATAAGACCCAAATAAGTCTGAACCCATCCCAGCGATACCAACATTGTCTCCTACGTTGTCTGCAATAACCTGGAAAGATCCATAAAATTTAATGACCACAAAATAACATTTATTTGTCATAGTTTCAAATGACAAAATGATTACTTTAATTTTTCAGATATTAAACTGTCAGAGACTGAAGGTTCTTAACTACAAAAGGAATATTTAATAGAATATAAAGAAGATTGCATGCTTAAAAAGACAACTTATGTACCATTAAAGGCTTCCACAACTCCTATAACGAATAGAACTTTCTGATGATTAAGGAGAAAGGGATAGAAGAAATTACAGCTGGGTTGCGTGGATCATCTTCAGGGATATTGTGTTCAACTTTCCACACGAGCTCAGCACCAACATCAGCTGCTTTGGTGTATATGCCACCTCCAACTCTTCCAAAGAGTGCCATTGACGAACCTCCAAGGCCATAGCCGGTGATAGACTCGTAAAGTCCCTCCCAGTCATCTCCATAATACAGTTAAAATAAATTGATGGTGATGTATAGCACCAACAGGCAACAGGCCATTTGCAGCAAGAAGAAAGCCCATCACTGCACCAGACCGGAAAGCAGTAACAAAAGCCTTTCCTATTCCTTTCCTTGCTTCAAGAGTAGTTCTAGCATTGGCATAGGTCACAATCTTCATTCCAAGAAAGCCCGAAAGGACAGAGGTTAGAGCACCAAGCAAGAATGCAACGGTGCTAAAGATAGCATTAGCAAGTGCTGGTTTACAAATATTGCCTTCATTGTAAGTGCAAGGTTCACTTTGTGTACTAAAGCCCTTCACAGATCCCAGAAAGACGAAAATTATTGCACCAAACGCTCCCATGAAGATAGTCAGGTACTTGTACTCGGTAACCAAAAATGAAGTAGCTCCTGGGAACATATCAAAAAGCAATTAAGTTTTAGTTTGCATGTATCATAGCTAAATCCAATAATAAACTTATAAGAGAGCAGGAGACAGCGCTCGCCAACAGAAATGGCATGCTGGATTTCAGTACACTTATTGGTAACTTCAACACTCTGAACACCATTCTCCAACTCTGAATCTCCCATTAAGCTTTTTCTATATCCATTGTCTGCTTCCGTGTGATCAGCAGAAGAGACTCTGACCCTTGACACCAAAAGCCATTGAAACAAAGCAAACCCAATTCCAGTTAACGCAATCACAGGTATCAGAATTTGTGTAAGACCCTCGCTTAGCACAACCATTTCCAAATGCAACAGTTGAAAAACACCAATGCTAATATAGCATAATTGAACACCAAGCTTTATAGCCTTAGAACAAGTCTAGAAATTTTGTTATCCTAATGCTAGCTAGAGAAACAAGGGGAGCTTTCATGGCCCTCGGAATCTAAAAAGCTGGTTTTTTGAATGGCAGATTTAGACTTAAAACAGTTGGTCGATGCTTAAAAAGTTCTATACAAACTATAATAAAAGAAGCATTAACACTTAAATAATTAAAGATTGCTTGCATAGTTGCTTGAATTGAACCATAAAAATAATAGTGATCTTCTTCTTAAGATGAAGTCATGGGATACAAATACAGACATCACCTTCACTGTTTAAGTGTTAACCCATAGTAAATATTTTATAAAAGTTTTATACAAGTTTAGACAAAGAAACATGAGCTATTCAATAATGAGTGATTTCAAGTATAGTTGCTTGAATTGAACCAGGATAAGAATAATAATGCTTTTATACAAAAGATGAAATCATTGAATTAAAAAGCATGCCATTCAAAACCTGTCTAGAACCTTATGTGCTAAGAAACAGCGGCTCAGTTTCAAGGGACAAATCATAATCGAGTCACTTTCGCAAACTCTTTTATTCTAAGACGCTTGTGAAAAAGTAAAAACAATGTGAGCCAAGTCAACGGACTCCTTCTTTAATCTAGAGGCCTATATCTTTGTTTAGCAGGTTGCCAACGTAGGTCTTTCAAGTTCATACATCATCAGCCAGTGAAATTATTGAAGAAATCTACATGTTACCACGATAAATGCATAGAGTTTTTATTACACTATCTTATGACTTTTAAAGTAGCTATTATAGACCAGTTGTCTAACACGACATTTTGTAATTAGAACTGTTTAAGTAGTGATATGAAATGAAAAGGAATAATATTATTAACCCATCATGTAAATATTGATGAAATGAAAAAACAATTTTTTTCATCTCATATAAGAGGAAAAGGAATCGGGGGATATAAGATGGAATGGTATAAAATGCATTCTCATGTTCTGCTCCATTCAATCATACTTCAAATTTTTAGACAAATGAAATAATAAAATGAATATAATTCCATTCGTTCAACTCAATTCCACCCATCAAATTACAGCCTGTTCCTGAAGGACCTAGAAATCCCCATTAGTAAAACATATAAGCATTACAAAAGGATTAATGGCCAATAACCCTGGTAACATGCACGATAAGATCAAAGATAAATAGAAAACAGAGGCAGAGCTCCCAAAACCGAATACAGCAACTGTTGATTGTGTTAGTATTTGACAGGAATGATCGAATTAAATACAAACATCATGTATAGAGTCTCAAGGCTGAAACACGTGGGTTGCCCATGGTGGTAGAGGAGCACGTAGCTTAATGTGAAGACCAGTAACAGGATGTTCAAACGACAAGGTTTCTGCGTGAAGGTGATGTGCATGATGAGTGGTACCTTTCCACTCGTAAACACCATCATATTTCACATCTCCTACTATAGAAATCCCTAGGTATTGACAGTGCAACCGAATCTGATGCGTTCTTCCACTCCGAGGATACGCTCTCACCACTATCTCGCTCTCGTCGTTACCATCCACTTTCACCGCCTTTTCTTCAACCAGTAAGACATTTTCACCCTCAACGTTCCCGAATTCTGAATCAGAGACTTCCCTGAAGCTCCCTTTTCGGTTTACCGATAACACCTCGAAGGAAGTCTCCATGGAGCGGACAACCGAGCGGCCCGGTAGCGCGCGTCCGACGTCGGAGGCAGCGTAGACTCGCCAGGCGCCGAACTTGGACCTACCGTGACCGGATCTGAGGGTGAGCCGTTCCCAATTTGGAGGAGGACCAGTGCAGAGGGCAATGTAAGTTTTCGTAACCTTGTGATCGGTGAAGGCCTTTACGAGCTTGGCGGCGACCTTGTGGGACTTAGTTAGGAGCAATATGCCGGTGGTGTCGCGGTCGAGTCGATTAGCGAGGTGAAGCTGGTGGGATAGGGAGGCGAGGGAGGAGAGGAGGGTCTCGCAGTAGATTCCGGGGTGCTTGTTGACGGCGATGAGGTGGTCGTCGTGGTAGAGGATGTCGGCGGGGGAGAGGGAGAAGAGGCTGGAGTTTGAAGCGGCGCTCATGGCCCTGCTCAGCTCCAGTTGTTTCGAGATTTGTGGGAGAGGAGGGGACAGTGGGACTGGGTAATTCTCTGCGGGGATTGGGGATTTTGGTTGGGCTTGGTGTGAGTGTGACCCTGACCCTGACATGGCTACGGCTACGGCTACGGCGGAGAAGCCA
Organism: Glycine tomentella; assembly: GCA_007407185.1. NCBI lineage: Eukaryota > Viridiplantae > Streptophyta > Magnoliopsida > Fabales > Fabaceae > Glycine > Glycine tomentella. The sequence goes on along the minus strand of PYAF01004164.1, from coordinate 1,296 downwards.
AGAGGTTTAGGGTTCAAAGAGAACATGTTTTATTCATTCCATATTAAAAAGTATATTAATTTTTCCCCTATTTTTTTTTTCTTACGAGTTCTAGTCTCACTCAATTAAAGGTGTTTTTGGTAAAACATAATATTTTTTGCTTAAAAAAAAAGCATGCATCCTACATCTCTCTCTCTCTCTCTCTCTCTCTCTTTTTAAATTTAAAATTTCTTCTCAATTCTCTTGCATTTTTTTTTTTTACCTGACGATCGTAGCACGACTGTTTGTTTTCTAAAATGAGATTAGAATAGTTGGTTATACGGGCCGAATAACTACCCAGTTCTATCAATATGATTCACACCTTTTTTTAGGTTAAATTACTTAGTATATTTGATCATTTTTAATCATTTAAAAAAAAATTGTAATTAAGGTTTTGATGTTATAAAAATATGGTAATGGAATCCCTAGAGTTTGCAGCTGGACATATAGGCTGAGGCTCATGGGTCACCTGTTTAAGTTTAACACCCATGTGATTATGTGAATCATGATCCTAAAATATGTGCCTCATTTAAATTTAAAATGTTCATTTATAAATTTGTAAAAAATTTACCAAGTTATTAAGGATTATCATGACTTTGTGTACATTAAAGATTGTAATAAAAAAAATCAATTCTAATCAATAAAATTAGGATCTTATATTTCACTTTAAAAAGTTTGTGTTTTATGTAGATATAAACGCATAATTTATATGATTTAAATGTAATTTTTTTAAGATCTAAACATAATTTATTCTAATAATTTTTTAAGACTTAAAACATAATTTATTCTAGTGAAATGATTGAATAATGATAAATAATTTTTTCGCTAATTTATTGATTAACCAATCAATTGAGGATGTAAAAAAATAATTGAAAATATAAAATACTACATTCTTTTTTCTCAAATATAGAAAAATATTTTTATGTCTTTATCTTAAATATAAATAAATTTAAATAAATTTTGACTCACTTATTAATATTATTTATTAAAATTTTATTTCCAATGATCCTTCTTTATTCTTGATATCAAATTAAAAAAAACTTATTTTTTAAATAAACATAGTATAAATGTTATAACTAACTAGTTTTGGACCCGTGCGCATACGCACGGGACGGCTCCGCTCCGCTCCGCCATGTTATGCTATATTTTTATAAAATTGTACGAGTGTTACTACATACACCATTCAAAAGTTCTTCAACACCATTTTTTTTTTGAAATCTCGAAAATGCCCCTAAACCCTAAACCCTAAACCCTAAACCCTAAACCCAATCCGTATAA
>PYAF01004163.1:54532-78037 GCA_007407185.1 Glycine tomentella | reverse complement strand
CAAAGTGGTGGGGCTTTGTCTCAAAAACTGCACGGTTCTTTTCTATTTGGCTGACCAAATTTTGATTCTTCCATTCCTTTTATAGCATGGTGCCCTCATTGCTTAAATCCTATTGGCTAAAACCTTGACTTCTTGACCCAAAAAATCTGCACGGTTTGGATATTTGGAGGAGGAGGAATCCAAATTGAAGTTTGCTTCCCTTGCCTTAAATGTAGATTCCCTTTGTCTTGAAAAAATCTGCACATTTGACCACTTGTTGATTCCTTCTTCTTGCTCTTGAATTGGTCCACTTAAGCCTTGCCTCTTGGCTATCACACGTGATCTTCTAGCATTCAAGGCTTGTGCAGATTTTTTTCTTCTCCTTCTTGACTTCATTGACCGTAGCACTTGGTCCACATAATTCATGTTTTGTTTTTCTTTTCTATTCCCACCGTGGCCTTTCTTTTAGTGCCAAAGGCCTTGTCTTTTCTTCCTAATTGAATTACTTTGTTTTCTAGTTAGCTTGGGTGCATCATTTGTTGATCCACGGACAGCCATGCTTCCACATCCCATGATACACTTGCTTTCCTTTAAATAGTCCAATTATATTGGTTTAATTTTTAACCTCACTAATCCATCTTAATAAATAAGTTTCTTTATCTTATAATTACAAGCAAACTCCTATTATGATGTTCCTCACTTTTATAAAATTTTCTAATAATTAGACTAGCTTAAATTGAATTTTATTTCAAAATGTGTATTAACATATATATTAAGTGCTAAAAATCCTTCTAGATAGTGAATTATAGTTTTCTAATCCTCCTTAAATATTTCCTTAAATCCATATTCAATAAATAAAATATTGGGGTGTTACATTTTGTGCCTACACCTGTTAATTAAGCTTGTATTCCATTGATTTTGTTCATTAGGGAATGTTGATATGATGAAAATAGGCATAATGAATTGAATTGATTATGTGCCCATTAGATGTTTGATTAAATGTCTGAATGGGAATTGGAGTATAATGTGGTCAAGTCTTGATTAATTGCTGAAATATGCATCAGGCCCTTCAATAATTTGAATATTATGATGTGATTCAGGCATAGATGCATTGGTTTGATTCTAGATAAGTATGTATGACTGTGCTTAAATTAGTGACTTTTGTTGGAAAACCCATGATGAACTGTGCTCATAAAATGGTTGTTGAATTGAATATGGTAATCTTTGTTTTGAGTAAGTATATTTGAATTTGGATTAACCACAAATGAAAATCATGATGCTTGATCATCAAATTCTGTTTTGAGCATACTTGAGATAAAAATGAAAGGAACATGCCTGAACTGATCTGAATGGATTAAATATGCAAATTGAACCAGTCTTGCACTTGAAAATTGCAACACAGGATTGATAAGAGTGAACAGTGAGCCCTAATGATGAATGTGTGATGTATTTTGTGTGAGCTAGTTGGTGCTTGTTTTGATAAACTAATTGCTGTTTGGTTAAATGGAATGAGTTGGACTGTGCACTGAGACATTTTGAACTAAGCCTTGAACAGGTAATGCCCAAAATCTGGGAATGGCTAAGTATGGCTTGGGTCCTAATTGAAAATGAAACGCATTTGAACCACCACATGGGCACTGGATTGTATATATCTGTTTGATGATTGAATGAACTTGTTAGACTGTGTCCATGATGAATTTAAGATTAAATGGTTCCAACTTTAGAGACTTGTACTAGGCTAAATCTGGGAATTGTTACGGCGAGTCTCAGGTTATGAATAGAAATTGTTTTAACCCTGTGCTTGGCTGAATATGCCAGTAACTAAAATGCTTAGGGTGAAAATGCTTGATCTTTGTTATCTTGGCATGAATTTGAGAATAATACTGTAAACGATTTGATTGTGGTAAGCCAAGCTTATACATCTGTTTTTGACTGAACTATATACATGAGCTTGTGTTTAAATGACTTAAGAACTTTCAATGAGCTAAATCTGGGAATCCAGATGCAACATTTTACTGCTTTGTTAGAAGGTGCATATTGGTTACTGATCGGTTGATAAATTAAAAGGGTGTTTGCATGACACAACTGCAGCTTGTTTTGTTGAGTATTTAAGGCACCTAAATCTGGGAATGGGAGCTTTACTGATCAATTGTGCATAAGTATTGAACCAACTAGTTGAGTGAATTGTATTTGTATTGTCCATTTGATGACCATTTTGTTGCTGCTGGGAACTTCAATTAATTGAAAATGATATGGGTGCTGTGAGCGAATTTGTCTAATTTGATGCTACTGCATTGTTTACTTATTGTTCCCAAAATATTAATCTGGGAATCCCAATTGGTCATCCATGCTAATTTATTATTCTCTGATACCTGCGGCTAGTCCTTTGCATGTAATTGAAATTGCAGGTACCTTGGCATCTTGTGTGACTGATTGTAAGATTCATTCTTCTAAAAACCCCCATAACCTCAGTGATATAAATATTTGATCAGCCAATGCCTTGTGCTTAACATCCATTCTGTTTAGTGTTGTGTTTGATCTGGATTACTGAGGGCAATAAATCTGAGAATTAAACTTGCTTAAACCATGCATCTATATCTGGTTTGTTCTGAGTTTCAGGGTAAGCAGGTAGCCAAGGGAAAGAAGAAGATCACTACTGGAGGCGGAAGCAAAAGGGCCAGGGTGATAGACTATGATGAGGCCAGATTCAGAACCGCTGAATGCCAGGAGAAGTTTGACACCTGGTATCTCCAGAAGAAAATCATACTAGAGAAGAAGATTATGTGGGAAGTCCTGCCAGAGGGGAACCCAGTTTTAGAAGTCATCCTTAGACGACAGTGGCAGCGATTAGTGAGCTTCCCAGAACCCAGTTCCAGCATGATCCTGAAGGAATTTTTGGCAAATGTTGATCTAGACACAGTAGCCAGGAGCAGGATGTCTTGGGTCAGGGGTGTCCAGGTTTCATTTGATGAGAAGGCGATAGAGAGCATATTGGACACCTGGTATGACCCATTCGAGGGCTGTGACTTCCTCCATCTCTACTTTAGGATGCAGCCCGATGATTTGACGAAGATGTACAGGGACGACGTACCCCAGCTGGCTGCCACCATCCGTAGGGCCATCACCGGTTTTTACACAGCTTGGAAGCCTAAACCAGGGCTTGATTATGTTCCAGAGAAGATGCTGAAGCATGATTTGGTCGGAGACGCAGCTTTCTGGCACCAGTTCATCAACCACACAGTCATGCCTTCTACAAATATGACTGATGTGAATGTGGAGAGGGCAGTCCTGCTATACACTCTTCGAGGTGAAGGTAACCTCCACATTTCTAACCTTTTGTCTAACCGCATTCTTCATATGATACAAGACGCCAGCAGCAAGTCTTGGCTGGCACATTCCTCTCTGACTCTGCACCTGTGTCGCCATGCGGGTGTGGAAATTGCAGATGATGAGCCCATGGACGTCCCGATCTCCCCACTTATGGTCCACAAGACCTATTTGGACGCCATGGAGACAGCGACTGATGAACAGGTTCTCCGAGCTTCGAAGCTCAAACCTAAGGAGCTTACAGCCCGCAGTCCCTGAGATGCACCAGCACCAGATGATCCTCAGCCAGCTCAGCTAGCCCAGCCAGCAGAGATTCCACCAGTTACAGCTCCTCTCGCCGCTCCTGCGCACACACCACTATATGAGGATTCACCGAGCCTCTTAGCTTTCCAGGAGTTTGTGCGCACGCAAATGACCTTACAGACGCGCATGTGGGAAGCCATCTGCAGACACTTAGGCATTCCACCATCAGAATACCAGATTCCAGCTCCACCACCAGTAGCACCAGCCACAGAGATTCCTCTTGGACCCTCCGCTGCAGCAGCCACAGAGCCTACTTCTTCAGAGGCTGCAGATGTTGTAGAGAGAGGAGTGAATAGGATTTTTCTTATTTTTATGTTTTTCTGGTTTTTAGTTTTTATTTTGGATTATGCATTGACATTCCATACATTATGCACACTTTTATTTCTGACATTTATAGTATAGTTTCTGATTCATACTTTGCAAATAAAAACTGTCTAGATCAATGTTTCGAGTTGAATGCGATTTTCCAAAGCGCTGTGACCTAATTGGTTGTTGCTGGGGACAACAACTTCTAAATCTGGGAATGGTTGTGTATACCGCATTAATTCGCAAATCACAGTCAAGGAACAAATGACGTCTAACAAAATTTTTTTCAAAAATAAAAATAAATGAGCAGCATATCAGATTTTTCAGAATGAAAAGTGAATGGACACAGTGATAGGTGTGCCAGCCAGGACTTGCTGCTAGCGTCCTGTATCATATGTAGAATCCTGTTAGATAAGATGTTAGAAATGAGGAGGTTACCATCACCTCTGAGTGTGTAAAGAAGAATCCCCCGCTCGACGTTCACATCAGTCATGTTAGTGGATGGTATGACTGTGTGGTTCACGAACTGATTCCAGAAAGCTGCATCTCCCACCAGATCATGCTTACGCATCTTCTCTGGTATGTAGTCAAGGCCGGGCTTGGGCTTCCAAGCCGTGTAAAGACCAGTGATGGCCCTGCGGATAGTAGTGGCGAGCTAGGGCACATCGTCTCTATACATCTTCGTCAGAGCGTCAGGCTGCATCCTGAAGAAGAGCTGGAGGAAGTCATAGTTATCGAAGGGATCATACTGGGTGTCCAAGATGCGCTCTATAGCTCTATCATCAAAAGAAACCTGGACACCCCTCACCCAAGACATCCTGGTCCTGTAGACAGTGTCTGGATCAACATTCGCCAAAAACTCCTTCAATATCATACTGGAGCTAGGCTCTGGAAAAGTGACAAGCTTCTGCCACTGGCGTCTAAGTATCACTGCCCTCACCGGGTTGTCTTTTGGTAGCGTTTCCCACAAAATTTTCTTCTCCTAAATAATCTTCTTCTGCAGGTACCAAGTATCAAACTTCTCTTGGCACTCTGCTGTCCTAAAGCGCGCTTCATCAAAATCTGTTACCCTAGCCCTCTTTCTTCCTCCTTCTATAGTGGCCTTCTTTTTGCCCTTTGCTATTTGTTTCCCCTGAAAATCAGAAAAAGAATCCAAATATATATATGGGTTAATTTAGTGCAATTCCCAGATTTGTGTCCTTCCTTGGGCCAGATCAACAACAATGGAAACAATCAATAATTTAGACTCTCAGGGTAACATCCAAACAAAACAGTGGAGTGACATCAATTAGAATTGGAATTTAGTCACACACCAATTGACAGTTCAAGTGATTCAAGGTTCCAGCAACAATGTATCAATGTATCTCTATGAAACAAGGCATAGCCCAATTGATTCAATCTAGTTTAATTACAAGCAATGTATCAGTTTTCCATTCCCAGACTTAAGGTCTTCATATCCACCAACAATTCAGAATTTAGGTATTTCATGCAAGCATATTCCTAAATCATTTGGTCCTACTCATCACGGACAAAGATCAAGCAAAATAGTTTCAACAGTTAAATCAGCTCAATTCACTGTGTCTTATTCAAGTTCAGTCCAGAAAACAATTCCCAGATTTAAGTGCCTAACATATACCAATTCAGAAATGATTTCAATCAAATCATTCACACCCTGCTTCAAAATGATCATTGAAATCCATAGACACTATGCACATTATGACAAGTAAAAGAATAGCTTTAAATTGAATTCCCAGATTTAGCTCATGACAAATCTTTAAATTTAGTCTTAGTTATCAAAGAGACAGTTCAAGCATAGTGGTTTCAGTCATCAAGGCAATTATAAATACCCACATCAATTCACAATGCCAATTTCTAGTCAATGTGGTCCTTATCAGTTTAAAATTTCCATCTGTGTGTGCACATTATTTATCTTAATTCAATCCAGTTCTAGAAATCAGAATTTCCAGATTTAAGCCATGACAATATCTAAGTACACAATTTTTCAACCCTCATCACAACATAGATCATGTAATAGCAGCAATTCATTTATCTAGTACGTAATGATCTGCGAGTTTACCATTTGAACACAACATACATAAGATCCATACTATGCTTTTTAGTACACTTGAGAACCTGAAACAAGCTTGATCATTCCAGATTTATGTTCAAAGTCACGTATTCATAATAAGCAAATGCAAAGTGTAATGCATTCAAGTAATCCACAGTGCAATTATATGGTTCATATCAAAACTAAAATCTAAAACCATTCATTCATACAAAGTGTTCACAACATGCGGCATTTCTAAAAGCAAATCACTGCATCTAAACTTTATTCACATCATAACACTGAAATAATTGAAAGAATTAATGCACATTCCCACAATCAATCCAAACTTTACCACGGTTCAATCTATTTTCTCATTCAGGCATTTAGACAAACACTTAATGGGCATATAATCATTTCAATGCACTATGCCTATTTTGATCATGTCACATTCCCAATTGAACAAAATCAATAACAACCAGTCAGAGATCCACTACATTTTGGTTTTCTACCCTAAGGTTTGGCATGAAGTTCATCAATCAAATGGTGCATGGCCCTTCGTTAAAAAAAAATTGGTTCCTAATGCTTATGAACACAATGTGTATCCACTACAAAGCAATATCAGTTCAGAAATTTACCTTATCTCCTGCCATTATGCTATTTAAGGCTTTTGGTTGCTTGTGTGCAAATGCAGCAGAATTTTAGAGTGAAGAGGAATTGAGAATAGAAGAGAGTGCGAGTTTGAGAGAAAATGAGAAAGAAAAATAGTGATTGGGGCTTTTAAAGGTTGATGGTGGTTGAGAATGTGGTCTAGGGTGGTTAATGGCAGTGCTTGGGTGAGGCGAAAATTAGGGAGGAGTTTTAGGGGAGAAGAGAATGGTGAGGCGCGAAGAGAAATTTTAAAATAAAAACAGTTTTCGCGACGCCGCGTGGTTTGCGCGGAGGATGGCGCGAATCGCGCCATAGGGTGCTGGAAGGGTCTTTGATTCGACTTATCTGCGCGATTAGCACAGCCTCTCACACGGACCGTGCTAAGTAGCACTGAAAGGACCCTAAGGCTAGAATAACCCGCGCTACCCGCGCCATTCCTCACGCTATTCACGTCATTTAATGCAGAAATAGGTCCATGGCTCGAGCAACTCGTGCTATTCGCGCGGGATCCATGCTACTGGCGTGGTCAATTCGTGGCTTTGGCGCTGGTAGCGCCATACCTGGCGCGAGTCGCGCCATTTTATGCAGAAGGAGCTGCTAATACGAGCATGTCACGCGATTCGCGCGACTTTCACGTGATTAGCGTGGATGGATCGAGTGGTAGGTGCTGATCACGCCGCTCCTGGCGCGAGTCACGCCATGCCTTCTGAACAACTTTTAATCATTCTTTTCATTTGGCTTTTAATTTAATTGGACTGAAAGAAATTGCTACCTATCCTCATGCCATGCCTAACGAGCATGTGCAGAACTGTTTATTTTATGGTGTGTCACTTTCTTTAAAGTCTTTAGAATTGTTCCTTGCTCTATTTTTGGATTTTGCCCAGGAGTGCAAAAGGCTAAGTATGGGGGGTTTTGATGAGTCACTATTTATCACTATTTACTCATCTTCCTGTACTCATTTTAATCCATAACTTGTGCTTAATCGTTTATATTTTGCATTGTTTCTCATTTAGGACTTAATTAGACCGATAATTCAGATTTTAATTAATTTGGATTATTTTAAGTTTAATTATTCCAATTTTTATTTTCAGGGCAGATTAATAATTAAATGGGCTTGGAATTAATGCATGGACTTGAAGATTGGGATGTGGCGTCAGCATTTTATTTTTTCATTTTATTTTATTTTCGTTTTTGGGCCAAAACTGTTAGGAAAAGCCCATTTTTCGTTTAGGTCAGTTTCTATATATTTCGAATACTGTGCCCATGCAGAGACACCAGACAACATACACAATACTATTCACGCTCAGTTTTAGGGTTTAGAGTATTTTCGTTTTCTGCTTCTTCTCTGTTTTTAGGTTTTCGTTTTGTTGAATTCTCAATTCTAGTGACTATTTCGTTTCTGTTTCAAGTCTCAATTTCGAATTCGTTTTCTGCTTTCAATTTCGTTCTGTGTTTATTTCGTTTCAGTTGTGTTCTGTTGTTTCATTTCCAGTATTTAGAATTTCGTTATGTTACGTTTTGTTTCAATTCGCGTTTCTGTTGTTATTTTCGAATTAATGGAAGGCTAAATCCTAGGGTTGGACCCTAGGACAGATTGGCAACCCTTTAATGGAGGTTCTTTGTGATTGCAATTCGTTTCTACTTGGTTCTTCTTTGTCTGGGTTTCTGTTCTGTATTTTTCGAATTAGAATCATGCTTAATGATTCTGATATTGATTGATTCAGTAATCTCAGGTTGCTTAATCCTGAGAGCTTGCCCTGACGAGGTTCACGTTTGCTTAATTCGTGTAATGAAGTTTTAAGTTAATCTTCGCTTAGTTGATTAATCTGGACTGATGAGGATTAAGTAGGACAGATTATCTTTTGTGAACCAAGGATATTAGAGGCGCAATCTGTTCTAAGGGTCTGACTTGTTTTAAATCCCTGCAGTTAATTGTTATTTCTGTTTTAATTTAGATTCTTGCATTCTGCCAAAACCCCCCCCCAATACACGTTTTCAATCCCTAACGCAGACAATTGATCCTTGAGAGACGAACTAGGAGTCACTTCCTAGTACTACATTTAAACTGTATTAATTTGATTGAGTACGACCTCGATCAATGCCACAGAATATCCGGCACGTCACTTTCAGCTATACGTCTGCAGATAACATTGTCAGTGCATTGAAAATACAGGTAAGGGTTATCCCATAAATACCTTCTTGAATCATGCAGAAATTTCTTCCTCTGCTGCCAATTTAGATCTTCAGGTAAAATTTCAGCAGCTTTGTAGTTGGCCATGCTAGCAAACCATGGGCTGACTTGCACAGCCAACACTTGCTAATCAGGAAAGGACTCATTGATTTCTATCTCTGGTCCATCTTGCAAGTCCTTCTCGTGAATCCTAGACAAGTGGTCTGCAACCTTGTTCTCCACTCCAGCCTTATCTCTTATTTCAAGATCAAATTCCTGCAGTAAAAGCATCCAACGCAGCAAGCGTGGTTTTGCATATTGCTTGTGCAACAGAAATTTAAGAGCTGCATGGTCAGTATAAACAATTACTTTTGACCCTACTAAGTATGATCTAAACTTATCAAGGGCATAAACAATAGCCAGCATCTCTTTCTCAGTTGTGGCATAATTTACTTGTGCCTCATTTAGGATTTTACTAGCATAATAAATAACATGCAAGCGCTTTTCTTTCCTCTGTCCTAAAACTGCACCTACTGCATAATCACTAGCATCACACATTAATTCAAAAGGCAAACTCCAATCCGGAGCAATCAAAATGGGTGCAGTGGTGAGTTTGTGCTTCAAGGTGTTGAATTCACTAAGACAAGCATCATCAAATGTGTACTCAGTGTCTTTTTCCAGCAATTGGCTTAGTGGCTTTGAGATCTTTGAGAAATCCTTGATGAATCTTCGGTAAAAACCTGCATGTCCTAAGAAGCTGCGAACACCACTCACATTAATAGGAGGAGGCAATTTCTCAATCAATAATAATTTAGCCCTATCAACCTCTATTCCCATTTCAGATATTTTGTGGCCTAGCACTATGCCTTCCCTTACCATGAAATGGCATTTTTCCCAGTTCAATACTAAGTTTGTCTCTTGACATCTTTTTAGGACTTTGGCTAAATTAGCTAAGCAAGAATTAAAACAAGGGCCAAAAACAGAAAAATCATCCATAAATACCTCAAGCCCTCTTTCTACCATGTCAGAGAAAATTGAAAGCATGAATCTCTGGAAAGTTGCAGGTGCATTACACAACCCAAATGGCATTCTTCTGTAGGCGAACACTCCAAATGGACATGTAAAGGCTGTCTTCTCTTGGTCTTTCGGTGCTACTGGGATTTGGTTATACCCAGAGTAACCATCAAGGAAGCAATAGTAGTCATGACCAGCCAAGCGTTCAAGCATTTGGTCCATGAATGGAAGTGAAAAATGGTCTTTTCTAGTTGCATCATTAAGCCTTCGGTAATCAACACACATTCTCCAGCCCGTGATGGTTCTTGAGGGAATCAAGTCATTATTGTCATTTTGAATGACCGTCATGCCTCCCTTCTTTGGAACGGTTTGAACTGGACTTACCCAAGGTGTGTCTGAAATTGGATAAATCATACCTGCATCTAAAAGCTTAACAACCTCTTTTCTTACCACTTCTTTCATTGTGGGATTGAGCCTACTTTGGGGCTGCCTTACCAGTTTAACATCACTTTCCATTAGAATTTTATGAGTACAAAAGGAGGGATTTATACCTTTGAGGTCTAAAATAGACCAGCCTATGGCTAACTTGTGCTCCTTAAGTACTTTGAGCAGTTTTTCTTCCTCAAACCATTCCAGCCCTCTGTTAATGATGACTGGATAAGTTTCATTCTCACCTAGGAAGACATATTTCAAATGTTCCGGTAGTTCTTTCAATTCAACCTTAGGTGCTCCGGTTGGGATGTCATCTTCCTTCATCTCTAGTTCCTCTAGCACCGGGTCTGCTGTATTTTCTGCAGCTGCATGGCTGGATTCTGCAGCAGATATTGCTGCTGCACTTGCTGTCTTCTCTGCTGCATAATTTCCTGCATAATCTACATGTATAGCTGCTGCTGTTTCTTCTTCTGCTGCATATTTTTCTGCATAATCTGTTGCTGCAGCAATTTCTGCTTGATCCTCAGTTTCAGTTGCTTTTATACCTGCTGTAATACCTGCGCAAATAACATTATCCAACACATCTAGCCTAAAACAATCATGTTCATCAGATGGATGTTTCATGGCATCAAATACACTGAATACAACAAATTCATCATTCAGTCTTAACTCAAGCTTTCCTTGCTCTACATCTATTAAAGCCTTAGCAGTGGCTAGGAAAGACCTTCCTAACAGTAGAGGGATTTCACTTTCACCCTCCATGTCCAACACAATAAAATCTGCAGGAAATATAAATTTGTCTACCTTTACTAAAACATCCTCAATCACCCCTGAGGGTGTTCTCAAGGACCTATCTGCTAGTTGCAAGGACACTCTAGTTGGTTTAAGTTCTGATATGCCTAGGGACTTACACATAGACAATGGCATTAAATTTATACTAGCCCCTAAATCACAAAGTGCTCTCCCTACATTAATGTTTCCTATGGCTATAGGGATGTTAAAACTTCCAGGATCTTTCAATTTGGGTGGAAGCTTCCTTTGAATTATTGCACTGCACTCCTCAGTGAGTGCTATGCTTTCACAATCTTGCAGCTTATGCTTCTTAGATAGAAGTTCTTTCATGAATTTTGCATAGTTAGGCATATTAGCTAATGCCTCAGTAAATGGAATATTGATATGTAACTTCTTAAACATGTCTAAGAACCTGGAAAATTGTTGCTTCTGTAATTGTTGCTTGGTTTGCACCGGATATGGAGGCTTCTCAAAGCGAGAAAAGTCCCACTTCTTTGGTTGTGGTGCGGAATTCTGCTCTTCTGATTTTTCTGCAGCTTTCTCTTTTGATGTTTCAGCTGCTGCAGAATTTTTCTCAGCTTCCTTTTTGCTTGCCTCAGGCCTTCCTGGTTGATCAAGCACCTTACCACTTCTAGTTGTGATGGCTTTGGCATGTTCTCTTGGGTTTACGATTGTATCACTTGGAAACTGGCCTTGTGGTCTCTCAGCCAACTGTTTTGCAAGCTGACCAATCTGGTTTTCCAGATTTCTAATGGAAGCATCTTGGTTGGTTCTGTAAGCTCTTATTTCAGATATAAATTCTGCTATTGTTTTTGACAGCTGCAACACTACCTTTTCAAGTTCTGAAGGCTCCTTGTTGGGAATAGGAGGGGGCTTCAAGTAGTTATTGGACTTGTAGTCTAAGCCACCTCCTTGAAATTTCCTTTGATAGTTGTTTCCCAGAGCAAAATTGCTGTAATTTCTCTGATAAGGCTGTTGCTGCCTTTGCTCATTCCACACGCCATTAACCTGCACAGGGTCAGCTCCAACAAGAATAGGGCAAACATTAGACTCATGCTCACCTTGACAGTACTCACAGACCACATGTGGTTGGCTAGCTGCCACTTGGGCTGTAGAGACTTGCAGTCTATCAATCTTTTCAGTCAATTTGGCTAGTTGTTGTGCTAAAATTTTCTGCTCTGCAAGCATTGCATCATTAGTGGACAGTTGAATTGGTTCTCTCTTTGGCTGATGTGCTATGCTTTCATTTTCATTCTGAGCCAAAGAATTAATAAGCTCATATGTCTGAGCTGCTGTTTTGGACCTTATAGTACCCCCTGCTGCAACATTAACAATCATGCAAGTGTCAGGAGTCATACCATTAAAGAATATACGTACCTGCTTACCTACAGGCATATCATATTGTGGACACCTCCTAATCAACTCTTGGAATCTATTCCATGCAGCACAAAGGGATTCTCTTCCATTCTGAGTGAAATTGGTGATTTCATTCACCAATCGATTATATTTATCCATGGAAAAGTATTCTGCAAAGAACCTTGAGACTAAGTCTGCCCAAGTTGAGATGCTATTTGATGTTTGACGGTTCATCCATCTCAATGCATTTCCCTTAATAGCAAAAGGGAATAAGCTTAATCTCACTGCATCATCTGAGACCCCTTGGTGTCTAATAGTATCACAGATTCTGAGAAATCTGTCAATGAAGTCATGTGGGTCTTCAAAGTCCTCTCCTCCAAATTGACTGTGTTCCACCAATGCTATCAATGAAGGGTTGATATCAAAGTGATTAGCTTGTATTGGGGTGATGTTCACAGTAATGAAGAATCAATGTGATTGAAAGTAAAGAAAACAGAAAATGTTGAAAAGAATTGTTGAGGATTGAATTGGTTGTTTGAGTGCAAAAACAGAAATTAAAGAAAACAGTAAATCAAATTGAGAAGTTACCAATGGACGAATAATTGTGGTCAGACGCAATCCCCTCTGATTTCTCCTCTTTCACTTGACTGGTTTATTAGTTTAATTTACACAAATGATAAATCTCTCCTAAATTCGTAAATCCTAGATAGCTAGCGATTTAGCCCTTTAATCCAATCGAGAATCCTAATCCCTTAGCGATTCTGTCAAACTAAGCATTTAGAGAATATATCATATGGGTTTCTTGTTATAATTGTTCAGAGAATAAGTCTTTTCTAAATTAGTTAATCCCTAATCCTTTAGTGAATTAACCCTTTAACCTGAATCGAAAACCTAATTCCTTAGTGAAATCTATCAGTTTAAGCAATTAAAAGAACATATTATAAATTTTGCAGTCACGCATCCCTATTCCTAGGTGATAAACAATTGTTATTCTAAACAGGTCAGAAATTAAAATCCCAACGTCCCCATTGCGAATCCTAACTCTAGAACTTAATCAGAGTGATCAGTTCCAAATAAGAATAGAAAATAAGTGCAGAATAGAATAAAACAATCGAAACATTATTATTCAATACCAGTCAAATTACAGAGGAGTCTACATCAGTTCATGGCCTTCCCACAATACAAGATTTAGCCTGCCATAGGCCTCAAGAACATCAGAGCTGTTGAATAATTCATGACTGTGCTGAAACCCTAGCCTTGATTCTTGAATTCCAGAGGTTTAGAAAATGGAATATGGTTTTTAGATGAATAATGGATGATAAAAAGGTCTTCCTTCAGTCCTCAAAGGCCTTATATTTATAGGATAATTTAATTAAGGTAACAAAGCTTATTTCTGTGCTAAAATTCGAAACAAATAAGTTTACAACAAGCAACTGGATCTCTCTAGCGCGACCCGCACGCGATTCCGCACTAACCGCGTGGACCTTTCGAATCAACGGCGGTGATCGCGCGGTACTCCACGCTAACCGCGTGGAGTCTTCGAGCTGAATGAGTTGAAACTGGAATTCTTGGCGCTGATGGCATGGCTTTGGCGCGATCCGCGCAATGGCTTCGAATGCCTAGCGCTGATCGCGTGGTAATGGCGCGAATGGCGCGAGTTGTTCGAGCTAACAGGTTGGCCTTCCTTGATTTGGCACTACTGGCGCAGAGTTCGGCACGACTAGCGTGGCTTGTTCGAGTCTAAGGTCTATTAATTTACAAGTGGCGCGACCCGCGTGGGACCTTGAACTCAGTTTTCTTCTTTCTTGGCCTTGATTCTCCTCTTTTAAGCCTGAAACTGTTCAAATGGTAATGAATTAAATTAAAAACAAATAAATTGATAAACTAACTATGCTTATTCTATTTCCGTAATTATTTAATTGAATTATAACCTAAAACTAACCTAAAACTAAGATGTGTTTGCAACACATCACTAGGTTTCAATCTCTAGTTAAGAAATTACTAGGACTAATTTACATGCTGAAATGTACATATTTATGGCTATTATTTAGGATGTAATTTCATGTCATTTGAAGTTTATATTATGATGAGAAAATGTTGATCTAAACCATAGGATAGGTGATGAATTATAGGCTGAAATATTAGTGATGTATGGAATCACATTTGATGATCTTTGAAGGTGATTTTGATATTTTTGGGCTATTTGTTTATATTTTTATTATGAAATTATTTTGAATTAATTTCTAGAAGTAGAGGTTGAATGGTATGTAGTTAAATGATTCAAATGCTTGAGTGATTAAATTTTGAGGATGAAGTAGTAAGGTGATAGGTAAAAGGAGATTAAAATGCACGCTAGGTTAAAATTTTCTTGTGAAAGTTTAAAGGTGTTAGAAATTATTTGAAAGATATATTGTGGATTATTAGTTAGATTACTAACATGGTTTTGTTGTAGCTTAAGGGTATTCAATGGTCATGCCTAAGTTGGTAATGATCTTACTTGAATAAGGTAACATGGTTTAACCGTAATTGTGTTACGTATAATGTTATGACAGCAATATTTTCCCATAAAATGGTATGTAATTTTATGGATTTTATTATGGATGGACTTTTGATTGATGTTATATTGATTTATGTTTCCAAATCCAGTACGAGATTTTATGAAACAAATCTGATACAACATATAGTACGATATGTAGTGACCAAGTGCAAATATATGGCATAAATCATGCATGTTTGCGTAAGACGATCGCAACGTTTATATCCAGTACGAGGTGTAGCTACATACAGTACGATATGTAGAGGCCATGTACACCCTGGTAAAAATTCATTTCATGCATTCCTATAGATTGCATAATTATTTTATAATGATTTGCTAACGTACTAACGTGTTTTGATGGTTTATTTTTGCCTATTGAGAAATTTTTATTTCTCACTAGATTTGTTTCATTTTTTTTAGATGGCAATAGTGGTCAATCTCCTTGATGCCCTGGATTGGTGATGGTGTAGAAATGAATATATAAATTAGGCCGATGTATGGAAAAATCCTGTACTTGTTTAATAATAACTTTTGTAACAAGAACTGTGGCTACTTATAATATATATATATATATATATATATCAGTTTAACAACTTCTATAATCTATACGTTTTAGAATTTATACTAGGACCCGTTCAGTAAAAATAAAATAGAAATAAAAATTATCTAATGATTTTTAAAAAATTTAACCCTAATAAAAATACAATATCTAGAATAATTTTAGGTCGTTACAGTAAAGACTCCTTATGGTTGGCAAATGGCAGGACAACCTGTGCCATTGAATGAGGAAGAAGAAGGAGGTGATGAAGAAGGAAATCAGCTACGAGCTGCTGAGGAAGCTCAAGATGAGCCTGCACTATCTGAACCACATAATTCTCAGTTTGAATCTTTGATGATTCAAAAGATGGATGCATTGTTTTCACTCCATCATGAACAAAGAGATGAAGTGAATACATCTTTAGAAGAACTAAAGACTAGGATGAAGAACATAGAAGATAAGATCTTTAGGAATGAATCTAGAGATATGGATTAGTTCTTGTCTTAGTTTGTGTTTTGTTATGTTTAATTTTAATTTCTGTTATTTGTTTCTTTTTCATAAGCTCTGTATTTCCCTTGAATGATTAATGAATTTCATCTATTTCCTTTTCTATTCTTGTCTACTATTGTTATTTTTTTAATTTGGTATGCCAAATAGGGGGAGTAGTAGTAGATAAAGTAGTAGATAAATTGATAAAAACAATTAATCTTTAAGTCAGGGGGAGCTAAGAATAAAGAACTATTAATAATGAATTGAATGTCTGATTGTTATGAATGATGAATTTTTTTAAAAGCAAAAATCAAGGTTTGGGTATAATACTTGGTCTTTGCAAGTGCTGAGAAATTTTCGGGATCAACATCTCTTCCTAAAAGGCATGTTTCATCAATTAAGTATTTGACATGCTCAAATCAAAAAGGGGCAGATTGTTAGCTATGAGGAAGATGAAGATATGAAATCAAGAAGAAGAAGAATGCAAGTTTTGATATTTTACATGCCCACTCAATTGATGGCATTTGTAATTCTTGCTTAAGCTTGGTTCAAGTTGATAAAGCCTCATATTCCTCATTAAAGTTGATTGATTCATGCATTCATACATACATTAATTCATGTTTAGTCATATGGTAATAAGTAATTAGATGCTAAGTCTTAAAGGCAATAAGATTTTCATAAAAACTATGTTTCACTATTAATCCATTATCAATATGATATAATTGATTAAATGCATGTAGATGGATCTGCATATTGCCTTATGAACATTTTAATCGATTACCATTGATTCGTAATCGACTAAATGTGCTTAGCATTGATAAGTCGTTCTATGATAATCGATTACATCACGGAATAATCGATTATCTGAGTCACTACATAATTCACAGAAGCATTTTCATCTGGTTTAATCGATTACCAAATAGTTGTAATCGATTAAATATGCATTGATGAGTTTTTCACACTTCCTGTGTTAATCGATTATTTGGGACTTTAATCGATTACGTTAGTGTATTAGAAAACTCAAATCATCTGGAATAATCGATTACAAGATGACTTAATCGATTATTTGTTCTTGCCATTTTTTCCAGATTTCTGATGAACACTTTAATCGATTATTTTGTGAAAATAATCGATTACATCAGTAAAAATAATTTATTACATTGACGTAATAATCGATTACAATTAGTTAATTCTTTTTTTTTATAAATAGAACAGCTTTCTCTGGTTGAGAAGAACATTTTTACATTGTGAATTTTTCGAAAGAGCCTTGTGAAAAATCACTTCCAGAGTTCTTAAAACACAAAGGCAAGGGGAAGAGAGAAAATCAAAAACATATTAAGAATCATGGAGTCATACATGTTCTTAGTCATTTTCTACATGATGTGAAGATTTGTTCAACCTTTCTGATTAAAGAATTCATCAAGAAAGATCATTGCATACATTTCCAGTCTGGTTAGATCATTCATTTCATTAATTTCACTGTGGAATAAGAGGTGATATCTTGAACTATTAGCTTGGTTATTTTGATTGATATTTTGTTGTATTGGTTGTTGAATGTTCATATAACAAATTGTAATCTTTAAAGCTTTTTCTAGATGGGTTTCTAGAGGGTAGAACAGAAAGGAGATCTCTGGTTCTAGATCTTTTGAAAAGTCTATAGGTTTAGATTTTGAATTTTACCTAGGGAGGGTAAAAGATATCTTTGTAATATTATATTTGTTATAGTGAAAACTCTAATCAAGGTTGATTAGAATAAATTGGATGTAGCCTCTGGGGTTGAGAGGTGAACCAGTATAAATCTTATGTGTGTTTGAATATTTCTGTTTATCTTCATAATATTCTTGAAGCATTAATTTTGTTCATATCAAAAGATTGGTCATAGTTCAAGAGTGGTTTGATTGAGATAAAGGTGAAGTTAAAAATTGTTTTCTTAATTGGTTTTAAAGATACGATCCTCCTTTTAAGTCTTCCTCTGTAGTAAATTTTCAAAGAAATTTTAAAACCTTTGAGGTAAAACCAATTGACCCCACCTCTTGGTTATTTGTATAAGTGTTCATTATATTTTCAGAGCCGACGGGGTCAGGTACCAATAGTGACAATGGCAAAAGGGGGGAGCTGGACACTACTGAACCGGAAGAGATTGCTTTGGATGAGTGTCTGGGTAACAAAGCGGAGAAGGGTGTAGTCAAGGTCCCAAAAGCTTTACACATTCGTCTTCATAGTTGGAACACCTTTTGAAAATGAAAAGCACAAAAATCCTGATTGAAATCCGCATCAAGCATTATATTGCAGGTCTTAACCTCTCTGTGAATGATTTGTCTCTCACATTCTTCGTGAAGATACATACTTAAGAGCAGAAGCAACCCCCAAAATTCTATTAACTCTCTGCTTCCATGACGGGACAGCTGTAGAATGGAAGTTCTTATGCAGAATTTTGTTTAGGCTCCCATTGGTTGGGTAGGAACTCATAAACCATCATAAAACTCCACTCATAGCACCATCCTTGAAGCTGAACCAAGTTATTGTGCCTTAAGAAACCCACCATTGTTGCAAACTCAGTGGTGAAAGGATTGCGCCAGCATGAGCAAACCTTTTCAAAACTGGTTAGGAATGGGCGTCACTATCCCTACCCTGATCTAGCCAGGTTCTATTGATCATGTCCCCTTCCCCCTTGTCTTGGGGCGTCCTTGGCTTTACGGGAGAAAGCCTGCCATAAAAAAAAGTCTTTCTCTTCTCGTCCTAAATCATATTCCGGTGCATCCATAGAAGAGGAAATTGCAATGCATCTTGCTCAACTGACAAGGTGTAGCTTGGAGTGAGAATGTAGCGTGGGTAAGGTAAGGAAAGTGGCCGCCAGAGAGGAAGTCGGTCTATTAAGTGCAGCTAAGCTAATATGTGTCAGATAAAGCCAGGTGTCAGAGGTAAGCTCTATTCTATTATACCAATTCTTTTATGAATTGTTTAGGGTATAGTGTTTTGGTTTACAAATATTGTACTTGTACTTGAAACTTATCCTTTGTCTCCAATACAAAATTAAATGAATTCACAATAAGATTATTGACAGTTTGATACATTCTTTTCCGATAAAATTTGGTGCATAACCATTTTGTATCAAATAATATTAATTTTGGCATTAGCTGATTAATGACAACAGTGCGGTTAATAACATTGATGTAGTAGTACCACAGACACAACTATATGTTATTTCCTGGGTTCTACACCACAAAAAGAGAGAGAGAAAGAGATGGGAGGAGGAAGAAATAATATGCGAAGAGCCAAAGACAAATTAAAAAATTAAATAACAAGTATAAAATGATGTTTGGGACAAAATAACTAGCTAGAAATTACTATAACAATATTGAATCTTTTATAAAATAATAAAGACCATGAGCATATATATATATATATATTAATCTTATTCAAACAAAGTAGAATTTACTATAACAACATATATAATCATATTCTTACTTGCAATATGACTATTGAGATCAATCCCAAAGTTTAAATTGTTAAACAGAATGGGCCACCCAGTATAACCAACTCATGCATCACTGCACACATGATTGAAAATTTTCAATTATGTTCAATTTAATGGTACAACAGATGCTTAACTAAACAACATAAATTTATGGACATAAATTAGAGAACAAAGTCGGTCCATGGAAGGTTTTTGAAACTTACACTGGAGAGTGTACTAAGTGTTAGCTGTTTGACGATGCCGGCACACGACGGTGTCGCTAGACGCGGAAGGCAGAGCTTCGGCGGCCATGCATTACATCAGAGCACGACGCCACGTCACTGAACAATGGCCTCTGGGTCACCTCTTAATGCACGACGGTGTTTGAGCAAAATGGAGACACACCGTGATGGAGAAGACGACAAACAGTGACGGAGAATGCGATTTCAGATTGAAGGAGGCTACTAGGGTACGAATGATGCTAGGGTCACTCTCTTAGAATTGAATTAAGGTCAATCACGTGGTGAGTAAGGGTATAACACATAACAATGTCTTTTTAATTAACAAAACCAACATTTCAAAGGCGGTCTTGACAAAACCGTCTTTGAATACACCGAAACGAAAACGGTTGTCTTTATAATCGTCGTTGTTTTGAAGAATCAAAGACAGTTTCTCCAAGACCGCCTTTGAAATGTTGGTTTTATTTATGATTATGCCACCACACTCCAAACAATGACGGTCCTTGGCCAACCGACTTCGTACCCGCGTCGTTAAAACCACTTGTTGTAGTAGTGTGTTAACATGAAATAATTAAAGAATAAACATGTAATAATTAAATAAATAGGTGTCTATTCACAAAGGTAGAAAATCCAGAGGCCTAAGGCACTTACCGTAATGGCCTTGCATGTTTCCCGACCCTGGGTGTATAACTAAAAAAGGGTAAGAGACTCTAACGTGTAAAGACAAATCTACCCGCATGAAACAAATTAAATGATTTTTTTTATAGCAATGAAAACAAATGTTTGAAAGATTGAATTTGCAAATACTATTATTTAAATTAAATGAGTTTTTTAATGGTTAGTTACGTGTTACAAAGATTCTGCTTCTTCCCAAATTATAATCCAAAGAGATGGTTCAGTTTTTTCGTACAAGCGGGTGAAATACGCATGTTAATTTTTAAGACCCCAAAGACTAATTAACGAGGAACTTCGTATGCCACAAAAGCCAAGCTACCCAAAAAAAAACATGATCCGAGGAACACGAACACGCACGCAAGTGTCAACAACTGTAGCATTACACGGCCAATCACATGTTTTCTAATATTGTGTCTCCAACATTAATATTACTATAAAATGAAAGTGAAAACAGGGCAATGGTTGCTGTCTCACCTTGGGGTAGCTTATACCTCTTTATTTTTAAAGCATCTCTCTATTCTAATGTCTGGCTTCTTCGTTCGCAGTTTCTTTCTACCTGCCTATGGTAGTTAGGCCTGGAGAGCGACCAAATTAAAGAAGACAGATAAAAAAAATAAAAAAATAAAAAAATAAAAAAGGAAAGAGCCAAATATTTTTTAAGGCTTTCTTTCTTTCATCCAACATGGCCTCCGATGACGTCTCATTTGAGGACCTCAAGAAGGAGAAAATCGATCTTGTAAGCATAATAATAACGTTAAATTACACTAATTATTCCTGAGATTTTGTGAAGTTATACAAATTCTTTTTGAACATCCTTCCTTATACATTAGTGTGGGGATATTTTTGGCTTCTCCAAAATAAAAAAGAGATAGTGGTGATAAATATTGTGTAATCACAAAAGCTCATGAATGATTAGTGTAATTTGTTCTAACAATGATAACAAAAAAATACCACAATTAATTTATTTGATTCGATTTAAAATATACGCTTGCCCTTCCTTTCCATGACATGTTACATTGATTTTTATGTGTGTAGGAAAATATTCCAGTTGAATAGGTCTTTGAGAAGCTAAAATGTACCAGAGAGGGTCTCACATCCGCAGAAGGAGAGCAGAGGCTCCAGATTTTCGGCCCCAATAAATTAGAAGAGAAAAAAGATAGCTAACTTTTAAAGTTCTTAGGTTTTATGTGGAATCCATTATCATGGGTTATGGAATGTGCAGCGATCATGGCCATTGTATTGGCCAATGGAGGGGTAGTTACAATTTTCTTATCTCATGTGTGAAGTTTATTCTGTTGTTGTCTAATCAATAAGTTTTGAAACAATGGTCATATATGTCACACCCATGTTAAGAAAAAGTATTCATGTTGGACACTCTACATACAAATACTTACAATATTACTGCTTATGTTTTACAATTTTTTCTTCCATGTTCATGTTGGACACTACATACAAATATTTACAATATTACTACTTATGTTTTACAATTTTTTCTTCCATGTTTTTTTAACTGTTATATCAATTTATAACATTTACATTGTCAATGACATTATTTTTATATATCCATTCTTTCTTTTGATTTATTAGATTTACATTTTATGTTAATTTTATATTAACTTTATAAATTGTATTATAGTCATGTTGCAAACAATAACAAAAACTTTATTCGCAATAAAAATTAAAAAATAACTTTATTTCAATAAGTAAGAATGACTATATAAATTATACAACGTCATTCGACTAGTTGCAAATACTCGGATATTATTTACCATGCATGATCTCTTTTAACACGAGTAGTTGCAAAAGAGAAGGAAAGGGAAATGTTGGGGGCATTCATTAGAGGATTGTTTCATACATAATACAAAGTTGAAGCCTTATTTCATGCATTATTCCTACGATGACATGACCAAAACATTGATTTCTAAAGCTATCATACTTAGACTAAAAATCATGCAATTTGTTATCCTCACTGGTGCTGCAATGGCCATTTATAGTCATGTCTCATGTCTTATAATTTTTAAACCAAATTTTTGTATCCATGTGTTTTGTTGTGTCTATTTTTTCTAGTCTCCAACAAAACTGTTAAATGTGACAGGGCAAGCCACCGGATTGGCAAGATTTTACCGGTATTGTGGTGTTGCTTATAATTAACTCAACCATTAGTTTCATAGAGGAAAACAATGCAGGCAATGTGTAACATCCTTCTAATTACTATATTATGCATAGGTCATAATACGTAACTAGAAGATGTTAACTTTTCTAACGTAAAATTTTTAACCAAAATTGATTAAGAAAAACTTATCTCAATATTAGAAAATTACGCTCATATTGAGTCTGTAGAGACTTTTTGGTCTCTTTAATATATTACAACTTAATAATAACTTGTAAATAATATTCCCTACAATAGTTTTAATGTCTATATATTACAAAGCATATAACAAAATGCTACAAGTCCACAACATTAAAAGAAATCTTCCAACTTGTCCTCACTCTGTAGCTCCTCTTTTCGATTAACCTGTCTGGAATGACACGGGAATATACTAAAACAGTGAGAATTCCAAAGAATTCCTAGTAGGTGAAAATTTGCTTATCATACAGTGTCATCGTCATCATTCTAGCTACTTCGGTTTATTAAGAAAACATGTGAACAATTATAGTTGATTTTTAATTTCATAAACATATAACCCGAAGTAGATTCATTTTATTCACAAACACTTAAAAATAATCTCATACTTCATCATTAATGCAAGCATCATTTTCAATCATGTTAATGCATAGCTTACCTTTATTATTTTACTCTTTAATACCCTAAACTAGACAATGAGCTCATTACTAGACTTAGGTTGCTCCCGCAGGGTCGTGCTCAGCTTAACTGTATCACCCTTTGGGGTCCCATAGGATCGTGCTCAGCTTAACTATATCACCCTTGGGTCAATATGTCTTTCCCGCAGGGTTGTGCTTGGCTTAACCGTATCACCCGTTGGGTACCATCAGGGTTGTGCTCAGCTTAACTGTATCACCCTTCAGGTATTATCTTTCTTTAGTCTTTCCCTCAGGGTCGTGCTCGGCTTAACCGTATCACCCTTCAGGTCTTATCTTTTTATCTTTCTTAATGCACATGACATGCTCAATGACATGCAAAGCTACATAACTCATGTCATACAATTATGCCACAAAACATCAAGATTTCATCATCA
>PYAF01004163.1:43325-54432 GCA_007407185.1 Glycine tomentella | reverse complement strand
GTGAATGACAAGCTCAAAGGGAAGGAATACAAATTTTTCTTCCTTTCATGCTACATGTGGTCATTTTTTATGATGAATAAAAATCTAGTTTCAATATGGTATTTTCTTAAAAAGAAATCCAATTTAATTTGAATTCTTTTATCTAAAGAAAATTTTGAATATTAGAATTCTATATGTTCCTAAGAATTTATCCCAATGATAGTTTAAATTAATCACAAGTAGTCTTATACAGGGCAATATATAAACCTTTCATTCTAGACTACATCTTTATCTTATTTTTTGATTTGGTCTATACTTCTTCTGACCATCAAAATTATTAAACCATTTTATTAAATAGGTCTATTCATCCTATAATTAAGAGAAAGTTCTATAGATTTTATGTACCATTTTTCCATATTTTTCTGATGCTCGAGTTTTCTTGAATACAACCTCAAAGTTGTCATCTTCTAAAATTTGTAGAAATTTTATTCTAGAGTTTTGTGTCACAAAATATGTTGATACTTAGTCAGCTAAGTGTATTCTATAATTTCATCAAGTTTCTACAAAATTTCTAAAGTTATTTGAGCATTTTTGGCCTAGGAGCATTTTGGTAATTATGCCATTCAACCTAGGGGTATTTTGGTCATTTTCAAAAAAATGTCCAAGGGCATTTTTGTAATTTTCATCTTAAGGATTTTCTAGTAATTTTTACTTCAAGGAAAGAGTGATATACTCATTTTATATTTGTATTCTAATATCATCACATTTCCATAAATTAATTATAACTATTTAATATAATTTTTTAGGATGTTACACAATGCAGCAGTTGCTTTGATGGCTGGTCTTGCACCCAAAACCAAGGTACAAAACATTTGTTCATTCATTGCAATTTGTAGAACGTCATTAAAACCAAGGTACAAAACATTTGTTCATTCATTTCAATTTGAAGAATGCTAATGGAATTCTTTCATATACTCTATTTTTAACATTTTCTCTATGAATTGTCGAAAAAATTATTTGAAATCACCTATTTTGGTGACATCCTCTTCTCATTTAATGACACATACGTACTCTACGCTGATTTAGAAGTGAAACCTATTAAAACTAGTTATTTTCAATAAATTGTAGTTAATTATAGAAAGTGTTAGAAAGAGAGTTGTTGTTAGGAAGCTACAAGGCTAACCTAATACCACTAAGCAAAAAGATAAAAAAAAAAAAAAACATAGAAGAGATAGATGAAAAGACAAATTGTTCATTCATTAATCCATTCAGAAGGACCATACACACTTTAAATAGACAGAAAGAACCCTAAATATTACTGGGCTGAAATAAGAGAGCCCTTTAGATAAAAACAACATAGGTAATTAAAGGAAATTACAAAAGCCACTAAGGCCCAGTCTCTAATAGTCCTTAAATCTGATGGGTCTTTGAATAACACATTTAGGCGTTAACAGTGGCGTTAGAATTTATGTTTCAATTTTCCATGTTGATTGGATTGACATAGACTCTTCTACAAAGTACAAACATTCACCAGCTAACAAGAAAAAAAATGCCAATGTTGTGTAGGTGTTGAGGGATGGAAAATGGTCTGAGGAAGAGGCAGCAATTCTGGTGCCAGGAGATGTGATCAGCATTAAGTTGGGAGTTATTGTCCCTGCTGATGCTCGTCTCTTGGAAGGAGATCCTCTCAAATTGACCAATCTGCTCTAACTGGTGAATCCATGCCAGTCACAAGGAACCCTGGTCAACAAGTCTTCTCTAGTTCCACCTACAAACAAGGTGAAGTTGAGGTTGTTGTCATCGCCACTAGTGTCCACACCTTCTTTGGTAAAGCTGCACACCTTGTCAACAGCACCAACAATGTTGGTCACTTCCAGAAGGTATCATATCATACATATCTTCAAACTTTAAAGACTTATTTGGTTAAGCTTATCCATAAATACATTTAGAAGAAAATAAAAAATGAAATAATTTTTTTCATAAACTCAAATTTATTTATATGCACATTAATTTGCAAAAGTTCTTTCATCTTTGGAGAAGGTATATAAACAAATTTCTATAAATTAATTTATGCATAAGATAATTTTTAATTTATGAAGAAACTTATTTATTTATTTTTCTTCTAGAAGTATTTCTAGATAAGTTTATCCAAAAATTCAAGTAGTTTAATTTTTTTAAAAAATGAGATTGAGCATGATCCAAATTTGGACTAATTTTTTGGATTTCTTTGGGTGGCTTGCATTAGGTGTTGACATCTATTGGTAACTTTTGTATCTGCTCAAGTGCTGCGGGCATGGTCGTTGAGCTTGTTGTCATGTACCCTATCCAGAAGAGGTCTTATAGAGATGGTATTGACAACTTGTTGGTGCTTCTCATTGGAGGAATCCCAATTGCCATGCCAACTGTCTTATCTGTTACTATGGTTATTGGGTCTCACCAGTTGTCCCAACAAGGAGCCATCACTAAGAGGATGACAGCCATTGAAGAAATGGCTGGGATGGATATTCTATGTAGTGATAAAACTGGAACTCTCACCCTTAACAAGCTTACTGTGGACAAGAGCTTGATTGAGGTTAGTTATGACTTACCTACAAGATTTTATTTAGTAAAATTTGATAATTAAATTAAAAACCATTCATTAACTGGCTTCTGATCTTCAAATTTTCTAATATCCATAGCAATGTTTTATTCCTATGTTAAATTGAACATTTTCCTTAGTGTGAATGTGATTCTTCATTTAGTTTTACTGACAATTAAATATTAAGCTTTATATTTTTAAAATAGTTTTACTAGTGAATAAGTTTTGCAAAAAATAATAAGTTTATGGATTTTAAATAACACAATGACAATATTTAAGTTTCATAATTACAATTAGGGATGCGAATGTGTACCCGTCCAGATCTTATGGGTACTCACAACAATATCCGCAACTGGAATGAATAATTACATTCAATATTGGGGTTGGATCGGGGCGGCTATAAACCAGTAAATTTATCAAACAATTTGAACATTAACTTTAACCAATGTTACATGTTTGCTTGTTTTTAATATTATGTGTATATGCTTTTAATGTTATGTTTAGATTATTTAAAAATGCATTTTACTATAATTGTAGTGATTGTTTTAATCAATTTTTTATTGATTTATTATTATTATTAACTTTATACATAAGGTAAGTGTGGATCGGAAATGCAAATATGAGTATATAGGTACCCCAACAGACATAGGGATGAGGATTAAAATTAGTATCATGCGAGTTTGGAACCAGATACAAGTACTATTTTTGAATGTGGGTATAAGAACAAACATTATAGGACTCTATCCATATCCTACCCATTGTCATC
Organism: Glycine tomentella; assembly: GCA_007407185.1. Classification (NCBI taxonomy): domain Eukaryota; kingdom Viridiplantae; phylum Streptophyta; class Magnoliopsida; order Fabales; family Fabaceae; genus Glycine; species Glycine tomentella. The sequence continues at coordinate 51,109 of PYAF01004163.1, read as the reverse complement.
CCTAACTACAATATCATCAGACAAGAGTGCCAGGATGTAATTGCACCAAGACCTTCCTGGTTATAAGGATTGATTGCAAATGCAGGTGTTCCCCTTTGGCGTGGACAAGGACACCCTTGTCTTATATGCAGCCAAGGCTTCAAGGATTTAAAATCAGGATGCCATTGATAAATCAATTGTTGGAATGTTAAGTGACCCTAAGGAGGTAATATGGTTCACAGTCTTTTGTGTCAACGTGAAATAGTGTATGCAATAACTAAGTGGATTAATTAACATTGTAATTCGGATCTATTAATGTGATGTCTCAGGCAAGAGCAGGGATCACTGAGGTGGATTTCTTGCCTTTTAATCCTGTGGAAAAGCACACTCCTATTACTTTCATTGACAACAATGGTGATTGGCATAGAAGTAGCAAAGGTGCTCCTGAGGAAGTAAGGCTTTGTATATAAACATAAGAATTACCATAAAATATTTGTTGTTAACTAAAATAAAGTGTTATCTGATTACCCATATATGTCTATCAGATCATTGAACTTTGTGGCCTCAAGGGAGAGATTCTGAAAAAGGCTCACAAGGTTATTGATGAATTTGCTAACCGTGGTTTGCGTTCCTTGGGTGTTTCTCGCCAAGTAAGTGAAGGGTATACTTGTTAAAAAGAGAAATTATTACTTAGTCTCTGCTTACCTTTACATGACAACCAAATTTTATTAGTGTGGTGAAGATTAATAAGGACTATAAATGGTCCTAGACTACATAATAATTTCTCCCATAATAAAAGAACATGAATTAATTTGTTACTAGAAATAAAATTTAAGCAAAATCCTAGCAATTAAAGTGCACTATATTTGTTTTAGACTGTTTCTGCAAAGACCAAGGAGAGTGCAGGAGATCCATGGGAGTTCTTGGGTCTTCTACCCCTCTTTGACCCTCCAAGGCATGATAGTGCTGAAACTATTCATCGTGCTCTTGAACTTGGTGTCAATGTTAAAATGATCACCAGTGACCAACTTGCCATTGGCAAAGAAACCGGTCGCAGACTTGGAATGGGCACCAATATGTATCCTTCATCCTCCCTCCTTGGTGAATCCAAGGATGTATCCCTTGCAACAATGACCATTGATGAACTTATTGAGAAGGCTGATGGATTTGCCAGAGCGTACCAATTGTAGTTGCAGGTTACAGAATTTATAAAAGGTCGTCTCCACAGGGACTTGAGTTACTCAGTTAATCCAAATAAAATTTAACAGTTCAATAGTTATGTACAATAAGTGTAAGCAGAATTTCATGAGTTTATTGAAATAACGGAAAATTATGAAACTAGTAAAATTGAATTTAATTAATTTATGAGAACATAGGATTGAGTTTCATCATTCATACCCTCAGTATCCAATAAACATTTAACCTATATGAATCATTTTCTATCATTTCTGATACACACATTAATTCACCCCGAATCGATCCCTCGCATTCGAGAATCCTAAGGATATTTACCAAATATTTACATGCGGTTATGATTGCAAATAGCATGAGCGTGCACGCTGAGCCCAACAGCAACACAACACATGAGTGGGTGACCCGCTTAGCGCGAAAGTGCATACTTAGCGGGCACTAGATTCTTAAGAAATTCCAGATCTGGGTAAACACCCAAAAGAACAAAGAACAACAAGAATAATGCAAGAACGCTTAAAAAAAACCTAGAAATTCATGGGCTCGCTAAGCGAGTCAACCCAGAAATGCATGGGCTTGCTAAGCACGCAAGGCGTGGTAAGCAAGTCAGCCCAGAAAGGCTTACAAAATGCATAACGCATAAGGGAGTGCTAAGCAAGCTCATCATTTTTCCCAGAAAAATAAAACAGAAATGTAACACAAGTTTAACAAAATAAAAGAACTCAATGCACTCTACTTATAACAACACCATAGCCAAACAACATCAACCTAATAATCAATCACAAAACAACCCAATATGCACACTAACAGAAGAACAATAATAGAACTAAAGAATAGACAATCATACAAATAAAAGGAACAAAAAGAGAAATAAAAGTGCAGACGTAAGCATACTTGGGAGTTGGATTCGTTGGATGACAAAACAAGACAGGGACCAAAAAGAGCAGAGAAGCACAACAACGTGAGCACGAGAGATAGAGAGAAAATAAGTGAAGAGGGGAGGGAAATAAAGGGATACAAAGATAATATTTAGATTTTGGGAATTATGAGAAAGAATTGTAGTCAAGGCACACAAACTGTTTTGATCCCACCTTATCTAATTAGGTTGATTACTACATTCAATTATGCTAATTATTCAGATAATGTATCTTGACGTGAACCCTAGTTAAAGACTAATTCCTTAGTAACTTTAACCCTTTAATCCAAGTAAAAACCCTAATTCCTTAGTGATTCCCCTCCAATCAAGCATTAAGTGAGACGCAACAATTCATCTACAATTATACATCCCTATCCCTAGGTAATGTACCAATTGTTATTCCACTTTTGTCAGAATCAAAGCCCCAATATTCCTATTGTGAACCCTAACCCTCAGAACTTTATCAAAGTGATCAATTTCAATAAAGATATATAATTCATTCAACATAAAGTAAAACAAAATACTTTAGCATAAAGGAATAATAGAATTCAATCCAACATCAAAGGAGTTCACATTAGGCTGTGGCCTTAACTACAAAGAGGAACTTAGCCAACCCTATTCATGGTTGACTTTAAAGGTATAAATCCAGAGTACATAGATAAAGAAAAGTAAGAAGAAGAAGAAGAAGAAGCAAAACCCTTCAATCTTGATTCCAACTCTCTTGACCTAACTTCTTTCAATCTTCCCCAAAACTCCTTCCTTGTTATTATGCCGTGTCCATTCCGTATTGACTGCTGTGGAACCCCTATTTACGTCGTCTCAGTCCATATTTATAATTAGGTCGTCCAATCTTTCCAAAAACTCCCAAGCTCGTGCAATAGAAAGTGATATTTTGAAGTCACGTGTTGTTGGCGCTGATAGCGTGGCTCTGGCGCTAGTAGCGTGGCACTGGTTGAATGTTGACGCTGACAGTGCCACATCTCACCCTAGTAGCGTGAGATGGCAGAGAAAATTGTTGGCTTCTGATTTTGTGGCGCTGATGGCTTTAAATGTCATGCTGATAGCATGAGACGGCAGAGAATTTTGGTCCATTTTAAGTCAGTCACACTGATGGCGCCAGACATGGCGCTGATAGCGCCATATTCTCTGTTTCCAGACCGGCTTTAGAAAGTTCAATGTTCAAAAACTTAGTAGCCCACGTGGCTTTATTCTCTAATTCAATAGGAAGATGACAAGACTTACCGTCCACCAGTTGGAATGGTGATATACCTATAGGAGTTTTGAAAGTTGTTCTATAGGCCCACAGTGCATCGTCAAGCTTTTGTGCCCAGTCTTTCTTAGAATTCCCCACTGTTTTCTCCAAGATTCTCTTCAGCTCTCTGTTGGAAATCTCTACTTGCCCACTTGTTTAGGGATGATATGGTGTAGCTACTCTGTGAGTCACCCCGTATTTAGTAAGCAAGCTTGCAAACTGCTTATTGCAAAAGTGAGTCCCTCCATCACTTATGATGGCTCTTGGCACTCCAAATCTGGTGAAAATGTTCTTTCGCAAGAAAGATACAACCACCCTTGCATCATTTATAGGTAGAGCAACGGCTTCCACCCATTTAGACACATAATCCAAAGCTACCAAAATGTATTGATTGGAATATGACTTAGGGAAGGGTCCCATGAAGTCGATTCCCCAAACATCGAATAATTCCACTTCTTGGATGCTATTAAGTGGCATTTCATCCTTACGAGATATGCTTCCCAATCTCTGACATCTATCGCACTTTTCCACAAACTCGTGTGCATCTTTGAAGAGTGTGGGCTAATAATACCCACTTTGTAATATGTAACGCCTCGTTTTACCATCTTGTATTTGATTGATTTTGAATGAAAATTCTTTTCCACTTGCTTTAGAATTCCCTTAGTTAGAAATTTCACGGAAAATTCTTTCCTTCTTGCTTAGAATAATTCATATGAAAGGTACTAATCATCAATATTATAACCGTGTTCGTTCGAAGTCCATAATAATTAAATTCAATCCATAATACAATCCAAAATACATACCAAAATAATATACAGACTGATCTAAAGTCTAGTACAAATTACACGTCATAAGTAACAAAATACAAGCCATCAAAATATCTTCATTATATCTTCTTCACATCCATCCACTGCTCACGCATTACTGTTCCTCTGCTCGCTCAAATAAATTGAGGTCATCGCAGGTGTCAACCACAGACACAAAATAATAGGGTAAGTTTATGATAAACATAGTTCAAGCCATAATATATACAACATACAGATAATCATACAACATATTCATCATGTGATGCATGCTCATCTTATTTATATGATGCATGATTTTCTCAGATTCTCATCACATGGCCATAGTCAAGATAACTTACTCTCTCTCTGAATTGGATCGAACAGTCATGGTAGGTCAGTGTTGCAAAAGGACTCACACCCACACTACATGTGATCATCATGGGTAGGTGATCTCCCCACTGCCACTACCCCCCAGCTTAGACACCTTTTGTCTAAACGCTTGTCTCAATTCTAGCTATCTGACATACCTCGTTTTGAGGTAAGTAACACGGACTAACCCCCGCCAGGCATATGCATATGAAACATGCATGAATGATTCTCTTTTATCTCGTGTCCACTCTTAAATCTCGTATTTACTCTTTTATATCTCAAATTCTCATATGCTTAAACTTTGAATTTTCAATATCAATTCTAATAAAGTTCAATATATTAGACAATGCTTTAAAAATTGTTTTAGCATAAAATTTGGTAGACATGCTCAAGGATTTATGGAACATTAAATAAACACATAAACTTTAGTGAAAATATTCCTTTATATAATTACCATTCAAATCAATCATTTTCTTAAATATAATCATTATACACAAAGATTCAAGTCACTTAAACAATCACCCATTAGGCTAGATTCAAGTTATTCATTCTACCAATCATTCATTAAACTAAATTCAATTTACTTCTTCAAATAATCATTCATTATACAAACTTTATCTCTTTAAGGCATTTCATCAAACATATGGTGTGCTTTCATATAAACACTCAACAACACATAAAATAATACATAGTTTTTACTAAAGCACTCAACCTTGCAAATATAATCCAATTCTAACAACTTCTTGTATATATAGGTCATGCTTCACAAAGATTTAAACACTTATTCCAACAAGCAACTCTATTTCACTTCTTTGAAACAATATATCAAACAGATGGTGGGCAAGCTTTATAGAAATAGAAGAAACACTTTAATTAAGCAACACTTAAACTATATTTAACATAAGCAACACTTAAACCATCTTTAACTCTTTGAAACATTTTATCAAACACATGGTATGCAAAGCTTTGTTCTAATAGAAACAAATAAAATTCTATACAAACTTAACACAGTAATACTCAAACTATATTTAGCATAAACTCACCTATACATACCTTGTTCTTCCTTCTTAAAAGCTTGACTTTCCTTCTCCTAAATGCTCCTAATCTCCACGGGAAGTATCAAGGTGGTAAGGCTTAGGTTTGCTTTTAGTTTTTGAAAGTGGAAAGGTGAAAAGGATGTAGGAATTGAAAATGAAATATGAAAGGAATGGAAGGGATGTTGCACGTTCACTTCCCTTGGAGAAAGCTTGAAATTTTCGGTCCATTTATCCCTATTTATAGAGTGGATGAATTGCTTTGCCATGAAAATATCCCTTAGGTCATTATGACCTTGCTTTCCAAATGGACCAATGGCAAGGTTTCTAGCTTTTCCACCAACCAAGTGTCCACTTTCTTGAATTTTCTCAACCTTTCCCTAATCTTCTTGATGTGCACGTGGAGTAGCTTAGCTTGTAGAGCAATCTTCACCAATTTTCGTGGAATGGCTTGATTTTAAGAAGATTTTGTGTTTTTTCTTCATTCTTAAATTTTCCCCAAAACCTGTTTTAGTAAAATATTTATTCTGGATTCGCAGACCGTTGGATCCCTTTAAAATTTTAAAGGCATACTACTATCCCACATATCTAACTTTTGACCGTTGGGATTGTTGAAATAATGTCTAGAACTATCCACGTGTTCTGCCAAAGGAGACAAGTTAAGATTTTTGCTTTTTAAGAAAAATCTACTTAAATTAAATCTACACCATACAAGTGTCTTGACACTTGTTCAATTCATGAAGCCTGTAACACCCCAAAACTTCAAAACCACAGTTAAAAATTAAAGCAAGTCTTAGGAGAATTAATAGTCTAAATTTGAGTTATTTGGGTGAAATGTTTAAGGAAAAAGACCATATTACCCTTTCCTTAAACTAGGAATAACAAAAATGCCCTGGAAGTCAAAATGACGAAAATGCCCCTAGACATTTTGAAAATTACCAAAATACCCTTTAGCCTAGAAATAGCCAGATATTTTTGGAAATTCAGTAGGAACCCAAGGAAATGGCAGTATACTCCTAGATAACAAATTATCAACATGGTTGATGGCAGAAAACCATAAACTATAATTTCTAAGAATTTTGGTACATATTTTGAAAAGAGTTCAATTCAGACTACCTAAGGCATCAGAAAACTATAAGAATATGATGGACATAATCTATAAAGTTTTCTCTTAATTATGGGATGAATAGACTTTTCGAGTAAGCTAATCTAGTAGTTTTACTAATTAAAAGTAAAATGGACCAATAAGAAATTAGAAATTAGCTATTACATGTAATAAAGGCAAAATTTGTTGAATTGGTTCTCTAAAATTTAGTCTTGGACGTATGATACCAAGATCAAAGGAGAAAAGCTTTGAGAAGCTTCAAGAATGGACACTTTGATGGTGGAAAAGCTAGGATACATGCCATTGGTCCAAATGTAAATTAAGGTAATAATGAACTAAGAAGATTTTTTTAAGTAAACTTCCTCTTGTCTTCTTTGAACACGTGGACAGTTATAGGCATTATTTAAAAAATCCCAACGGTCAAAAGCTAGATATATGAGATAGTAGTATACCTGTCAAATTTTAAGGCGATCCAACGGTTAACGAATCCAGAATCAATATTTTACTAAAATGGGTTTTGGGGTAAATTTAAGAATGAAGGAAAAACACAAAAATCCTCCCATCCACGAAAATTGGTGAAACTTACTCTCCAAGTCAAGCATTGCACGTATACAATCAAGGAAAGCTCGAGAAGATTCATGAAAGGGACACTTGGTTGGATAGAAATCAAAAACCCATATGATTGGTCCATTTGGAAAGCTAAGTTATTATGACTTTAGAAGAGATTTTTTCTACATTCAAAAGCTTGCATTCCAAAGTAGGAAACAAATGTGGATTGCACTCCAAGCCTTGGCATCCCACGTAGAGAAAGGGAGAGAAGTGTAGAAAAATCAAGAAACAAGCCGCTTGGAAGGAGCAAAGTAACTAGCCAATAAGATTTAAGCAAATGGAAAGTTAGGTCATTATAGCTTAGGAAGATATTTTCATGGCAAGGATTGATTAAGCACTTCATTAACTCTATAAAAGGAGGTGGGACCAAAACATGGGCTAGGGGGAGGCAAGGCTACGTGCAAACATCACTTTCTAATATTTCAAATTCTACCATTTTCTAAATAAGTCCATTTTGGTTGCCTTTTTGCTTAGCACAAAACCAAGCCCAATAGCCTTAAGAGAATCCCACGTGAAGAAGCAAGATAGAGGGGTGTCCAAAGCTCTA
>PYAF01004163.1:18341-43225 GCA_007407185.1 Glycine tomentella | reverse complement strand
GAGGCAAGGCTACGTGCAAACATCACTTTCTAATATTTCAAATTCTACCATTTTCTAAATAAGTCCATTTTGGTTGCCTTTTTGCTTAGCACAAAACCAAGCCCAATAGCCTTAAGAGAATCCCACGTGAAGAAGCAAGATAGAGGGGTGTCCAAAGCTCTAAAATAAAGCAAGGTATGGGAAGTTTATGATAAATATGATTTAAGTATGCTAGGATTATTCAAATTGCTTTAGAATTAAGCTTTGTTTATTAGGTGTATGATTAATTGCCTCAAAGAACTAAGGTTGGTTTAATGAATTAATTAATTGAAGAAATAATTTGAATTTAGTTTAATAAAAGATTGGTAGTATGAATGATTAAAATTTAGCTTAATAGGTAATTGTTTAATTGACTTGAATATCTAAGGAAGTAATGGATTTGAATGAAAATTAAAGGAGTATTTGCACTAAAGTTTATGTGTTGTTTATTGTGTTATAAATTCTTGAGTTTACTTATTAAATGTTATATAAAAGTATGATGAAATCATGTTTATTATGTTGAACTATTTGAGTTGTGATGAATTATGACTTGTTCTAAGAAATCTATGAAGGGGACTGTGGCTGGATAATTGGGATTCTGTGTAAAGAAGTTTATATATTGCCCTATATATATTAAACTCTGTATTAGATTCATGTTGACGTGTTATTTTATATTTGGCCTGGCGGGGGCATAAGCCCGTGTTATTTTATATTTAGCCTGGCAGGGGCATAAGTCCGTGTTATTTTATATTTAGCCTGGCGGGGGCATAAGTCTGTGTTATTATATATTTAGCCTGGCGGGGGCATAAGTCCGTGTTATTTTATATTTTGCTTGGCGGGGGCATAAGTCCGTGTTATTTGGATATTTTTGCCTGGCGGGGGCTAGACCGTGCTAACATAAGAAGCTAAGTATGCACTATATTTTGACAATGTTATGATGACTTCCTATATATATATTTGAATGACTTTCTGTATATATATTGTGATGACTTTCTCTATATATATTTTGTGACTTAAATTATGTTTATCATAAACTTACCCTATTTTTGTGTCTGCGGTTGACACCTGTGATGACCCCAATTTATTTCAGCGAGCAGAGGAACAGGAAAGCATAAGCTGTAGATGATATTGAAGAAGGTGTGATGAGGAAGTTTTGATGGACTGTATGTTGTGATTTGTAATTCTCTGTTGGCATGTAATTTGTGTTAGGTCGTCTGTATAATTTTGGACACTATATTTGAGACTGTATCATAGACTGTATTATTATTATTTTGGATTTTGAAACGAACATGTGGCAATAAAGAACTTGATCACAAGATTGATGGTTCATACTTTAAGCAAGAAGAAAAGAATTTTTTGCGAAAATTTATAACGAATATATTTTTACGTAAATTGGAACGAAATTTTTCCTAAAAATAAATAAAATACAAGATAGTAAAACGAGGCGTTATAAAGCCTTCTCTTAATCTCCTTCCAAGTGTCCCTTTGAGTTGGAAAAATCATGAAGCTTCACTATTATTCTCCAAGCTTCACATAAATGTTAGAGGAAAAATCTTCATCATGTGCCTTACAAGTGTTCTAACACTTGTATTCATCACATGGCTTCACTTTTGCAAGCGACTTTTATGAATATTCTCCTCCTTTCTACATGGTTCTTCACATGCTATTTACACCTAAGTTTTCTTCCTTTTATATCATTGGATGCTTAAGAAAAACCTAATTCCACTTATAGTTTCCTGTCACAAACTATTTTAATAATTTGTTATCTAAGAGTATTCTATATTTCCATCATAAAATATCTATTCAAAATATCTAAGGGTGTTCTTGTCCTTTCTAAAATATTCAAGGGCGTTTATGTAAGTTTCCTTTCTAAAATATCTAAAGGGCAGTTTTGTAATTTTCAAAATATCCAAGGGCATTTTCGTCATTTTGACCTTAAGGACATTTCTGTCATTTCTAATTTACAAAAAGGGTAATATGGTCATTTCTCTTCAAACATTTCTGTAATGTCTCTAATTGATATTTCACCCAAATAATTCAAATATAGATCATTAAATCTTTCATGACCTAATACTTATGCAAGAATAATTTGTATAATACTTTGGCCATAGCTATGGAAATTTTGGGATGTTATATAATACCTTATGTGTTGTCCTATTTCCTTCAAAACGTCCTCCATAATCCGAAGCATGGAAATGCCAAAGAATTTTAGGCATTTCAGTCTCTTCTGCACACCTGTGAATAACACCGTCAGTACATTGAAAATAAAGGAATGGGTTATCCCAGTAATACCTCCGAGCATCATGAAGGAATTTCTTCTTCTGCTGCCAGGTAAAATCTTCAGGCATTGCTCCAACAGCCTTATAATTTGTCATCTCTGCAAACCATGGCCCAAGATGGACTGTCATCACTCTCTCATCAGGAAAGGACTCATTAATTTCTTTTTCTGGTCCATCTTGTAATTCCCTTTCCTGAATTCTAGACAAATGGGCAGTTACTTTGTTTTCTACTCCAGCTTTATCCTTGATCTCCAAATCAAATTCCTGAAATAAAAGCATCCAACGCAACAAACATGGATTTGCATCTTGCTTAGTCATCAAGTACTTAAGAGTAGCATGGTCAGTAAAAACAATAACTTTAAACCCTATCAAATAAGTTCTAAACTTATCTAACGCATATACTACATCTAGCATCTCTTTTCTGTTGTGGCATAATTCACTTGTGCCTCATTTAAAACCTTACTAGCATAATATATCACATGCAAACGCTTGTCTTTTCTCTGACCTAAAACAGCACCTATGGCATATGCACTTGCATCAGACATTAGCTCAAAAGGTAAATTCCAATCAGGTGATATTAGAATAGGCGCGGTGATAAGTTTATCCTTCAACACATTAAACGCATTGAGGCAAGCTTCATTAAAACAAAACTCAGCTTCTTTTTCTAATAAGTGACTAAGAGGTTTTCCAATTTTTGAAAAGTCCTTAATGAACCTCTTGTAATAACCTGCATGACCTAAGAAACTTCTCACACTGTTAACAATGATAGGAGGTGGAAGTTTTTCAATCAATAACAATTTAGCCCTATCAACTTCTATTCCTTTTTCAAAGGTTTTATGCCTTAAAACAATTCCATCACAAACCATGAAATGGCATTTTTCCCAATTTAAAACTAAATTTGTTTCTTGGCATCGTTTCAACACTTTATCTAGATTAACTAAACATGCACCAAAACAAGACCCAAAAATAGAAAAGTCATCCATAAATACCTCTAACCCTTTTTCTACCATATCAGAAAAGTCATCCATAAATACCTCAAATGACGCGGGTGCATTGCACGGGCCAAATGACATATTCTGTAAGCAAACACTCCAAATGGACAAGTGAAAGCTATTTTCTCCTGGTCTTTCGGTGCTACTGGATTTGATTGTAGCCAGAATATCCATCTAGGAAGCAATAGTAAGCATGGCCAACCAATCTCTCTAGCATTTGATCCATGAATGGAAGTGGAAAATGGTCTTTTCTTGTGGCACGATGGAGTCTTCTGTAACCCACACACATTCTCCATCCAGTGATTGTTCTAGTGGGAATTAATTCATTATTATCATTTTGGGCCACGATCATCCCACTGTTGATTTGAGGAGGAGTTACTTGAAGCATAAAGAAGTTTGAAGACAAAGGATTGTTTTGGACTTTCAACATATCCTTGAAGCATTGAAGAAAAGCTTGTGATCAAATGTAAAAGGAAGGGAGTTTTCTGATGATCCAAGTCATTGCATTCATATCATTCATAAGTTTAAGAATTAAATCACAAGGCATTGATAAATTGTTTTAAGTCTTTGAAATAAACTAAGTGTTTTTGGAAAAATAACATTTCACTGATTTAATCGATTATTACAGGAAAAGAATCGATTATTTTGTTCTTGATGTTTTCTAGAACAGTTTAATCGATTACATCATCAGATTAATCGATTATTTTGGCTTAGGTCACTCTTAATCTGTCTTGGTGACTTTTTTAATCGATTACCACAAATATGTAATCGATTACATAAACCAAATAGAAAATATCATATTCCTGCTTTAATCGATTACCGATTATTGTAATCGATTATTTAGTTCAATGCATATTTTTCATAATGCCTGCTTTAATCGATTGCCAATTGTTGTAATCGATTACATAGTACAAATACTTTTTTCATAGTGCCTGGTTTAATAGATTACACGGCGGGATAATCGATTAAATTGCTCGTTATAGTTACCCAGAATCATTATGAACATTTTAATCGATTACAAGAGCGCTTTTAATCGATTATAGGTGGTTACAAAATATCTTTATAAATAGAACCCATGCTCAGCTGATTTACCAACTTGAGAAATTCGTATTCTGAGCATTCTAAAGCATTCTAAATATTCTCTAAGTAATATTTTGGGGTTCATTGAGTTCTTGCTTCCATAAAACTCATATGGGTCTTTAGGAATGAGTGAAGCAAGATTTTCTCTTTTCAAAGCTTAAGGAAAGTTATGTTCTGAGTTTGTTTTCTGCATTCAACCTGGTAAATTCATTCTAATGCATATCATCTTTGGATCATCAGGTGATTTCTTTCCTTACTCTTTGAGTTTGTAATTCTCTTTTGAAAGTTGTATTTGTTTGTCTATTGTAAATGGGTTTCTTGCATGAAAACTAGAGATAGTGTTTCTCTAGAAATTGTTGAGTAGTGTTCTCAGTATGGGTTTGGCTTCTAAGGGTCTAATAGTGTTTTAGACTTCTGAACTTTATCTAGGGTTGATAAAGAGAAGCTTGTATTTTTGTTATAATAATATTTTTGCAATAGTGGAACTCTACTCTAGTGTTGAGTAGAAGAAAACTGGATGTAGCTTCATAGTGTTTGAAGTGAACTAGTATAATTCTTTTGTGTTCATTTATTTCTGCATTCTTGATTATCTCTTTTGTGAATCTTTGATTACTACTTGTTTCTTGAAGCATTACATCTCTTGGGTTGATCTTTGGATAAAAGTTCTTGGTTACTAAAGTGATAAATATCCGTTAAGGGAAAAACTCTGATTTTGTTCAATAAAATTTTAAATAACCAAACCTAACCAATTCATCCCCCCTCTTGGTTAAGTGTGAAGTGTTCCTATATTTTACAATTGGCATCAAGAGCTAGGTCTTGTAAGATACTCAAGATCATTGTGTTTCAAAATGAATACTTCACAAATAACCTTTAAGGAAGGTGCTTCTTTGAACAGACCTCCCTTGTTTGAAGGGGAGAATTTCAGTTTTTGGAAAAATATGATGAAGATCTTCATTCAATCCAATGATCCAGGAGCATGGAATGCAATAGAAAAGGGTCCTAGGGTGCCCATCAAAGTGGTAGATAATAACATGATTCCCAAGGATTGGGATGAGATGAATGATGATGAAAAAAGAATTGTTCAGTATGATTTTAAGGCAAAGAACATGATATCCTCTGCTCTGTCTTCTGATGAATTTTTCAGAACTGTTAGATGTACAAGTGCCAAGGAAATGTGGGAGATGCTTGAGATCACTCATGAAGGAACTGAGGAAGTAAGGAGATCAAGAAAGCATTCCTTGATACATGAATATGAAATGTTCAAGATGAATAAGAATGAAAGCATTTCACAACTTCAAACAAGATTCACACACATAGTGAATCATCTCTTGGGCCTTGGCAAAACATTTGATGCTGAAGAATTAAACATCAAGATTCTGAAGTGCCTTACTAGAGCTTGGCAACCAAAAGTGACAGCCATCAAGGAATCCAAAGACCTTTCAAAAATGACCATGGCTGCCCTCTTTGGTAAGTTACTTGAATATGAGTTTGAATTGTCTCAACTAACTTTTGGTGAAGATGCAGAAAGAAAAAGCAAGGGTATAGCACTGAAAGCTGCATCACCTAAAGTGGAGAAAGAGGAAAACTCTAGTGATGAAGGAGAAGATGAAAGCGTGAACCTGATTGTAAAGAAGTTCAACAAATTTCTGAAGAAGAACAAGGGCAAAAGATTTGCAAGAAACATCAAGAACAATTCTGCCAACAACAGCACAAGCAATAATAAGAAGATTGACAATAACTTCACATGTTTTGAGTGTCGTAAAACTAGCAACATAAAATTAGAATGCTCCATCTACTTGAAGAAGCAGCAACAAGACAACAAAGGCAAGAAGGAAACAAAGCCAAGAAGAGCTTACATTGCTTGGGAGGACAATGAATCTTCAACATCTGAATCCTCTACTGAATTAGAAGAAGCCAACATGTGTCTTACCTCAATTGTCAATGATGACCTTTTGGATGAAGATGAGGAGGTAACTTCTGAACTTGATCAAGCTATTTTTGCTTTTCAAGAAATGCACAAAGAGGCCAAAAAGTTGGCTAAGTCAAATAGCAAGCTTAAAAAGAGTATGGAGGATCATCTTGCTAAAATAATGGACTTACAAACTGAAGTTTGTAACTTGAAGAAAGAAAATGAAAATCTTACTTCAAGCTACAAATCAAGTGGATGTATGTGTACCTCTTCTTCTACATCTAGTGACAAATATGAGATGCTGCAAAAAGTGTTTGATGAATATAGAATCAACCAAGAAGAAAAATATTTGCAGATGGTTTCAAAGAACCAAGAACTGATTGACATCTTGGAAAAACTCAACAAAGGAAAATGTGATTTAGATGACATGTTGAGTGCCCAAAAGCAGTTTGGTGACACTTTTGGTTTGGGATATAAAAAGAGCTTTAAAAAGGTCCAAAAGCCTACATTTGTACCTCCAAAACAGAAGAAAAAGAAGAAGTCAAGAGTTAATCAAAGGAGGTTCTCTAGAAATTCATATAATGTTGTGATTTGTCACTATTGTATGGAAAGAGGTCATACAACTTACCATTGTTTTGCAAGAAGGTATTATGGCCCAAATGGTGAATGCATTTGGGTAGAAAAGAAAAAGAAAACAACTAACCCAATTGGACCCAAGTCAAATGGGTACCTGATAAGTGCCACATTTTAGTAAAAATAGAATTCAAATATGGCACTTATCCATTATTTTAATTGAGTTATTCACAAGTTAACCCTAGAAACCTAGTTAATTGAAGGTTATATTAAGCTAAGTTATGCTTTTGTGTTTTGAAAATATTTCGTCCAATCAAATATTTAATTTTGCTAGGTTTAAAGGTTACGGAAGAATCAAGCTGCAAAAACCAAGAGCTGAGAGTGAACTAAGCAAAGAATGAAGTCCCAAACAGCATTCTAGGCCCAACAAGCACCAAGGCCCAAAGAATCCTTCAAGACTAAGATTCTTACTCGCCCAGGCGACCAAAGCACCCAGGACCCCAAAATCTATAAATATGGATGAAATTTGAAGGCCAGAGCATGCTTTTGATTGCTTTTCTCTCCCAAAATCACCTGCTTGTTCATATTTAAGTTATTTTTTGTTCTTAAGTGAGTGTAGAACTTAGGGAAGTGAGGTAGAGTGAATTGTATAAGGAGATTCTGCCGAAAAGAGGATCGATGACGAGCTTAGTCAGTGGTTCTCTCGAGGAGGTTTTGCCGATGTTCGCTTAAGCTTTCCTAAGGATTGGACGCACTCTTCTTATCCCTATGCTCTTTTAATTATTTATGCATTGTTCTATTCCTTATTGGTGATTTTATTCTACGCTCAATGCCTGATTCTAATTAATCGTTAGTTTCATGAACTTAACCCTAAAGGTGACTGGAAAGTAAATTTAGGGTTTGAATTGAATTAAGTCACTCACTACGTTACGTTACTAGGAATAGGGCTTAATGTTTTGATCGCACGAAACACATGATTAGAAGCTTAATGCTAGGGTATTTAATTAAATATGCGAGGGATCGATATTTAGTAAAATATCCTTAGGACTTAATTGCAAGGAATTGAATTAAGTTTACATAAACGTGTGCGTCAATAAGAATAGAACATGCATAGGTAAAATCAATTAAAGGGATAAGCAAGACGAAATCCAATCCTACACTTCCTTGACTTGTATTCGTTTATTTTCCGTAAATCGTTTATTTTCTGCAACTTTTACTTTTACTTTACGCACGAAATCAACATATGAATCTCCATTTTTATCATTTGTATATAAACTACTAGACTGGTAACAATTTAAACCAACCGACGTAAACTCAAATCCCTGTGGAGACTAACTTTTACAAATTTGTAAACTTACAATGATAAAACGGTGCGCATGCCGTGAAAAATCCTAACAGTACCTCTCTCCTTGAAGTAGTTTGTTGCTTTTGTAGGTATGTCTTAGAGCAAGTTCTTCTCTATGGTATCTTGATAGTGGATGCTCAAGACATATGACCGGTGACATGTCCTTGCTCAAAAATCTTACTTTTAAAGATGGGGGCTATGTCACATATGAAGATAACAACAAAGGAAAAATCATGGGAGAAGGTGTTGATTTGAGGGGGAGCTACTTGAAGCTTGAAGCAATTTGAAGACTTGGAAGTGTTTTGGCTTTCAACATGCTTGACGAGAAGCTTGTGATTAATTGTAAAAGGAAAGAAAGAATTCTGATGATTCATGTCATTGCATTCATACCATTCATAAGCATCTTAGCATCACATCACAAAGGTATTAAGTAATTGTTTTGAAACTTAAAAGAAGCTAAGTGTTTTTTTTTTAGAAATAGCCCTAAACTAGTTTAATCGATTAATATACACAAAGAATTAATTATATTGTTCTTCAAGCTTTCTGGAAAAATATTAAGAACAAATTAATTGATTACACCATCGGGTTAATCAATTATTTCAACTTAGCATACTGATAATCTGCCTTAGTAACTGGTTTAATCGATTACCACCGATCCGTAATCGATTACACTTCATACTTAGAAAAAGTGATCACACTGCCTTAATCGATTACCATCCATTGTAATGGATTACTTAGTTCATTTCATGTTTTGCACTTAGTCTGCCTTAATCGATTACCATTTGTTGTAATCGATTACATTACTCAAACATGATTTTTAGAATGTCTGTCTTAATCGATTACCGATTATTGTAATCAATTACTTAGTACAAATTGATTTTAGAAGGCTTCTGGAGTAATCGATTACACATCGGGATAATCGATTAAATGACCCGTTGCTGTAACCCAGAACTTGCTATGAACACTTTAATTGATTACGGGAGCGTGTGTAATCGATTACAAATGCTAAACAATCGATTACTGGAGCGCTTTTAATCGATTACAACGGTTACAGTTTTTAGTATAAATAGAACCCATGCCTTTCTGATTTGAACAACTTGAGTTTTCGACTTCTGAGCATTATATAGACATTCTAAGCTTTCACAAAGTGAATTTTCTGGGTTCCTAAGTTCTTGCTTCCATCATAACCATTATGGGTCTTTAGGATTTAGTGAAGCAAGACAATTCTTCACAAAGCTTAAGGAAAGGCTTGTTCTGCATATTGTGTTTACATTCAACCTGATATTTCATCCTTATGCATATCATATTTGGATCATCAGGTGATTTCTTTCCTTACTCTTTGTGGTTGTAAACTTTCTGTTGAATCTTTGTTTTTGAAGTTCTATTGTAAGTGGGTTTCTTGCAAGATTAGAGATAGTGTTTCTCTAAGGACAGCTGAGTAATGTTCTCAGTGTGGGTTTTGGCTTCTAAGGGTCTAATAGTGTTTTAGACTTCTGAACTTTATCTAGGGTTGATAAAGAGAAGCTTGTATTTTCTTGTAAGAATATTATTTGCAATAGTGGAACTCTACTCTAATGTTGAGTAGAAGAAAACTGGATGTAACTTTATAGTGTTTGAAGTGAACCAATATAATTCTTGTGTGTTCTTTTATATTTTACATGTTTCTTGTGTAAATTCTGATTTACAATTTGATTCTTGAAGCATTACAACTCTTGGGTTGATCTTGGATAAAGGTTCTTGGTTGTATTTGTGATAAAGATCCAAAAGGGCCAAAAACTCTGATTTTCATCATCAAAAGTTTTAAATTACCAAGACTAACCAATTCACCCCCCTCTTGGTTAAGTGTGAAGTGTTCCCATATTTTACAGAATGAAGCATTGGTGACAGCTTGAATACTAAAATCAGCAATGTACTCTATGTTGAAGGCTTGAAGCACAACTTACTTAGCATTATCCAATTACGTGACAAAGGCTATAAGATTTCCTTCAATCAAGATTGTTGTTTGATTTGTGATGGAAAGAGTGAAGAGGTAATTCATATTGGCAAAAGGAAAGGTAATGTCTACTTGCTTTCTATTGATCATGCATTATTTCACAAAACCACATGCTTATTAGTAAAATAGATGAAGCATGACTGTGGCATAGGAGAGCTAGTCATATTAATATGCATCATTTGAATAAGCTCATTAAGAGGGACTTAGTCATTGGCTTACCAAAACTCAAGCTTGAGAAGGACAAATTATGTGATGCATGTCAAAAGGGGAAACAAACTAAAATATCTTTTCAAAGCAAAAATATTGTTTCGACCTCTAGACCACTTGAACTTTTGCATATGGATTTATTTGGTCCTTCAAGAACTATGAGTTTAGGGGGCAATTACTATGGACTAGTTGTTGTAGATGATTACTCTAGATTCAGTTGGACTTTGTTTTTGAAATCCAAGAGTGATGCCTTCCATTCTTTTAGAAAATTAGCCAAACTTGTTCAAAATGAAAAAGGGTGTAAAATTATCTCAATTAGAAGTGATCATGGTGGAGAATTCCAAAATGAACATTTTGGAAAATTTTGTGAAGAAAATGGAATCAACCACAATTTTTTAGCTCCAAGAACACCTCAACAAAATGGTGTTGTGGAGAGGAAAAACAGATCACTTGAAGAAGGTGCTAGAACACTTCTAAATGAGACAAATTTACCAAAATATTTTTAGGCTGATACAGTAAATACTGTTTGCTACACTTTAAATAGATTACTCATAAGACCTATTTTGAAGAAAACCCCTTATGAGTTATATAAAGGAAGAAAGCTCAATGTATCTCACTTAAGAACCTTTGGCTGCAAGTGCTTTGTTTTAAATAATGGAAAGGAATCACTAGGAAAGTTTGATGCAAAGGCTGATGAAGCCATATTCCTTGGATATTCATTACAAAGAAAAACTTATAGAGTTTTCAACAAGAAAACCATGTGCATAAAGGAATCTGTCCATGTAATTTGTGATGAGTCTAACCCCTCAAAAGAGGAAAAAGTTTGTGATGAAGATGTAGGTCAAATAGAGCAAAGCATTCAGCTTGAGAAAATGTCTATCAATGAAAAGTATGAATCAAATGTTGAAGAAGGTTCATCAACACGAATTCAAAAGCCTAAAAAGTGGAGAACTACAAGAGATCTTTCACTAGATAACATCATTGGTGAAGTATCAAAGGGAGTCTCTACTAGATCTTCTCTTAGAAATTTATGTTGTGACATGGCCTTTGTATCTCAAATTGAACCAAAAGATATTAATCATGCTTTGCAAGATGAACATTGGATGCATGCCATGCATGAAGAACTGAATCAGTTTAAAAGAAATGAAGTTTGGGAACTTGTTCCTAGACCTCCTTCTATTAAGCCTATTGGTACTAAGTGGGTTTTTAGAAACAAACTGGATGAAAGTGGAATTATAGTTAGAAATAAGGCTAGATTGGTTGCTAAAGGTTACAATCAAGAGGAAGGCATTGACTATGAAGAAACTTATGCTCCAGTTGCAAGATTGGAAGCTATTAGGCTACTACTTGCTTATGCATGCATAATGGATTTTAAACTCTTTCAAATGGATGTGAAAAGTGCTTTTTTAAATGGCTATATTGAGGAGGATATTTATGTTGAACAACCTCCAGGATTTTCTGATTTTCAGCATCCTAATTATGTTTTTAAACTTAAGAAAGCCCTCTATGGTCTGAAACAAGTACCAAGATCATGGTATGAAAGATTGAGTAAGTTTCTACTTGAGCAATCTTTTGTAAGGGGCAATGTTGATAAAACATTGTTCATCAAAAGGCAAAAGGATGATATAATACTGGTTCAAATTTATGTTGATGATATTATCTTTGGTTCAACTAATCAAAAGCTTTGTAAAGAATTTTCTGCAGTTATGCAAAGTGAGTTTGAGATGTCTATGATGGGAGAGTCGACATTCTTCCTAGGATTACAAGTCAAGCAATTGAAGAATGGAAGTTTTCTCAATCAATCTAAATATTGCCTTGAAGTAATCAAGAAGTGTGAAATGGATAAAAGCAAAGATGCTACAACTCCTATGGCAACTTCAACCTATCTTGATTCAGATGAAAAAGGAAAGAAAGTGGATGAATCCAAGTATAGAGGAATGATTGGCTCATTACTCTACTTGACAACTAGTAGACCGGATATCATGCTAAGTGTTTGCTTGTGTGTAAGATATCAAGCAAACCCAAAAGAGTCTCATCTTACAGCTGTAAAGAGGATCATCAAATATCTCAAGGCAACACCCAAAGTTGGGTTTGGTATCCTAGAGATGCATCTATAAATATTATTGGTTATTCTGATTCAGATTTTGCAGGATGCAAGCTTGATAGGAAAAGCACTAGTGGAACTTGTCACCTCCTTGGAAGCTCACTTATTTCTTGGCATTGCAAGAAACAAGCATGTGTAGCTTTATCCACTGCAGAAGCTGAATATATTTCAGCTGGTAGTTGTTGTGCACAAAAGTATATGGCTCAAGCAACAATTACAAGACTATGGAGTTGATTTAAAGGAAATTCTACTGCTGTGTCACAACACAAGTGCCATCAACATTTCAAAGAATCCTGTGATGCATTCAAGGACCAAGCATATTGAGATTAGACATCACTTTATAAGAGATCATGTGCAGAAAGGTAACATAAAGGTAGAATTTATTGATACACATCATCAGCTTGCTGATATATTTACAAAACCTCTGCCTAAAGATAGATTTTACACTCTTAGAAACATGCTAGGAATCCTTGATGAAAACAATATTATCTAGCTTGTTTCTTATATGATTTGTGTATGAAAATTTGAATGCCTCTTGCCATATCATTGTTAAATTGTATGAAAAGCTGTATCGGATTTTAAAAATGCTTTGTTTTCTGCTAAACGTACTGTAATAATCGATTAAGACTCGGATTAATCGATTAATTTCATTAAAACTGACATTCAGTATGAAAATCATGCTCAAGTAATCGATTACACCAATGTAGTAATCGATTACTCTTCATAAATCAAAAATTGTATCTTTCTGACATAATCGATTACCTATCGGGTTAATCGATTACATCATTCAAAAATCAAGTTAGGAATTGGCTATGTCGCTGTAATAATCGATTACAATAAGCTTGTAATCGATTCATGTATAAAAAATTCTCTCATTCGGAAGTAATCGATTACCACTCGGGTTAATCGATTAAAATGTTCTAATCCAGGTTGAGTCTGCTATCATGAAGCTTATAATCGATTACATAAGACATATAATCAATTACTGATCATCATCAACCTCTGGCAACCATTAATGTAATCGAATACATCACGGGTTAATCGATTACACTGTGTAATTTTTGTTATTTGTTGCTCTGGAATAATCGATTACTTTAAGAGTTCAATCGATTATTCAAGCTGTTATGCATTTTCTGACAGTTTTCTGGGATTTTGTAACCGCCCTATCAACTGATCCTTGTGCTTTAACCATCATTAACCTGCATTAACTACCTATAACAGCTATATTTTTGAAAAATCTGGTCGTGTGGAACTTAATCTTTGCCTATAAATAGTGAACTTTTGATTCCATCCTCCTTGCACCAAAAATCAATTCTCTCTTGTGTTTCATTCTGTAACCTTCAAACCTACATTATTCCTCTCTGCTTTATTCAAAATGTCTGCACCAAAAAGGGTTAGAACTGGGAAAAGGAAGGTGGGAGAATCTTCTTCAAACCCTCAACCCCAACCTCCACCTGATAGATTAAGCCTTTGGTTCACCAAAGAAGCGGATAAGATGACTTATCTGCAATATAATGCCACCAAACCCATCTGCTCACCCAAATTTATAAGCCTAGACTGGTTTATCAAGTCCTTCCTTCTCTATTAGAAACCCAAGGCCTTAGAAGGTTCATGGAGATGAAGGGTACTTATTACCCTGATCTTGTTAGAGTCTTCTACACATGTGGTAAAGGCTCTATGCAAGGGTACTTCAAATCCATAGTTAAAGGGGTGGAAATGCTTATTACCCCTGAGATTTGGGAGACAGTTGCAGGGGTTGTCAATAAGGGAGAAAGGAAATTTGAGGAGACCCCTGGTGGCTATACAAAGATGGGAACCTATAGGGAATCCCTTACTGACCCCAACCAACCTATTAGGAATAGGCTAAGCACTGGTGATGTGTTGCAAACACATCTTAGTTTTAGGCTAGTTTTAGGTTATAATTTAGTTAAATAATTTAGAAAATAGATTAGAATTGGTTAAGTTTTATTATTTTGTTGTTTTAAAATTTAATTCAATACAATTGTGCATTTCAGGATTAAAAAGAGGAAGTTCAAGGCAAGAAAAGAAGAAAACTGAGTTCAAGGTTTCGCGCAGATCGCGCCAGATCCCGCGCGAGTCGCGCCAAGTGCAAAATAAGCAGCATCAGATTCGAATAAGCCGCGTGATCAGCGCTGGACCTCGCGCTAGTAGCGCCAGATGCTAGAAAGCCAACCTGCCAACTCGAAGACTTCACGCGAACCGCGTCATTTCCACGCGAGTAGCGCCACTCATTCAAAGCCACCGCGCGGATAGCGCCAGAGCCACGCCACCAGCGCCAGAAGTTCAGTATCAGACATTCAACTCGAAGACTCCACGCGGTCAACGCCAACCATTTGAGCAAGCCGCGCGGTTAGCGTGGGACTCCGCGCGGGTCGCGTGGAGAAGATCCTATTTCCTTATTTAATTTATCTGTTTCGGATTTTTGTACTATTTTAGGCTTTGTTACCTTAATTAATTTATCCTATAAATATAAGGCCTCTGAGGACTGGAAGGAGGATCCATTATTCATCTGAAAAACCATATTCCATCCTTCTAAACCTCTGGAATTCAAGAATCAAGGCCAGGGTTTCGGCAAAAAATATGTATTATTCAACAGCTTTGATGTTCTTGAGGCCTATGGCAGGCTAAATCTTGTATATTGGGAAGGCCATGAACTGATGTGAACTTCTCTGTACCCTGACTGGTATTGAATAATAATGTTTTGATTGTTTTACTCTATTCTATTCTTATTTTCTATTCTTATTTGAAACTGATCACTTCAATTAAGTATTTAGGGTTAGGATTCGCAATGGGGACGTTGGGGTTCTACTTTCTGACCTGTTTAGAGTAACAATTGTTCATCACCTAGGGATAGGGATGCGTGGTTGCAGAAATTATGATATGATCTTTTAAATGCTTAAACTGATAGATTTCACTAAGGAATTAGGTTTTCGATTCAGGTTAAAGGGTTAATTCACTAAGGGATTAGGGATTAACTAATCTAGAAAAGACTTATTTTCTGAACAATCATAACAAGAAACCCTTATGAAATATTCTCTAAATGCTTAGTTTGACAGAATTGCTAAGGAATTAGGATTCTCGATCGAATTAAAGGGATAAGTCGCTAATAATTTAGGATTTACGATATTAGAAGAGATTTATCATTTAGGTAAATAAAACTAATAAACCAGTCAAGTGAAGGAGGTAGGAATCAAAGGGGATTGCGCCTGACCACAATTGTTTCTCCATTGGTAACAACTCTATTTAGTTTACTGCATCTTTAATTTCTGTTTTTACATTCAAACAATCAATTCAATCCACAACAAACTTCCTTCAACATTTTCTGTTTTTACTTTCAATCACATTGATTCCTCATTACTGTGAATTTCACTCCAATCCCTGTGGAGAACGATACTCACTTACCTATTTTATTACTTGAAACGATCGGTGCACTTGCCGTAGTGCGAGCGTATTAAATCGCTAACGAGTTTTTGGCGCTATTGCCGGGGATTGGTTAAACGGATTTTTACAGTAATTTTTAATCTTGTGATTGGAATTTTTGTTACTAATCGCTTCTCTAAGTTTTATGCGAGGTTCAGTTAGTTCTGAGGATTTACAGTTTGATCCAGAGATAGAAAGAACAATCCGAAGGAGACTAGCTAGACAAAGAAGGAGAGAAGCTGAAAAATTTGACTTTGATTCACTTCCTGAATTAGAGTCTGAAATAGAGATGGCTGAAGAACAACCTAATCAGCCAAGACGGAGACCAGAAGATGAACTAATGGAGGATATTCTGGCTCCCATGTTCACAAGACCCAACTCCAGTATTGTGAGGCCACCAATACAAGCTAATCATTTCGATATCAACCCTTCATTGATAGCATTGGTGGAGCGCAGTCAATTTGGAGGAGAAGACTTTGAAGACCCACATGACTTCATTGACAGATTTCTCAGAATCTGTGACACTATCAGACACCAAGGGGTCTCAGATGATGCCGTGAGATTAAGCTTATTCCCTTTTGCTGTTAAGGGAAATGCATTGAGATGGCTGAACCGTCAAACATCAAATAGCATCTCAACTTGGGAGGACTTAGTCTCAAGGTTCTTTGCAGAATACTTTTCCATGGATAAATATAATCGATTGGTGAATGAAATCACCAACTTTACTCAAACTGGAAGAGAATCCCTATGTGCTGCTTGGAATAGATTCCAAGAATTGATCAGGAGATGTCCACAATATGATATGCCTGTAGGTAAGCAGGTACGTATATTCTTTAATGGTATGACTCCTGAAACTCGTATGATTATTAATGTTGCAGCAGGGGGTACTATAAGGTCTAAAACAGTAGCTCAAACATATGAGCTTATCAATTTTTTGGCCCGGAATGAAAATGAAAGTATAACACACCAGCCAAAGAGAGAACCAATTCAGCTGTCCACTAATGATGCTATGCTTGCAGAGCAGAAAATTTTGGCAGATCAACTAGCCAAATTGACTGAAAAGATTGATAAATTACAAGTTTCTGCAGCTCAAGTGGCAGCCAGCCAACCACATGTTATCTGTGAGTACTGCCAAGGTGAGCATGAATCTAATGTTTGCCCTATTCTTGTTGGTGCTGACCCTGTGCAGGTAAATGGCATTTGGAATGATCAAAGGCAGCAACAACCATACCAGCAGCAGTCCTACCAGAGGAATAACAATTTTTCTGCTAGAAACAACTATAAAAGGAAACTCCAAGGAGGTGGCTTAGACTACAAGTCTAACAACTACTTGCAGCCCCCTCCCATTCCCAACAAGGAGCCCTCTAAACTTGAAAAGGTAGTGTTGCAACTGTCAAAAACAACAGCAGAATTTATAGCTGAAACAAGAGCTCACAGAACAAACCAAGACGCTTCCATCAGAAATCTGGAAAACCAGATTGGCCAGCTTGCAAAACAGTTGGCTGAGAGACCACAAGGCCAATTCCCAAGTGATACAGTGATAAACCCAAGGGAACATGCCAAGGCCATGACAACCAGAAGTGGTAAGGTATTGTCTACACCAGAAAAACTTGAGGTGATTAGAAAGGAAGCGGAGAAGAAAAATGCAGCAGCTGAATCGGCCAAAGAAAAAGCTGCAGAAAATGTGGATGAACAAAATTCTGCACCTCAACCAAAGAAGTGGGACTTTTCTCGCTTTGAGAAGCCTCCATATCCGGTGCAAACCAAGCAACAATTGCAGAAGCAGCAATTTGCCAGGTTCTTAGACATGTTCAAGAAGTTACAAATCAATATTCCATTTGCTGAGGCATTAGCTAATATGCCTAATTATGCAAAATTCATGAAAGAACTTCTATCTAAGAAACATAAGCTGCAAGATTGTGAAACCATAGCACTCACTGAGGAGTGTAGTGCAATAATTCAAAGGAAGCTTCCACCCAAATTGAAAGATCCTGGAAGTTTTAACATCCCTATAGCCATAGGAAACATTAATGTAGGGAGAGCACTTTGTGACTTAGGGGCTAGTATAAATTTAATGTCATTGTCTATGTGTAAGTCCCTAGGCATATCTGAACTTAAACCAACTAGAGTGTCCTTACAACTAGCAGATAGGTCTTTAAGAACACCCTCAGGGGTGATTGAGGATGTTTTAGTAAAAGTAGACAAATTTATATTTCCTGCCGATTTTATTGTGTTGGACATGGAGGGTGAAAGTGAAATCCCTCTGCTGTTAGGAAGGTCTTTCCTAGCCACTGCTAGGGCCTTAATAGATGTAGAGCAAGGAAAGCTTGAGTTAAGACTAAATGATGAATCTGTTGTATTCAGTGTATTTGATGCCATGAAACATCTAGCTGATGAACATGATTGTTTTAGGCTAGATGTGTTGGATAATGTTATTTGTGCAGGTATTACAGCAGGTTTAAAAGCAACTAAAATTGAGGATATAGTAGAAATTGTTGCAACAACAGATTATGCAGAAAAACATGCAGCAGAAGCATAAACAGCAGCAGCTATACATGTAGACTGTGCAGGAAATTATGCAGCAGAGGAGACAGCAAGTGCAGCAGCAATATCTGCTGCAGAATCCAGCCCTGCAGCTGCAGAAAACACAGCAGAACTTATGCTAGAAAAGCTAGAGCAGAAAGAAGATGACATCCCGTCCGGAGCACCTAAAGTTGAGCTGAAAGAACTACCAGAACATCTGAAGTACGTCTTCCTAGGTGAGAGTGAAACTTATCCAGTCATCATTAACAGAGGGCTGGAATGGTTTGAGGAAGAAAAACTGCTCAAAGTACTTAAGGAGCACAAGTCAGCCATAGGCTGGTCGATTTCAGACTTGAAAGGTATAAATCCCTCCTTTTGTACTCATAAAATATTAATGGAAAGTGATGTTAAACCTGTAAGACAGCCACAAAGAAGGCTCAATCCCACAATGAAAGAAGTGGTTAAGCTTTTGGATGCAGGTATGATATATCCAATTTCAGACACACCTTGGGTAAGTCCAGTCAAACTGTTCCAAAGAAGGGAGGCATGACGGTCATTCAAAATGACAACAATGACTTGATTCCCTCAAGAACCATCACAGACTGGAGAATGTGTGTGGATTACCGGAGACTGAATGATGCAACTAGAAAAGATCATTTTCCACTCCCTTTCATGGACCAAATGCTTGAACGCTTGGCTGGTCATGATTATTACTGTTTCCTTGACGGATACTCTAGGTATAACCAAATCCCAGTAGCACCGGAAGATCAAGAAAAGACAGCCTTTACATGTCCATTTGGAGTGTTTGCTTATAGGAGAATGCCATTTGGGTTGTGTAATGCACCTGCAACCTTCCAGAGATGCATGCTTTCAATTTTCTCTGACATGGTGGAAAGAGGGCTTGAGGTATTTATGGATGATTTTTCTGTTTTTGGCCCATGTTTTAATTCTTGCGTAGCTAACTTAGCTAAAGTTCTAAAAAGATGTCAAGAGACAAACTTGGTTTTAAACTGGGAAAAATGCCATTTCATGGTAAGGGAAGGCATAGTGCTAGGCCACAAAATATCTGAAATGGGAATAGAGGTTGATAGAGCTAAATTGTTATTGATTGAGAAATTTCCTCCTCCTATTAATGTAAGTGGTGTTCGTAGCTTCTTAGGTCATGCAGGTTTTTACCGAAGATTCATCAAGGATTTCTCTAAAATCTCAAAGCCATTAAGCCAATTGCTAGAGAAAGAAGCTGATTTCACATTTGATGATGCTTGTATTGAAGCCTTCAACACCTTGAAGCACAAACTCACCACTGCACCTGTTTTGATTGCTCCAGATTGGAGTTTGCCTTTTGAATTGATGTGTGATGCTAGTGATTATGCAGTAGGTGTAGTTTTAGGACAGCGGAAAGAAAAACGGTTGCATGTTATATATTATGCTAGTAAAATCCTAAATGAGGCATAAGTAAATTATGCCACAACTGAAAAAGAGATGCTAGCTGTTGTTTATGCCCTTCATAAGTTTAGATCATACTTAGTAGGGTCAAAAGTAATTGTTTATACTGACCATGCAGCTCTTAAATTTCTACTGCACAAGCAAGATGCAAAACCACGCTTGCTGCGTTGGATGTTATTGCTGCAGGAATTCGATCTGGAAATAAGAGACAAGGCTGGAGTTGAAAACAAGGTTGCAGATCACTTGTCTAGGATTTAGGAGAAAGACTTGCAAGATGGACCAGAAGTTGAAATCAATGAGTCTTTCCCTGATGAGCATGTGGTTGCTGTGTAATTCAGCCCATGGTTTGCTAACATGGCCAATTACAAAGCTGCTGGAATTTTACCTGAAGATCTCAATTGGCAGTAGAGAAAGAAATTCTTACATGATGCGAGAAGGTATTTATGGGATAACCCTTACCTATATTTTCAATGCACTGACAATGTTATCCGCAGATGTGTAGCTGAAAGTCACGTGCAGGATATTATGTGGCATTGTCATTCCTCCAACTATGGAGGAAATTTTGGAGCAAACCGGACTGCACACAAAGTGCTGCAATGTGGCTATTATTGGCCAACATTATTCAAGGATTCTAAAAACTTTGTGATGCAGTGTGATAGCTGTCAAAGGATAGGAAATGTTTCTCGCGAGATGAGATACCATTGAACAACATCCAAGAGGTTGAGCTGTTTGATGTATGGGGCATTGATTTCATGGGACCATTCCCTAAGTCATTCTCCAACCAATACATCTTGGTTGCTGTAGATTATGTCTCCAAGTGGGTTGAGGCAGCTGCTTTACCCACCAATGATGCAAAGGTGGTGGTCTCATTCCTAAGAAAGAATATCTTCACCAGATTTGGGGTGCCAAGAGCAATCATCAGTGATGGAGGAACTCACTTTTGCAACAAGCAATTTGACAGCTTGTTAGCAAAGTACGGAGTCAAGCACAAGGTGGCAACCCCTTATCACCCTCAAACAAGTGGCCAAGTAGTGATTTCCAACAGAGAATTGAAACGAATACTTGAGAAAACTGTTGGAACATCAAGAAAGGACTGGTCTAAGAAGCTAGATGTTGCTTTATGGGCATACAGAAATGCATTTAAAACTCCGATAGGTATGTCTCCCTTTCAGCTTGTCTATGGTAAGGCTTGTCATCTCCCCATTGAACTGGAACACAAAGCAATTTGGGCAACTAAGTTTTTAAATTTTGAACTAACAAAAGCTAATGAGAAGTGGTTGCTTCAGTTGAATGAATTAGATGAGTTCAGGTTAGCTGCATATGAGAATGCCAAGATCTACAAAGAAAAGACAAAGAAGTGGCATGATAACCAAATTCGTCCAAAGGAGTTCATTCCTGGCCAATAAGTGCTGTTATACAACTCTCGCCTGTGACTCTTTCCAAGTAAGTTAAAATCACGTTGGTCTGGACCGTTCCTTGTACGAGAAGTGTATCCTTATGGCACAGTAGCAATCTCACCTCTGGATAGTGACAGAGCTTTCAAGGTAAACGGTTACCGTTTAAAACATTACTTTGGGGGAGAGGTGAACAGAAATTCAGTTTCTGTTCCACTCAAGGTCACTGAGGATTAAAAAGGAATAAGCGTCTAGCTTAAGACGTTAAACTAGCCACTGGTAATGTACATACTGCTTAGGTTTTGTTTAAAATTGCTAGCAGTAGATTTAATTTTATGAGCATTTCTTAGTGGCCACTTTAGGTTCATGCATCATTGTTATTTTTAGGTTCATGCATCTAGAATTAGGCATCTTAAATTCTGATAGTCTAAGATCATTCTTATCACCATGCATTGTTTCAATTATAGTCAATTTAATAGGATGTTAGTTAATAAAAGAAAAAGCCAAGAAAAATTAAAAAGCTGTTCAGAAGCATGGTGCGCCACGTGCGGCGCTAACCGCGCCAAGCATTCGATCCATCCACGCTAGTAGCGTGAAAGTAGCGCGAACCGCGTGACATGCTCGAGCCAGGCCTCTTCATCTGCATAAACTGGCGCCACCAGCGCCAAGGCCACGACCTCTCTACGCTAGTCGCGTGAGGTGTGGCGCGGGTAGCGAGATATTCGAGGCTGAGGGTCCTTTCAATACCCAGCCACGCGGATCGCGTGAGATCCCGTGCGAATCGCGCGAATTAGACGAAACAAAAGACCCTCCAGTGCTTCATGGCACGATCCGCGCTGTGTATCGCGCTAACCGCGCGAGGTTGCGAAAACTATTTTTATTTTTAAAATTCCTCATTCATGCCTCACTCTCCTCTTCTCCTTAAAACTTCTCCCTGATTTTCGCCCTCACCCCAGCATTGCCATAACCAACCTCCCTCACCATTATCACTCTTTAAAAGCCCTCCACCATACCTACACTCTCCCTCTCCCTCATTCTCTCTCTCACCTACACTCTCTATTCTCACTTCATTACACTTATTCGCATTCTCCCTCAGTCTCTGCATTCACATTGCTTCTTTTCCAATAATGGCTAGTGACAAAGTACACTTCTGAATCTTAATTGCTTGGTTATGAATAATGGCACAAATAGGAATAGTAAACACCTAATGCTCAATGCTTAATTTCTTCCCATTCAATTCCGATAATATGCTTGGGGAAACTTTAGGGTAAAGAAAAATTGCTTGTGCATTTTGCTTGCTTATCTTGATACTGTTCAAATTGGGTGTAGATATAATGAAAACAGGTACAATGAATTGAATTGAGTAAGCGCCCAGAACATGCTTGATAAAATGCCTGAATGAGAATTTGACTGTACAATTGGAAAATTTATGTACCAAGCTTGTCCTTTAGTGTTACTGAATGCATTACAATAAGTTGCTATATGATTGGCTTCATGACATTTGAATAATGGTTGGTAAGTGCAATGACATATATGGTGGTCTTGACAGCTTTCTGAGTGATTGCTTGATTTGATAATGGTTAGCAATTTGAATGGATTTAACAATGTTGACACATGGAATCTATGCTTCATGAGATATGATTGTGTCTATCCTAAACTTAGAACCAAGTAAAGTAGAATATGATCAAGATCAAAAATCTGGGAATGGTCAAGCTTGGGTTGGTTTTCAAAATGCATACTTATGGCTAGAATTCAAAAACCAATGGTGCATGTTTTTACTATGACCTAATAACATGTGATGTAAACTGCACTAATTTGACATGATAAGTTGAATGCATGACTCAAGGATAGGCTAGCTGGTTCTTGTTCTGTTAAATGATATGATGACTACCCAAATTGAGTTAAA
Organism: Glycine tomentella; assembly: GCA_007407185.1. Taxonomy (NCBI): domain Eukaryota; kingdom Viridiplantae; phylum Streptophyta; class Magnoliopsida; order Fabales; family Fabaceae; genus Glycine; species Glycine tomentella. The sequence continues at coordinate 20,015 of PYAF01004163.1, read as the reverse complement.
ATTGAACCAAGCCTGGGATATGAAATGACCCAAATCTGGGCATCATCAGGGCTAACTTCATAAGGTGCAGCAAACTGATTCTAATCCTAATAATATTTTGAGCTTAAATGTTGAATTGTAAGTAGCCTAAACATTCAAAATCTGGGAATGGAGGAGCCATACTTAGCTTGTAAATGAACTAAATTGAACCAATTGGATTGTGCTTTTGGTGCTAATATAAGGAATCCATTGGTTGCTGGAAATTTGCAGTGAATTGATTCTACTGCACTGTTGTAAGTATGGTGTTTGGGGTTACACAATACATTAAATCTGGGAATTGTGAGAATGCCATTTGAATTTAAATGTTAATGAACCAGATGTCATGTGGAATTTTTAATTTGACAGCCACCATTGCTATTTGAGATATATGGTTTGCATGCTTAATTGTTTCTCACTGTTAGACTGATTGATTAATTGAAAGACATAATTGATAATAATTGAATTGTGGGAAACTATGTTGTAATGTGCTTATGTTTCAATATGGAAATAATGGAAACTCTGAACTGAATTGTGCTTAGGATGACATGACCCACTGAAGGAATCAAATCTGGGAATTACACTTGCTTAACCCTGCATACATGTTTGGATTCTTTTCTGAGTTTTAGGGTAAACAAATAGCCAAGGGCAAAAAGAAGGCCACCACAGCAGGAGGATCCAAAAGGGCTAGGGTAGCAGATTTTGATGAGGCTCACTTCAGGACAGCAAAGTGCCAAGAGAAGTTTGATACTTGGTACCTGCAGAAGAAGATTATATCAGAGAAGAAAATACTTTGGGAGACGCTACCAGAAGAAAACCTAGTACGAGAAGTCATTCTTAGACATCAGTGGCAGCACCTTGTCACTTTTCCAGAGCCCAGTTCTAGCATGATTTTGAAAGAATTTTTGGCCAATGCTAATCCAGATACAGTGGGGAGGACCAGGATGTCTTGGGTCAGAGGTGTACAGGTGTCTTTTGATGCGAAAGCCATAGAGCAGCTGTTGGATACCCAGTATGATCCGTTTGAGGAATGCGACTTCCTTCAACTCTTCCTGAGGATGCAGCCTGATGCCTAGACAAAAATGTACAGGGATGACGTTCCCCAGCTATCCACCACCATCCGCAGGGCCATCACTGGCCTCTATACAGTTTGGAAGCCCAAATCTGGGCTAGATTATATACCAGAGAAGCTGCGGAAGCACGACCTGTAACGCCTCTCTTTGCTCTTTCGTGCTTGATCGTTTTTAGATGAAATCTTGTGTCCATTTTGTATTAGAAGTAGATTGGTTATAATAATTTTTTTTTTCCGAAAATCATTTCCCTTTGCTTGCAAATGTTACTAGTCGTTTATAAACGAATTCTTTCTCTCCACGGTTTACTTAAAATAATAAAGTACAGTCCATCAATACAGACCAAAGAACAGTTCATTATACAGACCAAATACAAGCCAACATAAAATACAAGGAATTTAAATTTAGTACAAATCATCAACACATCTTCATCATCTTTTCTTTAAAATCCTTCCAGGCTTCCCTGCTTTTCTGCTCGCCCAAATGAATTGGGGTCATCACAGGTGTCAACCACAGACACAAATAGGGTAAGTTTATGATAAACAAAGTTTGAATAAAAACCTACATAACCGGATATATATATATATAT
>PYAF01004163.1:0-18241 GCA_007407185.1 Glycine tomentella | reverse complement strand
CACTAAACTAACTTATCTAGGCAACCTATTTCTCCCATAATTAAGAGAAAACTCCATAGATTATATTTACACTTTTCTTATAATTTTCTGATACCTGAGGTTGTCTAGATTGAGCTCTTTTCAAGATATTTTCCAAAATTCCTAAAAATCACAGTTTATGATTCTCTGTCACCAACCATGTTGATAATTTGTTGTCTAAGGGCATTTTATCCAATTCTCAGGTTCCCACAAATTTCTAAGGTTATCTGGTCCTTGTTTGACCTAAAGGTATTTTGGTAATTTTTCTAACATCCCAGAGTATTTATAAAATTTTTTTCTTAAAATATCTTACTAAAATGTCTAGGGGCAATTTGGTCATTTTCCAAAATATCCAGGGGCATATCTGTCATTTTTCCCTATACTTTTTGTACTACCTCTCATTAACATTTTATCCCCATAATTGACTGCGTTTCCAAAATTTGGGGTGTTACACGACCTGGTGGGGGATTCAGCTTTCTGGCATCAGTTCGTGAATCACACAGTCATACCTTCTACTAATATGACTGATGTGAATGTTGAGAGGGCCATCCTGCTTTACACCCTTCGAGGTGATGGTAATCTCCTGATCTCTAACCTTTTATCTGACAGGATTCTATTAGGATTTTTACACCACGGCAAGCGTACCGTTGTTATCGCTGTAAGTTTCGAATTTATAAAAGTTCGTCTCCACAAGGATTGGGTTTACGTCGGTTGATTTAATTTAACAGTTTAGTAGTTATGTACAGATAGAAAACGAAGATTCATTTGTTGTTGTTGTTGCGGAAAATGTAAAATAAGATAACTGAAAACAAATAAACGATGATGGGAAATGAAATAAATAAACGGATACAAGTCAAGTAAGTATAGGATTGGGTTTCGTCTTGCTTATCCCTTTAATTGATTTTACCTATGTATTTTCTATTCTTGTTGACGCACACGTTTAGGTAAACTTAACTCGATTCCTCACAATTAAGCCCTATGGATATTTTACTAAATATCGATTCCTCGCATACTTAATTAAATACCCAAGCATTAAGATCATATTCACGTGTTTAATGCGATCGAAACATTATGCTCTATTCCTAGCAACGTAACGTAACGAGTAATTTCATTCGGTTCAAACCCTAAGATTACTTTCCAGTCTCACTTAGGAATTTAAGATCGTGACCCTAGTGATCAAGTAGAATCAAGCATTAAGCGTAGAATGAAATTACCAACAAGAAGTAGAACGATGCATAAATAATTAAAAGAGCATAGGGACAAGAAGAGTACACCCAATCCTTAGAGAAGCTTAAGCGAACATGGGCAGAACCTCCTCGAGAGAATCACCGACTAAGCTCGTCATCGATCCTCTCTTCGGTAGAATCTCCTTACACAAGTCACTCAACCTCACTTCCCTAAGTCCTACACTCACTTTGGAACTAAAAAAAACAAAGAAACAAGAACAAGCAAGTGCTTGGGAGAGAAAATGAAGTGAAGAATGATGATTTGCTCCCAAAATTCGTCCCCTATATATAGGAAATGGCCTCCTGCTTGCTTGGGGCGCCCAGGCGACCAAATTAGCCTATAATCAGGCGCCTGGGCTAGCTAAGGCGGTTTCTGGGGAAGTGTGGGTCGCCCAGGCGACCAAAATACACATGAAATGGTGGCCTGGGCGAGCTTAAATGCTTAGCCATGAAGAAAAGCTTGGGCTTGACGTCTAATGGGCCTGGTTTGCTGTTGGAACTTCTTATGTTTGATATATGTACCTTTCTTGCTTGCTTTGATTCTCCGGAAGCTTTAGAATTCCACGAAACCTATTCAATTACAAAGCATGTTTGAATTAATCTTCCGAAACACTTTAAATACAAATATAAGGTGCTTCTTAACTAGGTTTAGGGAAATTTCTAAGATAAATGAAATAATTCAAAAGATAAGTATCACTATTTTAAACATGAAATCGACTGAAATGTGGCACTTATCAGATTCTTCACATGATACAGGACGCTAGTAGCAAGTCCTGGCTGGCACACCCCTCCCTTATTCTACATTTATGCCGCCAGACGGGGGTAAAAATTGCAGATGACGAACCCATGGACGTCCCGATCTCCTCGCTTATGAGCCACAAGACTTATTTGGACGCCATGGAGACAGCAGCTAATGAGCAAATTCTCAGAGCTTCACAGCTCAAACCTGAGGAGTTAGCAGCCCGCAGCCCCAGAGACTTACCTGCACCAGTGGAGCCACAGCCAGTCCAGCCACCAGCAGATGCACCACCAGCACCACCAGTTTTAGATCCTTCTTCTACCACCACTCCTGGACATGAGCCGCTCTACACAGATTCTCCCATCTATTTGGCCTTCCAGGAGTTCGTTAGGACCCAGCTTGCTCAGCAGACCACCATGCTTGGAGCCATATGCAGACATCTTGGCATTCCTCCATCCGAGTACCAGATTCCACCACCACCATTAGCTCCAGCCACAGAGACTCCTCTTGCTCCTTCAGATGATATAGCTACAGAGCCATCCACTCATGAGCATACATCCACAGATGTTGCAGTTATCGTAGAGAGAGGAGAGGGAGAGGAGTGATCAGGACATATTTTCAGTTTCTGTTTTACTTTTATTGTTTCTGGTTTATATGTTTTGTTTTAGTTTATGATTCTGCATTAGACATTGCATTATGCACATTTTACAGTTCTACACATTTATATATATATGGTACAGTTTATGATTTATACCTTGCAAATAAAAACTGTTTAGATCAATGTTTGACTTGAATGCGATTTTCCAAATAATGCTCCAAATTTTCCAAAACACCGTGACCTTATTTGTGGTTGCTGGGGACAACAACTTATAAATCTGGGAATGGTCGTTACGCATTATTTCGCAAATCACAATCAAAGAACAAGTGACGTCTAACAGAATTTTTCAAAAATTTTTCAAAAATAAGCAGCACATCAAATTTTTCAGAATCAAAAGTGAATGGACACAGTGATGGATAGGATTTCTTTGATAAAAGCTTGATGAAATGAGACATAGCATGAATTGCATGTTGCATGAATGGAATTTGATTGTTGGTATGAGAAATGCATGTTGAAGTTGAAATGACGCTTGAAATATAGTTAGCTGAGATTGACCTGAGTACTAACACCTATGAGGATTTGAGCCAACCAGCGGTAATGTTTTCTTTCCGAGAGACTCCAATTTCATTGTACTCTAGAACTTGAAATGTTTCTCTGGATGCAGGTGTGACTTGATATGATTAAGGCAAATTTTTCTTCTGAAAATAGGGCCAAATTGACTAACCTTCAATTATTTTTCCATTTGTACCTCATTTGAACCTAAGCCTTTCATTTCAAAATACCCAAATCAGAGCATTATTCCTTTGACCAACTCCCTGAGGCTAGAAAAAGTTTGATATAATTCCATGACAGCAGAAAAACCAAGGAATTGTCCATCAAGGTATGAAAGGAGCACAAGTGAATCCAATTGGTTTTGAAGAACAAGAATAAATAAGCATAAGCCAAGTTGGAAAACAATAAGTCCATCAGCCGGAATTTGAGAAGCTGCAGTAATCTCTGAGTTTGTTTATGTTTTGATTGTTTTATTCTAAAAAAAATAAAAAAATAATAAAATAATAAAATTCAAAAAGAAGTGTATTGCTCTGTTTTACTTTAGAATAAATGGTTGAATAAAGTACCAGGTTTTGAAAAGAGAATGACAAAGAGCATGGAAGACCACAAGGAGTGGACTTAAGGGATTGGATCTAGCCTCTCATTAAGCTACTTATCCAAAGAATTTCCTACCCTTAGCCCAGCCACGTTACAAGCCAGAAAGACCTTTTGATCAAGTCGTACTTGCAACTGTTCAGAATATTTTCAAGCTTATGGTAGTGCTGTGACATTGTTGAGTGAGAGAGTCATCATAACCTTATACACTTAAGTGAATGAGTGGATTAAACACAACTTTTGTGAGGAATACTCAAGTAACTCTCATGAATTGACAGCATTGAAAGTGCCATGGAAGCTTTGATGTAAAGTTTATCATACATAGCATGATGATTCTAGGATTGTAACCTGTGGCTTGTGTTTGATTATTGATTCTTGCTTAGTCTCGAATTCCTTCTGTTGCTGGGGACAACAACTTTCAAATCTGGGAATTCTTTGATGTGTTGCAAACACATCTTAGTTTTAGGCTAGTTTTAGGTTATAATTTAGTTAAATAATTTAGAAAATAGATTAGAATTGGTTAAGTTTTATTATTTTATTGTTTTAAAATTTAATTCAATACAATTGTGCATTTCAGGATTAAAAAGAGGAAGTTCAAGGCAAGAAAAGAAGAAAACTGAGTTCAAGGTTTCGCGCGGATCGCGCCAGATCCCGCGCGAGTCGTGCCAAGTGCAAAATAAGCAGCATCAGATTCGAATAAGCCTCGCGATCAGCGCTGGACCTTGCGCTAGTAGCGCCAGATGCTAGAAAGCCAACCTGCCAACTCGAAGACTTCACGCGAACCGCGTCATTTCCACACAAGTAGCTCCACTCATTCGAAGCCACCGCGCGGATAGCGCCAGAGCCGCGCCACCAGCACCAGAAGTTCAGTATCAGACATTCAACTCGAAGACTCCACACGGTTAGTGTGGAGGTTCATGCGGTCAGCGCCAACCATTCGAGCAAGTCGCGCGGTTAGCGCGGGACTCCGCGCAGGTCGCGTGGAGAAGATCCTGTTTCCTTATTTAATTTATCTGTTTCGGATTTTTGTACTGTTTTAGGCTTTGTTACCTTAATTAATTTATCTTATAAATATAAGGCCTCTGAGGACTGAAAGGAGGATCCATTATTCATCTGAAAAACCATATTCCATCCTTCTAAACCTCTGGAATTCAAGAATCAAGGCTAGGGTTTCAGCAAGAAATATGTATTATTCAACAGCTTTGATGTTCTTGAGGCCTATGTCAGGCTAAATCTTGTATTGTGGGAAGACCATGAACTGATGTGAACTTCTCTGTACTCTGACTGGTATTGAATAATAATGTTTTGATTGTTTTACTCTATTCTATTCTTATTTTCTATTCTTATTTGAAACTGATCACTTCAATTAAGTATTTAGGGTTAGGATTCGCAATGGGGACGTTGGGGTTCTAATTTCTGACCTGTTTAGAGTAACAGTTGTTCATCACCTAGGGATAGGGATGCGTGGTTGCAGAAATTATGATATGATCTTTTAAACGCTTAAACTGATAGATTTCACTAAGGAATTAGGTTTTCGATTCAGGTTAAAGGGTTAATTCACTAAGGGATTAGGGATTAACTAATCTAGAAAAGACTTATTTTCTGAACAATCATAACAAGAAACCCTTATGAAATATTCTCTAAATGCTTAGTTTGACAGAATTGCTAAGGAATTAGGATTCTCGATCGAATTAAAGGGATAAGTCGCTAATAATTTAGGATTTACGATATTAGAAGAGATTTATCATTTGGGTAAATAAAACTAATAAACCAGTCAAGTGAAGGAGGTAGGAATCAAAGGGGATTGCGCCTGACCACAATTGTTTCTCCATTGGTAACAACTCTATTTAGTTTACTGCATCTTTAATTTCTGTTTTTACATTCAAACAATCAATTCAATCCACAACAAACTTCCTTCAACATTTTCTGTTTTTACTTTCAATCACATTGATTCCTCATTACTGTGAATTTCACTCCAATCCCTGTGGAGAATGATACTCACTTACCTATTTTATTACTTGAAACGATCTATGCACTTGTCGTAGTGCGAGCGTATGAGCGTATTAAATTCCTATGGCACCAGAAAACAGACTCCTCCACTATCTCATAACCTATATTTTAACTCCAAGAGCAACCAACCATGCCCAAGCCACAGATGAGGACCTACAACTCATGTATGGTCTTATCAATTCCATTCCTATGAACTGGGTACTCATTTTCCAAGAAATTATGATGAAATCCAAAAGACTTGTCAACTATCCCTTCCCATACCTTGTCTTAGTGTCTAGATTCATTGACCATTTTGGGGTTGATGTTTCTAATGAAGTGGTGGACAACACCAACTCCTCCAACAGCCTCATTCAAGAGAAGCATCTGTCAAAGCTTGGATTGCACAAGACCCCTGATGGCTGGGTGATGGGAGGACAGCCTCCACAGATGCCTCAGCAACAGGAACCATTTGTTGCTGATAGTGAAGACTTGGCTGGTTCTGCAAGTGAATGATTAGTTGAACCAAATATTATATAATCAACATATACTTGAACCAACAAGATATCATTGCCATGCTTCTTGATAAACAAGGTTTTGTCAACTTGTCCTCTTACAAAAGGTTGGCTAAGCAAGAAGTTGCTCAATTTTTCATACCAAGATCTAGGTGCTTGCTTTAATCCATAAAGAGTTTTCTTAAGTTTAAAAACATGATTTGGATATGTGAAATCAACAAAGCCTGGAGGTTGATCGACATAGATTTCCATCTCAATATACCCATTTAGAAAGCACTTTTTACATTCATTTGAAATAGTTTAAATTCATTAAACATGTATATGCAAGTCATAAACTAATGACCTCTGACCTTGCTACTGGAGCATAGGTTTCCTCATAGTCAATGCCTTCCTCTTGGTTGTAACCTTTTGCAACCAATATAGCTTTATTTCTAACTATTATGCCACTTTCATCAAGTTTGTTCCTAAAAACCCACTTGGTGCCAATAGGCTTGTGAGAAGAAGATCTAGGAACAAGTTCCCAAACTTCATTTCTCTTGAACTGATTAAGTTCATCAAGCATGGCAAGCATCCAATGCTCATCAAGTAAAGCTTGGTCAATGTTCTTAGGTTCAATTTGAGAAACAAAAGTCATATTACAGCAAAGATTTCTTAGTGAAGATCTAGTAGATACCCCCTTAGTTACTTCACCAATTATGTTGTCAAGTGAGAGATCTCTTGTAGTTCTCCAATCCTTTGACTATTGAATAGGTGTTGATTGTTTCATTTCTGCAATTGGTTTTTCCTTTTCCTTTTCATTTGATCCATTGAGTTGTATATACTCTTCTAGAGGATCTACATCATTTTCACACTTCTTTTCCTCTTTAGAGGGGTTAGATTCATCACAAATAACATGAACTGATTCTTCCATGCATAAAGTTCTTTTATTAAAAACTATATATGCTTTACTTTGTAATGAATATCCAAGGAAGATAGCTTCATCAACTTTCGTATCAAATTTACCAAGAGATTCTTTACCATTGTTTAATACAAAACACTTGCAGGTAAATGCTCTTAAGTGGGATATGTTTGGTTTTCTACCTTTGTATAGTTCATAAAGAGTTTTCTTCAAAATAGGCCTTATTAGCAATCTATTCAAAGTGTAGTAAACTATAGTTACAACTTTGTCGTATTAAGAAGAGTTCTATAACCTTCTTCAAGAGATCTATTTTTCCTCTCCACAACACCATTTTGCTGAGGTGTTCTTGGAGTTGAAAATTGTGGTTGATTCCATTTTTTTCACAGAATTTTTCAAAATTCTAATTTTGGAATTCACCACCATGATCATGCACACACACATCCATTAGCTTTGTATCTTGAAACAAGTTTTTCATTTTCTTCTTTTAAGTTACAAAGTTCAGTTTGCATTTTTGCAAGTTTGGTGACATGCCATCTAAGATTACCTTTCAACCTATTGTTGGATTGTGCAATCTTTTGAGCTTCTTCATGCATCTCATGGAAGGCATCAACCATTTGATCAAATTCAAGATTTACCTCTGTCATCTTCACTTATTGTAGAAGTGAGACATACATTAGCTTCTTCATTCTCACTTGATGATTCAGAAGTTGTTGAGTCATTGTCTTCCCATGCTATGTAGGCTTTCTTTGGCTTTCCTTCTTTCTTTGCCTTCTTTTCACCAAATCTCTTTTTCAAGAATATAGAACATTCAGATTTAATGTGGCTAGGCTTACCACATTCAAAGTAGGTGAAGTTTGTGTTGCTGTTGTTGTCATTTCCTTTTTTGAACTTTGAGAACTTCTTGTTCGTTTTGTTCTTCATGAACTTGCTAAATCTTTTGACTATTAGGTTCAAGTTTTCATCATCTTTATATTCAATTGAGTCTTTTCCTTTTTCCATAATAGAGGATGCAACTTTCAAGGCTATGCTTTTGTGTTTCTTATTTGCATCTTCAACATGTGTTAGTTGATACATTTCTAATTCATACTCAAGAAACTTACCAAATAATGCAGCCATGGACATCTTGGATAGATCTTTTGATTCCTTGATTACTATCACTTTTGGTTGCCATGGTCTTGTTAGACACTTCAACATTTTGATGTTTAATTTTTCAGCATCAAATATCTTCTCAAGACCAAGAAGATGGTTCACAATGTGAGTGAATCTTGTTTAGAGCTATGATATGTTTTCTGTGGTGTTCATCTTGAACATTTCATACTCATGAATCAAGGCATGCTTCCTTGATCTTCTGACTTCATCAGTTCCTTCATGAATGACTTCCAACATCTCCCACATCTCCTTTGTACTTTTACACCTAACAATTCTAAAGAATTCATCAGAAGAAAATGCAGAAGTAATCGTGTTCTTGGCTTTAAAATCATATTGAACAACTCTTTTTTCAGCATCTGTCATCTCATCCCATTCATTAAGAATCCTATTATTACCAACAGTTTTCATTGGAACCAAATGACCTTTTTTCTATTGCATTCCAAGCACCTGGGCCATTTGATTGAATGAAAATATGCATTCTGTTTTTCCAAAAACTGAAATGCTCTCCTTCAAACATTGGAGGACGATTGAGGGAGACACCACCCTTGAAGGTAATTTGTGTGGTATTCATTTTCTTTTAAAGAAAGATAGTGATCTTGAATAACACTCAAGAAATTGCACTGATACCAATTGAAAACAATGTGAATACACACAATAACCAAGATGGGGGGTGAATTAGTTTAAACTTGACATTTTTTTTTAAATCTTTAGAAAATCAAAGTTAAAGGATCTATATCACAACCAAGAATGCTACAATCAATCAAACCACTTCGCCTAACAAAACAATTAAAAAAAACTTAACTTGTTGAGTAATAAAGAATTCACCAAGAATCACAGATCAAGATAGCAAGAAGAGATTAAAGATAGAGATCAACACAAAAACATATACTGGTTCACCTCTCAACAAGAGAAGCTACATCTAGTTCATCTAATCAAAACTAGATTAGAGTTCCACTATTCGTAAAATTCAGTTCTTACTAGCTTTACAACAATCATCCTTTATCAAACCTTGATAAAGAACAGAAATTTAAAATCCTGTTAGACTCCTAGTGATTAAGACATGGAGACCCCTTCTCTACTCTTTCCCTCTAGATAAATCCACTCTAGAAAAAGCTTCAAGAACCCTTTGTAAAAGTTACCAACAACCAAAAATACAAAAACGAATTTACAAGCAAAGCTAATGGAGAGAGACAACCTGATGATTCAATGATTATGAATGAATATGAGTTACGAAACATTATTGAAATGAAAAACACTTTCAGAACTTCTTCTCCAAAAGGCTTCTTTGTTGTCTTGCCCAAGAAATCTTTCAAAACACCATGTAGATTTGAATTTGTGGGTGAAGTACTTTAGAACTCAGAGTAACCTTTCGACCTATAATCAATTACTACAGGGATTCATTTTTCCATAAATGAACTAAGTAATCGATTACTGATAAATTGTAATCGATTAACATAGTCAAGTCATGTTTCATGTTTATACTGAGTAATCGATTACTTAATGCTGATAATCAATTATTTTTTCTTCAAAGCTCAGGTAATAAATTACCAATATGTGGTAATCGATTAATACAGTGAAAAAATAGTTTTTCAAAAAACTTAAAACCGTGAGCACTTTACGTTGATGCATTCATGAAATCTTAATCCTTTTCACAAATCATGTGCTTTTGTAAACCATGAATGCAAGTAAATGAATGTTTATGCAATGCAAAGAATCAAAGGATGATTCTTTCCTACATCAAGCAATTACAAATGCCTTCAATTGAATGGCATGTACAAAGCTAAAGCACTCATTCATCTTCAACATGTATCTTGATCCACCTTCATGCCCCCTGTATATAACATTCTCAGACACGCCAGGTTTTGCAGGAGGTTCATCCAGGACTTCTCAAAAATTGCTAAACCTCTGAGTAATTTGCTAAATAAGGAGGCTGTATTTAAATTTTTGATGAGGAATACATGTTGGCTTTTAACGCTTTGAAGGAAAAGCTTATCTCAGTGATGTGTTGCAAACACATCTTGGTTTTAGGTTAGTTCTAGGTTATAATTTAGTTAAATAATTAAGAAAATAGATTAGAATAGGTTAGTTTATTAGTAATTTTGATTTAATCTCATTTCATTATCAAATGTGCAATTTCAGGTCAAAAGGAGGAAGTTTAAGTAAAAAGAAAGAAGAAAACAAGATTGAAGGTCTCGCGCGGATCACGCCAGGATCCGCGCGAGTCGCGCCAGAGGTTAAAATGAAGAGCCCAATTTCGAATACTCCACGCGATCCGCGCCATATTCACGCTAGTCGCGCCAAGGACCTGAGCTCAAGCCATTCAACTCTAGTAACTGGCGCTATCAGCATGGATATCCACGCGATCAGCGCCATCTGTTCGAAGCTCCCGCGCAGATCGCGTCGTATCAGCGCCGTCCATTCGAAAGGCCCGCGCGATCAGCCAAAGATTTGGCACTGTGGATTCTGTTTCCTGAATTAAATTATCTGTTTAAAGATTTGGCACTGTTTTAGGCTTTGTTACTTTAATTAAATCATTCTATAAATACAAAGCCTCTGGGACTGAATAAGAAACATTGGAATACCTTGGAGTAGCTTAGGAATCACTGAATATCACTCTAAACCTCTAGAATCAAGGATCAAAGCTAGGGTTTCCACAGCAGAATCATGTATTATTCAATAGTTTTGGTGTTTTTGAGGCCTATGTCGGGCAAAAACTTTGTATTGTGGGAAGGCCATGAACTGATGTGAACTCCTTTGTAACTTAACTGGTATTAAATGAGATTATTATGTTTGCTTTAATTTATTTTGTTGTTCATTGTTTTATTCTTGTTTAGAATTGGCCATTCTATTTGAGTACTAAGGGTTAGGATTCGCAATGGGGACGTTGGGGTTCTAATTTCTGACATGAATAAATTAACAGTTGTTCATTGCCTAGGGATAGGGATGCGTGGCTGCAGAACTTTATAATAAACTCTTTCAATTGCTTAACTCGATAGAATTCACTTAGGGATTAGGTTTTCGATTCAGGTTAAAGGGTTAATTCGCTAAGGAATTAGGGGTTAACTAATCTAGGAAAGATTTATTCTCTGAGTAAACAGAATTAATTAAATTTAATGACCAGTTAAGTGAAAGAGGTAGGGATCAAAGGGGATTGCGCCTAATCACAATCATTCATTCCATTGGTAACACTTCGATTTATTTACTGCATTATTTCCTTTTATATTCTGTTTTTACTTTCAAACACTCAACACTACAATCAAATTCTCCAAAACATTTTCTTTTTCTTGTTACTTCCAATTACTAAGAATTAATATTACTGTGAATTTCACCCCAATCCTTGTGGAGACGATACTCTACTTACCTACTTTTATTACTTGAAACGAGCGGTGCACTTGCCGTAGTGTGCATTTTCTTAACAAGTTTTTGGCTCCGTTGCCGGGGATTGGTAAACGGATTTTTACAGTAATTTTTAATCTTTGTAATTGGAATTTTGTTACTAATCGCTTCTCTGAGTTTTATGCGAGGTTCAGTTAACCCTGAGGATTTATAGTTTGATCCTGAAATTGAAAGAACCATCCGAAGGAGACTAGCTAGACAAAGGAGGAGAGAAGCTGAAAATTTTGACTTTGATTCACTCCCTGAATTAGAGTCTGAAGCAGAGATGGCTGAAGAACAACATAATCAGCCAAGACGGAGACCGGAAGATGAACTGATGGAGGATATTCTGGCTCCTATGTTCACAAGACCCAACTCCAGCATTGTGAGGCCACCAATACAAGCTAATCATTTTGATATAAACCCTTCATTAATAGCATTGGTGGAACACAGTCAATTTGGAGGGGAGACTTTGAAGACCCACATGACTTCATTGACAGATTTCTCAGAATCTGTGATACTATCAGACACCAAGGGGTCTCAGATGCTGCAGTGAGATTAAGTCTATTTCCTTTTACTGTTAAGGGAAATGCATTAAGATGGTTGAACAGACAAACATCCAATAGCATCTCAACTTGGGAGGACTTAGTTTCAAGGTTTTTTGCAGAATACTTTACCATGGACAAATATAACCGGTTGGTGAACGAAATCACTAACTTTACTCAGAATGGAAGAGAATCCCTATGTGCTGCTTGGAATAGGTTCCAAGAATTGATCAGGAGGTGTTCACAATATGATATGCCTGTGGGTAAGCAGGTATGTATATTCATTAATGGTATGACTCCTAAAACTCGTATGATCGTTAATGTTGCAGCAGGGGGTACTATAAGGTCTAAAACAGCAGCTCAGACATATGAGCTTATCAATTCTTTGGCCTGGAATGAAAATGAAAGCATAACACATCAGCCAAAGAGAGAACCAATCCAGCTGTCCAGCAACGATGCAATGCTTGTAGAGCAGAAAATTTTGGCACAACAGCTAGCCAAATTGACTGAAAAGATTGATAGATTGCAAGTCTCTGCAGCACAAGTGGCAGCCAGCCAACCACATGCTATCTGTGAGTACTGCCAAGGTGAGCATGAGTCTAATGTTTGCCCTATTCTTGTTGGAGCTGACTCTGTGCAGGTTAATGGATTTTGGAATGATCAGAGGCAGCAGCAGCCTTATCAAAGGAACTACAATTTTTCTCCGGGAAACAACTATCAAAGGAAATTCCAAGGAGGTGGCTTAGACTACAAGTCTAACAACTACTTGCAGCCCCCTCCTATTCCCAACAAGGAGATTTCTGAGCTTGAAAAGGTAGTGTTGCAACTATCAAAGACAACAACAGAACATATCCAAGCAACCAATGCCTTTATAGCTGAAACAAGAGCTCACAGAACTAACCAAGATGCTTCCATTAGAAATCTGGAAAACCAGATTGGCCAGCTTGCAAAACAGTTGGCTGAGACACCACCGGGTCAGTTCCCAAGCGACACAATTATAAACCCAAGGGAACATGCCAAGGCTATCACAACCAGAAGTGGTAAAGTATTGACTACACCAGAAAAGCCTGAGGTAAGTACAAAGGAAGCTGAGAAGAAATATGCAGCAGCTAAACCATCAGAAGAAAAAGTTGCAGAAAATTCAGAAGAGCAGAATTCTGCACCTCAACCAAAGAAGTGGGACTTTTCTCGCTTTGAGAAGCCTTCATATCAGGTGCAGACCAAGCAACAACTTCAGAAGCAGCAATATGCCAGGTTCTTAGACATGTTTAAGAAGTTACATATTAATATTCCATTTGTTGAGGCATTAGCCAATATGCCTAACTATGCAAAATTCATGAAGGAACTTTTATCTAAGAAACATAAGCTGCAAGATTGTGAAACCATAGCACTCACTAAGGAGTGCAGTGCAATAATTCAGAGGAAACTTCCTCCTAAATTGAAAGACCCTGGAAGTTTCAACATCCCTATAGCTATAGGAAATATAAATGTAGGGAGAGCACTTTGTGTCTTAGAGGCTAGTATAAATCTCATGCCATTATCAATGTGTAAGTCCCTAGGCATATCTGAATTAAAACCTACTAGAGTATCCTTGCAATTAGCAGATAGATCTTTAAGGAAACCCTCAGGGGTGATTGAGGATGTTTTAGTGAAGGTAGAAAAATTTATATTCCCTGTAGATTTTATTGTGTTAGACATGGAGGGAGAAAGTGAAATCCCTCTACTGTTAGGAAGGTCATTTTTAGCAACTGCTAGGGCCTTAATAGATGTAGAGTAGGGAAAGCTTAAGTTAAGATTGAATGATGAATCTGTTGTCTTTAACGTATTTGATGCCATGAAGCATCCAGCTGATGAACATGATTGTTTTAGGCTGGATGTATTGGATAATGTGATTTGTGCAGACATGAAAATAGGTATTGCAGCAGCTGGAAATGAAGAAGATGCAGACACTGCAGCAGCAATAGATTATGCAGCAAATTATGCAGAAGAGAATTCAGCAGCTGCAGAAAATTTAGCAGAATATGCGGCAAATACAGCAGCAGCAGTTTATGCAGCAGAAACAGCCAATATTGCAGCAACAGAAATTGCTGCAGAACTGAAATCAGCAGACAAGGCAGCCACCTCTAAGCCAAGTGAACCTGTGTTAGAAGAGCTGGAGAAGAAGGCAGGTGATATTCCAGCTGGAGCACCTAAGGTTGAACTGAAAGAATTACCTGAACACTTGAAGTATGTCTTCTTAGGTGAGAATGAAACATATCCAGTTATAATTAACAGAGGGCTAGAATGACATGAGGAAGTAAAATTGCTTAAGGTACTTAAGGAGCACAAGTCAGCCATAGGCTGGTCTATTTCCGATCTTAAAGGTATAAATCCCTCCTTCTGTACTCATAAAATTCTCATGGAAAGTGATGTTAAACCTGTAAGGCAGCCATAAAGAAGGCTCAATCCCACAATGAAAGAAGTGGTAAGAAAGGAGGTTGTTAAGCTTTTGGATGCAGGTATGATATATCCAATTTCAGACACAGCTTGGGTAAGTCCAGTCCAAACAGTTCCAAAGAAAGGGGGCATGACGGTCATCCAAAATGACAACAATGACTTGATCCCCTCAAGAACCATCACGGGCTGGAGAATGTGTGTTTCCTTGATGGATACTCTGGGTATAACCAAATCCCAGTAGCACCGGAAGACCAAGAAAAGACCATCTTCACATGTCCATTTAGGGTGTTTGCCTATAGAAGAATGCCATTTGGATTGTGTAATGCACCTGCAACCTTCCAAAGATGCATGCTATCCATTTTCTCTGACATGGTAGAAAGAGGCCTTGAGGTATTCATGGATGATTTTTCTGTTTTTGGCCCTTGTTTTAATTCATGCTTAACTAACTTAGCTAAAGTTCTGAAAAGATGTCAAGAGACAAATTTAGTTTTGAATTGGGAAAAATGCCATTTCATGGTAAGGGAAGGCATAGTGCTAGGCCATAAAATTTCTGAAATGGGAATAGAGGTAGATAGAGCTAAACTGTTATTAATTGAGAAATTACCTCCTCCTATTAATGTAAATGGTGTTCGTAGCTTTTTAGGCCATGCAGGTTTTTACAAGCGTTTCATCAAGGATTTCTCCAAGATTTCAAAGCCACTAAGTCAACTGCTAGAGAAAGACACTGAATTTTGCTTTAATGATGCTTGTCTTGAAGCATTTAACACCTTGAAGCATAAACTCACCACTGCACCTGTTTTGATAGCTCCAGATTGGAGTTTACCTTTTGAATTAATGTGTGATGCTAGTGCTTATGCACTAGGTACAGTTTTAGGACAGCGAAAGGAAAAACGCTTGCATGTCATATATTATGCTAGTAAGATCTTAAATGAGGCACAAGTAAATTATGCCACCACTGAAAAAGAGATGTTAGCTGTGGTGTATGCTCTTGATAAGTTTAGATCATATTTAGTAGGTTCCAAAGTGATTGTTTATACTGACCATGCAGCCCTGAAATTTCTGCTGCACAAGCAAGATGCAAAACCACGCTTGCTGCGTTGGATGCTTTTATTGCAGGAATTTGATCTAGAAATCAGAGATAAAGCTGGAGTAGAGAACAAAGTTGCTGACCACTTGTCTAGGATTCAGGAGAAAGACTTGCAAGATGGACCAGAGATTGAAATCAATGAGTCTTTCCCTGATGAGCAAGTACTTACTGTGCAATTCAGTCCATGGTTTGCTAACATGGCCAACTTTAAAGTTGCTGGAATTATGCCTGAAGACCTTAATTGGCAACAAAAGAAGAAGTTTTTACATGATGCGAGAAGGTACTTCTGGGATAACCCTTACTTATATTTTCAATGCACTGACAATGTTATCCGCAGATGTGTAGCTGAAACCGACGTGCCGGATATTCTGTGGCATTGTTATTCCTCTAATTATGGAGGTCATTTTGGAGCAAACAGAACTGCACACAAAGTGCTGCAATGTGGCTATTATTGGCCAACACTCTTCAAGGATTCCAAGAAACTTTGTGATGCAGTGTGATAGCTGTCAAAGGACAGGTAATATATCTCGCAGAGATGAGATGCCGCTGAACAACATCCAAGAGGTTGAGCTATTCGATGTCTGGGGAATTGATTTCATGGGACCTTTCCCTAAGTCATTTTCCAACCAATACATCTTGGTTGCTGTAGATTATGTCTCCAAGTGGGTTGAGGCAGCAGCTCTGCCCACCAATGATGCCAAGGTGGTAGTTTCATTCTTGAGGAAGAACATTTTCACCAGATTTGGGGTGTCAAGAGCAATCATAAGCGATGGAGGGACTCATTTCTGTAACAAGCAATTTGACAACTTGTTAGCTAAGTATGGAGTCAAACACAAAGTGGCAACCTCTTATCACCCTCAAACAAGTGGCCAAGTACAGATTTTCAACCGAGAATTGAAGCGAATACTTGAGAAAACTGTTGGCACATCAAGAAAGGACTGGTCTAAGAAGCTAGACGATGCGTTGTGGGCTTACCGGACAACATTTAAGACTCCAATAGGTATGTCTCCTTTTCAGCTTGTCTATGGTAAGGCTTGCCATCTTCCTATTGAACTTGAACATAAAGCAATTTGGGCAACTAAGTTTTTAAATTTTGAAATGACAAAAGCTAATGAAAAGAGGTTGCTTCAGTTGAATGAATTAGATGAGTTCAGGTTAGCTGCATATGAGAATGCCATAATCTACAAAGAAAAGACAAAGAAGTGGCATGACAACCAAATTCATCCAAAGGAGTTTATTCCTGGTCAACTAGTGCTGCTCTATAATTCTTGCCTGCGACTCTTTCCAGGTAAGTTGAAATCACGATGGTCTGGACCGTTCCTTGTCAGAGGAGTTTATCCTTATGGCACAGTGGAAATCTCATCCTTGGATAGTGATAGAGCTTTCAAGGTAAACGGGTATCGATTGAAACATTATTTTGGGGGAGATGTGGACAGAAATTCAAGTTCTGTTCCACTCAAAGCCACTGAGGTTTGAAAAAAGTATGCGTCTAGCTTAAGACGTTAAACGAGCACACCAGTAATGTACATAGTATTTTAAGTTTTGTTTAAAATTTCTAGCAATAAATTTATCATTCTGCATATTCCATAATATCCATTTTAGGATTCATGCATTGATAGTTAGGTATTTTTAAGTTTGGTTAATTTTGTTTATCATAGCGCATATTTTCCATTATTGTCACTCTAGGTAGCAGTTCTTCACTAGTTAGGTTAATAAAATTAAAAGCAAAAATAAGAATAAAAAGGAAAAGGCTGCCAAGATTATGGCACAATCAGCGCCAGGTGCGGCGCTACCAGCGCCAGAAACACGGCCAGTCTGTAACACCCCAAAATTTAGGGAATTACAGACAATTACTAAGAGTAAAATGTTAATGAAAGGCAGTAGAATATTTAGGGCAAAATGACAAGAACGCCCCTGAACAATTTCAGAAATGACGTTTATGTCCCTAGGGTGAAAGTGACAATTTTGCCCTGAACAATTCTGGAAATGACCAATGTATCCCTAGATATTTTATTAATGACCGAAATTGCCCTAGGAAGTCCAGTAACACATTATAAGGAAGAAATGATATAAATATCCTTAGATGTTTTGGAAATGACCAAAGATACCCTTAGAATAACAATTACAGAGGTATACTGAACATTTTTTTTAAATGACGATTTTGCCCCTAGAGTGAGTAGTGAAATTACCAAAATATCCCTAGGTCAAAAACTGACCAAGATGACCTTAGAAATTAATAGGAACCTGAGCATAGGATAAAATACTCTTAGATGACAACTTATCAGCAAGGTTGAGAGCAGATAACCCTAAAATAGAATTTCTATGAATTTTGGAAGATAGGTTGAAAAGAGCTTAATCTAGACAACCTCAGGTATCAGAAAATTATAAGAAGAGGATGGACATAATCTATAGAGTTTTCTCTTAATTGTGGAAGGAAAAGATTTCTTCAATGAGTTAGTTTAGTAATTTTAATAATTCAAAAGCAAAATAGACCAATAAGAATTCAAGTAAAGTTATTACATG
>PYAF01004161.1:218163-238022 GCA_007407185.1 Glycine tomentella | reverse complement strand
TGTGAGACGTCGGTAAGAGCCAGTATAGCATATTGATGCCATGTTGATGGCGTGGCTCTGTGAAACGAGGTTGAGATGGCTTGAGAGCCAGTATGAGGTGTGAGACCTCTGATGCTGGTAGCATCCAGCGAGTACCCAGTGAGCTGGGGAATGAGTGATAGCCAGGATGATGTCCTAGGCTTGTTATGTTTGTGTTTTTTTGGGTGTATGATTGGGGGTAAACCAGGGTGAGGGAGGATTTCCCAGAACCCTGAGCTTACTGAGATGTTATCTCATCCCTGCTGTGGGTTGTTGTTTTCAGGTGTTTCCTGAGGAGAGGAGCAACCATAGAGCTTAAGGCTGAGCTGAGTATGCTGGAGACGGTCATGGGCTGCAAATGAAGATTGGAAGAGTTTTATTTATACATGTGTCTTGTTCTTGTATATGTTTTAAGATGGGGTGTGAGTGTACACCCGTTGTACTGTACATATAATGATGTATGACCAAATGTGGTCTTGTTTTTGACAATGTGGTAACATTATTTCATTCATACATACATGAAAGATAACAGGTTGTGTTTATCTTAAACCTATCTTTTTAATTAGTCTAAACAATTTCTGTTGTATTGAAATATATCTTTAAGTTTCTTTTTAAGCATGTAGAATAAGGTTCTCTAGTGATTGAGATTCTGAGTAGGGTTGTAAAAGATTCTTTGATATAGTAATAACTCTAACCTAGTGTTGGTTGGAAGCAACTGGATGTAGCCTCCAAGGTTGAGAGGTGAACCAATATAAATTGGTGTGTTCTTTATTCTAATTCTGTTCATTTCTCATTGATTGAATTTGGGTGATTAAGAGATTACCAACAAGATTTACTTTAAGACATTACTTGAATTCCAAGGGTGATTTTGGTTGAAAGAAAGATTCTGTATTTCAAAAGGTTTTTATGTCATACGATCCATCTTAAATATTTCGCAATTTATTTTAAATAAAATTTTAAATCCTTGATATAAACCAATTCACCCCCCCCCTCTTGGTTTGTTTGATTAGCGTTCATTGTATTTTCATGATGGACAGTAAGTACTGGGGGTACTAGGGGGCAATCACTCTGTTTGGAACTCCCTTGTGACTCAGGGCTGATCACCATGGGGAGGGGAGCGACCAGTGCACAACAGGGTGACCTCGACGAGCTACTACATCATTTTCCTGAGAAAGGTTATTTCCACAAGGATGGTACCACATTGCATTCTGAGAGATTAGTCAGGTGCATGCATTATTCTGAAAATGATTGTTTTGATTTGCAAATATATTGGATGACTGGTTTGTTGAGTGTGTATTGAATTGATGGATTATCGAGGATGATTGTGGTTGTCATTATTGATTTCTTTCTAATCATTGTCGTCTAAAGCTTGTTGTATATGTATAATAAACTCACCCTTGCATTTGCTGTACCATGTGGTTGGTACCTGTGATGATCGCGAACCTTCGTTTGTGGGAGCAGATGAGCAGCAGTAGGTGATTTTGGAGGGAGATCTTCTTATTGGTTGGAACTGCCAAACCAACGTGATAACATTGGAATTATTTTTGGACAAGAGTTGTGTTTTGTTAATCAACTCTTTCTTAGTTAGTCCCTTGATTCTTTTTGTTGGTTGTGTAATTCCAAACGTAAATATGTGTAAATACAACTAGATTATGTTCTGACATCTGAATGATATATAATGTTTTAAATGTACAACCATATGTATCCATTTATGTATTTGTTACATTGTATGATAATTGTATTATTGTGGAAATTTACTACCATTTTCATAATCAAATTAATGGAGTTTTCATTAAAATTTGAAAGTCACACGATTAGAGTTAGTGATATCGTAGCGATGAGGCAGGTCGTTACAACTACCCAACATTTGGTGCTATAATTTGGCGCATGGAACTCACAGGCCTCACTTTGCTACTCCTGACAGGATCTAAGACTATACTTTAAGGATGAAAAGAAGAAATTTGGAACCAAAAATGAGAGTTTTGCACAAAAATGATGAGGAAACAAAAAGAGAATGAAGCTTAAGAGCCTTTTACCAAAGCTTTGAGGGAAGAAGCCTCAAGGAAACTTGTATGAAGCTTGGGAGAAGAATAAGAAAATGGATTCCTCTCCCTTCCTTGAAGAACTCGTGCACAACAATGGAGAGTGGAGGTTCCAAGTTTAATTTTTTTGGAAGTGAAGAGATAAGGCTTTAAGGCTTGGTCCAAATGAAACTTTGTTAGGCTTAATGTTGATAAGATCAATTTGATATCATGAATGACCACTTGATAGCCATGGTTGACGTGCCAAATTTTGTCATATATGGGTATTTTTCCTTTTGAATTTTTAACCAGAAATAGCTAAAGTAGACTTAAGCAAAAATGGTCAAAATTGTTTTTGCTAAAACTGGTAAATTTTATCCTAATCTTCTATATTAGTGTCCTAGCTTCTTAGATTATTGTGCTATCCTCCCTTGGGATATTTGTACTTAGAGTGAACCTTGCACAGAGTCTACTTACACAAAGACAAATTATAGTACAACTCAATGCATAGTACAATTATAGCACAGATGGAAATGTAGCTCGAACAATTTATTTTTCTCAAGGTGTTACAACTTAACTTATTTTATTTATTCTACATCATATAATTAGACACTTTAATTAGTCACCAACTAATTAAACTAAAATTCTATTTTAAATTAATTGTATATTCATTTACGAAAATACCCTCCACTTTAAACTCTTATGACTTAATTACACATTTTCTAATTCCATGATATCTAGATCACCATTAATCAACCATAATTATCCCAACTTAATTTTTAACCTCACATTTATTACTAATTTCTTCTTTCAAGATTCTAATTTCTATTTCTAGACCACAATCCAATTTTTACATCTAGGCCATTAATAAGTAGACCATTATTTGACCAGAGAATTTTCTCTAAACTGTCCTTTTTCTTTCTAGACTCTAGCTTAAAACTTAAGAACTTAACCGTGCTAAGGTATCCTGTGGTAATATCTCATTTTGTACCATTTCCATAATCTAAAAACACTATTTAATCACACAACAAAGCAATAACATTGTCTACCACACACTCTTGGAAAATTGGGATGTTACAACAAACGCTTTAAATAACAAAAGATATGTTGGATTTCCTGGGATAGAATCTATCTGTCGAAAACATAAGGTAGACTGGGAGTTAAAGACTGGGAGTTAAAAACCATGAATTATTCAATGTCAGTTTACTCTCCAAATGAAGATGGAGGATTTTGTTTGATGAGTCAGTCACTTGGAATAACCTATTGTCATTCAGGTATGATAATCTCAACCAGTATCATTACTCCTCTTACTGTCTCACAAGTGCTTCCATCTGGGGGAAGACATCATGAATCCAAATTCCCACTCACAATGAATGCAAGGATGGCTCTGGAATAATCTCTTGAGTAGAGTTGAGGAGAGAAAAAACCCTTTTTCCGACTGATAAATGGCTTGGTAATGGTTGTTTGAAGGACTCTTTCCCAATGTTGTATTAGTTAACAACCAATAAATAATACTTTATTTCTGAAATGGGCAGGTGGGATAACAAAATATTTGTTTGGGATTGGAGTTAGAGAATAACTCTTTTTGCATGGGAATAGAATTTAGTTACTGACAGGGTAACTATGATCAGGGAAGTAAACTTATAGTATGGTGTTCTAGATGTCTGGGGTTGGAAGTTGGATTCATTCCTTTCTTTTTCCAGTTGTCTTTGCATATAATCTATTAATTTCTGAATTCCAGCTAAGGCTATGCTTGCAAAATAATATTCCAATCATGAAGAAATCTTGGGTTAGCGATGTTCCTTCAAAAGTACTTACATTTTCATGAAGGCTATAGCATGATAGTCTCCCAATGTGCGCACAATTGTTTAAAAGATGTGTTGTGGTGCATGACTATATCCACTCTTGTGTTTTCTATCATTCTACCATTGAGGACTATAATCACTTGTTGATATAGTGATCCTTCTCAAACAATGTTTGGATAACAGTGTTAGATGGCTTGAGATTTTGACAGTATGCCCAAATGACATTCTGCAAATATACTCTCGACTCATATTCCCCAATAAAGGTAAAAAGGCTCGAAAGATGAAGTTGTTATTCTCGCATGTAACCAGTTGGTGCCTATGGTTGACTAGAAATGTGGTAGTTTTTAGAGGGGAGGAAGCAAACACAACTACTATCATTGTCAAGATCAAATCACTCTCTTGGCAATGGCTTTTTTACAAACACAACACCAAATCGGGAGTATCATATGGATCTTGGTGTACTAATCATTTAGCAGGTTTATGATTTTCATCTCTATTGAGATTGTTTGCTGGTGCCTTTTCGTAGAGAAGTATGAATTTCTTTAGTTTTTTGTTAGGGACTTTTTGTGTATAATGTCTTACTATACCTCCAAGGATGGATATAGAAGGATAAGCAGGGGCCTTACACCCCCTCCCTCAGGACTTTTCATTTATATATGTTTATTTTTTTAGTTAGTTATATAGTAAAATTGTGTAAAGTTTATTGTATATGTTGTTATTATAATAATAGTTAAGGTACCTAATATAAAATTAGGTAAAACTAACTAATTGTGTTTGTTGTTTATTATTACAATGATTAAGGTTATAACCAGTGTAAAACTTGTTGTATTTATTGTTAATATGGCAATGGTTAAGATTATTATCATTTAAAATTAAAATAAATTTCAATTTCATGTGTAAAAATAGTAAGTATTTTTTTAAAATAATAAGTATTTTTAAAAATATTTTTAAAAGTTAGACATTTAAACAATTATAAAAGAAGAAAAAAAATCAACTCCCTTTAATAGGTGTCTAGATACTTCCTTTTTGTAAATCATGATAAATTCATATACCACAAATAGCATGACAGTATATTCGATAGCACTCGTAATTCTAATTGCAAAGAATTCTACTAGCCTTTAACACACTCACTTTATATGGAATGGGTATTGATTTCTGATGTGTTTAGACTAGAGACTCTATGCCTATTTATATAGATCAGATTCTATCCATCATAAAAACTGATCCCATGATTTCAGGATGCAAATATAATCTTAACAGCTTTATAATTAAAACTGAAATGTTGTTACCATATTTGACTAAGTCAAGTGGTTGAGAAAACATAAGAAGTGGATGAGAAAAATTAGGACCACTTTAATTTGATTTCAAAATTTAAATCAAAACTAACATTCTCCCACTTGGTCCAATGTTTCTCACACTTTATGATATCTACAATACTGATAACTTTATTCTCACACCCATGATGATAACCACATGAATCATGGCAGTAGGTTCTCTAAAATGTTTATTTCCTTCCATGTATTACAATGTAATCACTCTAAGTAAAAGCAATAATTTAACTGAATGAACATGTTCAATATTTATTGAGTCCAAATTGCATGTCTTTCTCAACAAAATGTATGCAGCAAAATGAAAAGACAAACAAATAACTAAAGTTTCACTACATTCAAAAAGGAACTTTATATGATAGAATCAAGTCCCATACTCTTAACATGATCCTTAAATGACTTTGTTTGCATGCCTTTTGTCAATGGATCTGCAATCATTAGTTCAGTACTGATGTTTTCAATGATGATTTCATTCCCTTTGACACGTTCCCTCATGGCTAAATACTTAATGTCGATGTGCTTGCTTCGCCTTCCACTTTTATTGTTTTTAGCCAGATAAACAACAACTGAATTATCAAAATATATCTTTAATGGTTTAGGAATGGAAGCAATCACTTGTAGACCAGCCATGAAACTTTTTAACCAAATACCCTGTGATGCCTGTTGCGAAACGGCAAATGTACCATTCGTTTCAAGTAATAGAGTGAGTAAGTAGAGTATCATATCCACAAGGATTGATTCCTAATTTTATCGTAATTCACGATCTGAGAGATTGGAAGGAAAATTAAATTGTTTTAAGAAAATAATGTTGTGTTGTGGAATTAAGCAAATTAAATAAATAACAGAAATTAACAAGAATTTAAAAGCAAGTTTGAATTAGTGATTACGCAATGATGAGAAACAATTGTGATTAGAACACAATCACATTTGATCCCTACCTCTTTCATTTGATTGGTTATCAATTTCAATTACTTCTGATCACTCAGAGGATAAATCTTTCCAAATTTAGTTAAATCCTAATTCCTTAGCAATTTAACCCTTTAACCCAATCAAAAATCCTAATTCCTTAACGATTCCTATCAAGCTAAGCATTTAAAAGAATATATCATAAAGTTCTGCAATCATACATCCCTATCCCTAGGCAACGTAAAAACTGTTATTCTACTCATGTCAGAAATTAGAATCCGAACATCCTTATTGCAAACCCTAACCCTCATAACTTAAATAGAATGGCCAATTCTAAGAAAGAATATAACAATGAAGAACAGAGTAAAACAAAGTAATCATAATAATCTCATATTAATACCAATCAAATTACAAAGGAGTTCACATTGGTTCTTGGCCCTAACCACAATACAGAAAATTAGCTAGACATGTTCATGTCTAACCTCAAAGAATACAAAGAGAGTAGAAACATTAATCCTCTTCAATCTTTGGTCTTAATCTTCTCTCCACTGTGCGTTTCTGTGTGTAATTCTGTCTAATGGTGTTTTTCTCAGTTCAGAAACCTCCCCTTTTATCCTTGCACGTTCCTCTCTTAATTAAGGTAATAAAACCCCTTTTTCTTTCTTAATTTTGTGCCAAATATCTTAAAATAAGGAAACAAAATAATCCTGGCGCTGATCGCGTGTCATCTCACGCTAATAGCATGAGATGTTCGACTTTAACTTCCTTCCAGACCTTCTGGCGCTAATAGCGTGAGCTACCACGCTAACCGCGTGACTAATTCGAATTGAATAGCTTGTTTCTGGCATCTGGCGCGACTCGCGCGGATCATGGCACTGGTAGCGCTGGTTGTTCGAACTGAAAGCCTGATCTTTGCATTGGGCGCTACTCGCGCGGATTCCCACACGAATCACGTGGACTGTTCAAATGCTCAGGCTTCTCTTCTTGGCTTTATTTCTCCTCTTTTTGGCTCTGTATTAACAAATTAGTGATAAAATGAGATAATAATAAATAAATCAATAAACTTAACTATAGCTAGCTAGCATTTTTCAGCTGGCTGTTATGTTAGTTGTAGCGCGCCTTCCCTCCTTCTCTCACTTCGGAAAGATTTCACAGTATTTTCTTTGGATGACCTGGTCGAGAGAGTACGATACATATTCCTAATTATTGATTGATTTGTAACTAAATTAACCTAAAAACTAAGATGTGTTAGCAACACATCAAATAATTCCCAGATTTAAATCTTGCTATCCTCAGCAACAAACAGGATCTCAAGACGAGAAGCAAGGATCGACAATCAAACCTAAATCACATATCACAATCCTGGAATCACAATGTTGAGTATAATCAATTTTCACAAAGTTCAACAACACTTTCAATTCTGTCAATTGTAAGAGTCAACTTGAGTATTTCTCACAAGGATATATCTGTTTAACTCAACATGCAAGTGTATCAAGGTTAATATCATCACTCACTTCAACACAGTCATAGCACAACCATAAACTTGATCATATTCTCAAGTTCCCTGAGATAAGAAACATAAATGCATGCACAACTGATCAAAAGGTCTTTTCAGGATTGTAACTTGGCTTGGCTTAAGGGTAAGAAAATTTTGGATAGTGGCTAAATAAGGCTAGATTCAGACCGAATTTCCTAAGTCTATAACTCATGTCTTCCTGTCCAGATCTTTTCAAATTTGGCAAAAAAAAATTAAAAAAACAAACAAAGCAATCAAACAACAGAACAAAGCTTTTCAAATCTACCAACTGGTATTTCAGACTTGTTCTTTCCCAAATTGGACTGTTCACTATAATTGGATTTTGTCGGATCTGTTCTGTTGGCCTTCTACCACAAAACCCGAAATTGTCTTCTTGGTAACCTTGTCTTTCCTCTTACCTTTCTTTAACTTCTGGTGGACAATTATTCCTGTTATTTCAATATCAGTGGACTTGATTCTTTCTTTCTCCAGCCTCAAGGAAGGTGGTCAGTGTGTACAGTTACAATTCAGGCATATGAAATGAAAGGTTTAGGTTCAAAGAGGTAGCAAATGGAAATAAACTGAAGGTGAGTCAATTTGGCCCTGGCTTTAGAAGAATAAACTGCCTTAATCATATCAGATCATACATGCATCCAGAGAAACAAATCAAGTTCTAGAGTACTATAAAAGTGGAGTCTCTCTAAAAATTATCACTGTATGGCTTAATCTTCACAGGTAATAGACTCAAGTTAAACTCTGTTGACTTCATATTAAGCATCATTTCAACTTCACATGTATATCATATACCAACAGTCACAATTCCAATCATGTTTCATGCAATCCATGCCATATTTCATTTCACTCAAGCTTCCTACCAGAGATATCCTATCCATCATTGATCCCACAAAAAAAAATTATTCTGAGGAAAATATGATATGTTGCTAATCTTTATTTGAGCAGTACTAAAATGAAACTTAATGAAACCTAATAATCTAAAAATAAAAAAAAAATTAATGAGGAAAATTTCTGTTAGATATCATTTGTTTGTTGACTGTGATTTGTCAAATAATGCGTATGCGTCATTCCCAGATTTAGAAAATTGATGTCCCCAGCAATAACTAACAAGGTTATAGCGCCATTGAAATATTCAATCACGTGTGCATTATTTGTGAAATCGCAACCCAAACGAAACATTAATCCAAACAGAACACAATGACAAATAATTTAATCATAAAGCAGTACTATATATGCATCAAGTATTCAAATGTCTTAACTGCAAAAATGTAAAGGTACTGAAATCTAAACAAGAAAGTAAAAACAATAAAATAAAATGGTCCTGATCACTCCTCACTCCTCTCCCTCTCTCGTCTCATCTTCATCCTTAGCCTCAGTCGCCTGAGGTGGATCAGGAATGACTGTGGCTGGCTCGGTAGCATCGGAGGATCCAGGAGGAGTAGGAGCTGGTGGTGACATCACTGATGGCTGGTATGTGATGGTGTCAACTCCTTGCTGCCTGCAAAGGTCCTTTAACATCCGTGTTTGATAATCAAGCCGAGTCCGGATGAAGGCCTGAAGAGATAGATAGTTGGGTGAATCTTCGTACAGAAGCTCACGTCCGGGTGCCCTCAGAGTAGGAGAAGAATGTGGAGCAGGCTGTGGTGCAGGTGGTACAGGGGCATGTAGCTGAAGATCCTCAGGCTGAGGTGCCTCATGAGGACTCCTCGCAGCAAGCTCCTCTGGTGTTAGCTTTGAAGCTCTGATGATTTGCTCCTCTATGGCACTCTTCATAGCATCAAGGTAAGTCTTCTGGCTCATCAACGAAGCGATCTGCACATCCAACGGCTCCTCATCTGGGATCTCAACTCCCGCTTGTCGACACAGGTGAGAAATCAAGGACGAGTGAGCTAGCCATGACTTACTGCTAGCATCCTGAATCATGTGAATAATCCGGTTAGATAAAACGTTTGCAATGTAAAGATTACCTTCGCCCCGGAGTACATATAGAAGGATGTCACGTTCTATGTTCACACCAGTCATGTTTGTGGAGGGAATGACTGTGTGGTTTACAAACTGGTGCCAAAATGCTGCATCACCCACTAAATCATGTTTCCGCATCTTTTTCGGAACGTAATCTAAACCGGCTTTCGTCTTCCAGCTTGTATATAAGCCTGTGATCGCATGCCGGACCCTGTCGGCTAGCTGGGGCATGTCATCCCTGTACATCTTGGTCAAGACATCAGGCTGCATCCTCATAAACAAGTGGCTAAACTCACAACCATCGAATGGATCGTAACGGGTATCAAGAAATCTCTCGATGGTCTTCTCATCAAATGGGACTTGTACTCCTCTAACCCAGCTGACCCTCCAATGATCTACTGTAGCTTGGTCGATGTTGGCTAGAAACTCCTTAAGAATCGAGCTCGAACTAGGCTCAGGGAAGCTGACTAGCCCCTGCCACTGACTCCTGATGATGACTTCCAAGATAGGGTTGCCTTCAGGTAAGGTTTCCCATAGGATTTTCTTTTCTGAGATGATCTTCTTTGGCAGGTACCAAGTGTCAAACCGCTCCTGACACTCCAAGGAGCAGAAGCGGGCTTCATCATAACCTGAAACGCGGGCTCGTTTGCTGCTGGGTGCGGTTGTGCTTTTCTTCTCTCTCTTTTCTACTTGCTTACCCTGAAACTCAGAAAATGTTCCATGTACAAATATGATTCAGGGAAGTTTGCATTCACAAGCATGAGATTAACCTCAACAATTCCCAGATATAGATTCATTCCATCTACCAAACAAGACATAATCCAAGCACCAAAATCAAAATCATCAGTTCTCTTAAGAACTAGCAAGGATTCCCAGATTTAGCTTAGTAAATACCCTCAAGTTATTTGCTTCAACTCTTAAGCTCTACTTGACCCCAATTTATAATTTTCAATTTGAATAGTGCAAAGTAGCTTTAACTGACAACAATTTGGTTCAATTTGAATAACAACTTGAATTACAAGAATCATATATATATAGATGTTCATACCAGTCTTCACATAATGATCCAAAGCACTTCAAGATTACTAACTCTAATTCATAAATACCACAAGTGAGTATTTAGATAAGCACAGAAAACCTGAGTCAGTTGTTATTTTTCTTATTTAGTTCAGATTATGGCTCCTTGGGAATTCAGTTCATCTTTTTCACAATTGGTGTCAGCTAAAATTTTTAACATCAGGCTTTACTTTGACAGTCATGATCACTTGAAACAAATATGGACATGCTATGTTTAATTGAAACACAAGAATTAATGTCCAAATTGACCTGACTCCTGATAAGCAACCCATTACTACCTCCAGTTGCTGATAAGTGCCACAATTCAGTTAATCTCATGTTTAAAATATTGGCACTTATCTTTTGATTTCTTTCATTTAGCTTATAAATTTCCCTAAACCTAGTTAATTAGCACCTTATACTTGTGTTTAAAGTATTTCGGAAGATTAATCAAATCATGTTATGTATTTGATAGATTTCGTGAATTTTCGAGGCTTCCGGAAGATTAAAACAAGTAAGAAAGGTGTACATATCAAGCAGGGGAAGTTTCGCAAGTAAATCAGGCCCATCAGGAATCAAAAGCCCAATGTTTTCTTTAAGGCTAAGTTTTAACTCGCCCAGGCCACCATTTCATGTGTATTTTGGTCGCCTGGGCGAGCACAAGTTCCCAGAAAGACCCCTTAGCTCGCCCAAGCGCCTGAAAATAGGCTAAATTGGTCGCCTGGGCGACCAGACCAAGCAGGAGACCCCTCCCTATAAATATGGACGAATTTTGGGCAGCCAAGAACCATTCTTCACTTCTTTTCTCTCCTAGGGCACTAGTTTCTCTTGCTTGCTTGTTTCCTTTGTTTCTAAGTGAGTGTAGGACCTTAGGGAGGTGAGGTTGTGTGAATTGTGTAAGGAGATTCTGTCGAAGAGAGGGTCGATGACGAGCTTCGTCGGTGATTCTCTTGAGGAGGTTCTGCCTATGTTTGCCTAAGCTTCTCTAAGGATTAGGTGTACTCTTCTTATCCCTATGCTCTTTTAATTATTTATGCTTCGTCTTTCATCTGTACATAAACTACTAAACTGTTAATTTTAGAAACAACCGACGTAAACCCAAATCCCTGTGGAGACGATCTTTTAAATTTGAAACTTACAACGATACAACGGTACACTTGCCGTGGGTGAAAATTCCTAACAGTTGCTTTGTTAATCATTATAACCAACATTGAGAACATATAATCATCCTCAACTAAGCACATGTAGAAATTCATGTAGTCACGACTTAACACACCTCACAATTCAATTGAACATCATGAACAATTCAACAATTTAGGGTTCAGACATAAACTAATTTACATGTTCATGAGTTATCCAATCATCTCATTCAAATATGAACAAAGAACCATCAAGGAAAACTTAGTATGTGAATCACAACTGTTATAGGCATTATTTTCTAACTGACACTAACAGCGCCAAATTAGCGCTAATTGCGTGGGACACGAAATCACCATGACTGATCTGCAACTCAAAATGTCTCATCCCAGGACCATGCTAGTTCCTATGAGTCTATCAAATTATATAATGCAGAAACATACCTTGTCACTGGCCATTAAGTCTGAATGAAAGGAGATGAACAAAAGCTTCAACAGGATTTAAGCTTTTGCAACAATGGTGGGAAGAGGATAATGAGATGGGAGTGAATGCAGAAGAAGTGTTTTAAAGAGGGAATGATATGGTGATTGAGAACGGCAATACCCGTGATTGAATGCGCATTAAATGGAATTGAAGGGGAGGGGAGGAGTTTAGGGAGGCTGAGGGCAAAAAAATCGCAATTTGGGTTTCAAATTTAAAAACTTTCTCGAGGCTTCGCGCGATCCGTGTCAGTGGTGAATGAGGGGTCTGCCCTTTCGATCTTGCCGCGTTGATCGCGCAGTAAACCACGCTAATAGCGTGATAAGCTAAATTTGGAACAATTGGTTCGAACCTCTGACGCTGGTGGCGCCATGTCCCACGGGATTCGCGTGAAATTATGTAGATAGACTTTTAGGTTCAACACCATCACGCTGGTCGCACAATATCTCACGCGAGTAGCATGGAGGATCAATTAGAACAAGTTTGGTTCGAACCTGTGGCGTGAGTGGCGTTGCTTCTCACGCGAATCGCATGAATTGCTGCAGATTAAAACTTGAAGTTCGAACAATCAACGCTATTGGCGCGATACCCACGCAATCAGCATGAAGCTTAAATTAAAAACCCCTAGGGTCGAATGGATGGCGCTATTAGCGCCACAGGTCACGCTGTCAGTGTGAATTGACTGCCTCAAAAGTGAAATTTCCTTCATTCATGGCGCGATTAGCGTGGTACACCATGCGATCCGCGCGGTTCCTTCGACTGTCCTTTATTGCTTTTAAATGCTTTTTATTTTATATTCTAATTAACTAAATATATACATGGATAACTCCTAATAATTAAAATGCAAATTAATGCTAAATTACACCATGCACCTATCTAATTAAAAACAAACAGCATTATTAAAACTAACTAAAAGAAACTAAGTATCAATTAATTAAAACTTGCTTGAATTCAAATCGACAATTGAAAAATCTCGGCTTGCCTTCCGAGAAGCGCTTGTTTAACGTCACGAGCCTGACGCCTCACTCTTTTGACCATCCAGTGAATTTAGTGGAATAGAAACTACGTTCTTATCCACGTCCCCTCCTAAATAATGTTTCAATCTATATCCATTTACCTTAAAAGACCTGTCATTGTCTAGAGGGGAAATTTCCACTATGCCATAGGGATAAATCTTTCGCACCAAGAATGGACCAGACCAACGAGATTTCAATTTACCTGGAAAAAGTCTCAGGCGAGAATTATAAAGCAAAACTTGTTGACCTGGGGCAAATTCTTTTGGGCGGATCTGATTATCATGCCACTTCTTGGTTTTCTCTTTATAAATCTTGGCATTCTCATATCCAGCTAACCTGAACTCATCAAGCTCATTTAATTGTAATAATCTTTTTTCATTAGCTTTTGACAGTTCAAAATTTAAAAATTTTGTTGCCCACATAGTTTTATGTTCCAACTCAATAGGAAGATGGCAAGACTTACCGTACACAAGTTGGAAAGGTGACATACCTAAAGGTGTTTTGAATGCAGTTCGGTATGCCCATAATGCATCATCAAGTTTCTTGGACCAATCTTTTCTAGATGTCCCCATAGTCTTTTCCAGAATTCTTTTAAGTTCTTGGTTAGATATTTCTACCTGACCACTTGTCTGGGGTGATATGGGGTGGCCACCTTGTGCTTGACTCCAAGCCATCAAACTATTTATTGTAGAAGTGGGTACCTCAATCACTGATTATAGCTCTTGGTACCCCAAAGCAGTGAAAATATTCTTCCGCAAGAATGAAACCACCACTTTTGCATCATTGGTGGGTAAAGCTACAGCTTCTACCCATTTAGACACATAATCCACAGCAACCAAGATATATTGGTTGGAGAATGATTTAGGGAAAGGTCCCATAAAATCAATTCCCCATACATCAAACAACTCGACTTCTTGGATGTTATTCAGTGGCATTTCATCACAGCGAGAGATATTACCAGTTCTCTGACAGCTATCACACTGCACAACAAAGTCCTTTGCATCTTTGAAGAGTGTTGGCCAATAATAGCCACATTGTAAGACTTTCTGTGCAATTCTATTCCCTCCAAAGTGTCCTCCATAGTTTGAAGAATGGAAGTGCCACAAAATTTTTGGCACTTCTGTTTCAGCCACACATCTGCGAATGACATTGTCAGTGCATTGAAAGTATAAGAAAGGATGATCCCAGAAATACCTCCTTGCATCGTGCAGAAATCTCTTCCTTTGCTGCCAATTAAAATCTTCAGGAATTATTCCAGCAGCTTTAAAATTTGCCATATTTGCAAACCATGGACTGAGTTGCATTGCTAGCACTTGCTCATCAGGAAAGGACTCATTAATTTCTATTTCTGGTCCATCTTGCGAATCTTTTTCCTAAATCCTAGACAAGTGATCAGTTACCTTATTTTCCACTCCAACTTTGTCCTTAATTTCCAAATCGAATTCCTGAAACAATAACATCCAGCGCAACAAGCGTGGCTTTGCATCCTGTTTATTCATCAAGAATTTAAGAGCTGCATGGTCAGTGTAAACAATAACCTTAGAACCAACTAAATAGGACCTGAATTTGTCTAATGCATGTACTACAGTTAGCATTTCTTTTTCAATTATGGCATAGTTAACTTGTGCCTCATTTAAAATTTTGCTATCATAGTATATGGCATGTAGACGCTTGTCTTTTCTCTATCCTAAAACAGCACCAATTGCATAAGCACTGGCATCACACATAAGTTCAAATGGCAAAATCCAATCAGGGGCCATTAAAATAGGCGCAATAGTAAGCTTATGTTTCAGTACATTAAACGCATCAAGACAAGCTTCATTGAAGCAAAATTCTGCTTCCTTTTCAAGCAATTGGCTAAGTGGTTTTGCAATTTTGGAGAAGTCCTTGATGAATCTCCTATAGAAACCAGCATGTCCTAAAAAACTGCACACACCATTCACATTAACTGGAGGAGGTAATTTTTCAATTAATAACAGTTTAGCTCTATCAACCTCTATTCCCATTTCAGAAATCTTATGACCTAAAACAATTCCTTCACAGACCATGAAGTGACATTTTTCCCAATTTAAAACTAAGTTTGTCTCTTGACATCTTTTTAAAACTTTAGCTAAATTAGCAAAACATGAATTAAAGCAAGAGCCAAAAACAGAGAAGTCATCCATAAATACCTCGAGGCCGTTTTCTACCATGTCAGAAAAAATAGAGAGCATGCACCTTTGAAATGTTGCAAGTGCATTACATAGGCCAAATGGCATCCTTCTGTAGGCAAACACCCCAGATGGACATGTGAAGGCTATTTTTTCTTGGTCTTCTGGAGCTACTGGGATTTGATTATACCCAGAATATCCATCTAGGAAGCAGTAGTAGTCATGACCAGCTAGCCTTTCAAGCATTTGGTCCATGAAAGGAAGTGGAAAATGGTCCTTCCTGGTTGCATCATTCAGTCTCCTATAGTCCACACACATCCTCCATCCAGTGATAGTTCTTGTGGGAATTAAGTCATTGTTGTCATTTTGAATGATTGTCGTCCCACCCTTCTTAGGGATAGTTTGGACTGGACTTACCCATGCAGTGTCTGAAATAGGTTAAATCATTCCTGCATCTAACAGTTTCACAACCTCTTTTCTTACCACTTCTTTCATTGTAGGATTGAGTCTCCTTTGTGGTTGTCTTACTGGCTTTACATCATTTTCCATCAAAATTTTGTGAGTACAAAAGGAGGGATTAATACCTTTCAAATCGGAGATAGACCATCCAATGGCAGTCTTGTGCTCCTTAAGTACTTTCAGCAATTGTTCTTCTTCATGAAATTCCAGCCCTCTATTAATGATGACTAGATATGTTTCTTTTTCACCTAGAAACACATACTTCAGGTTTTCTGGCAATTCTTTCAGCTCAACTTTTGGTGCTCCAACTGGAATGTCATCTTTTTTCTTTTCCAACACCTCCATTACTGCTTCAAAATTTTCTAATATGGTTTCTTGGCTTTGCATTCCTAATTCTCCTTCAAGTTCCTCTTCTTCAGTGGGACCTGCACATATCACATTATCCAAAACATCTAACCTAAAGCAATCATGTTCATCAGATGGATTTTTCATGGATCAAACACATTAAAAGTTATAGACTCATTATCCATCCGAAGTTCTAATTTTCCCTGTTCTACATCAATTAAAGCCCTGTGATATGTGCCTAGCACATGATGCTTTCCAAGCTCAATTAGATCATTAAATGCATCATTTTATATGATAAATAGCTTCCAATTGGTGTGAATGTAATTTATGAGCTTCAATGAGGTATTTTGGTTTAGATTGACTGTTTAGCAGGTGAATAGCTAAGGAATTATGCAGAGAAGAAGGTCTGGCGCCATCAAGCCTATGTACAATCGGGAGTACATAGGCTATTTCTGCATGTTGGCGCCATCAGTGCCAGGGCCGCACCTGGAGCGCCACCGTCACTAGAACCTGGAGCCTGAAGTGCCATGTCCACGCCTGGGGCGCCAAAATTCTGGAGTTTAGCACCTGGAGCGCCATTCTGGCACCCAGAGTGCCACAAAACCTTGCCAGCCAGCACTTGGGGTGCCATGACCACGCCTGGGGTGCCATTTTCTCTGGAAGTTGGCGCCTAGAGCGCCACAACCACGCCAAAGGCGCCACAGGTTGCAGAGTCTGCATAATGAGGGCAAAACAGAGATTTCACTGGCTACTCTATAAATACTTGAAGCCTCAACATTTGAGAGGGTTTTTGGATGAAAAACTTCACCAAAGGAAGAGAAAGGAGAGCTTGGGAGTTGATTCTAGGGTTTGGGTGTGAGGGGAAAAGGGTACTTCCCTTTTCCCTTCCTCTTCTTCCTTGTACATATCATCAAGCATGCTTCTTTTTGTTGTACCAAGGCCATCCATGTTAGGTTTGGCTAGTTTCCTTTTGTAGTTATTATTCCTTTATGCTATGTTATTTCATTACACTTTGCTTGAATGTCTTCATCTCTTTCTTAGACCTGATTAATCTAGGTTAGAGCTTAGAGCTAGGGTTCACAATAAGGATATTGGGGCTCTAGTCTTGGAACCAAGTGTGGTGACTTGTTTTACATCACCTAGGGATAGGGATGTAGGCTTGCAATCCTTTCTAGTTCATCACTTAATGCTTAACCTAATAAATGCTACTAAGGGATTAGGGTATTGAAAAGGGTTAAAGGGTTAATGTCATTAAGGGATTAGGGCTTAACTATTATTGAATGAGGATGCATGATTGAGTAGCTAGTATAGATGAATGTAGTAAACGATCCATGTAAGAATGTCAGGAGCATGGAGTGTGGGTTCTCTAGTTACATTAGCTTACGTTTGGTACAACCATCATCTATCTTGTGTATATACCTTATGTTTATAATTAGCTTTTACATTTACTTTGTCCACACACAGTTCTCTCATATCTTTTGTCAATCAACCTTGAGATATAATTTATGATTTAATTGGTCAAACTATCCTCGTGGGACGATAACTCTCTTATCACTTTATTACTTGAGCGACCGGTGCACTTGCCGAGTACGCAACACCCTGGCGGTGGCTAAAAATGATCTACCTAAAAGAAGAGGTATTTCACTTTCACCATCCATATCTAAGACTATAAAGTCTGCAGGAAAAATAAATTTATCAACTTTGACCAGAACATCTTCAATTACTCCTGTTGGCCTTCTCAACGAGCGATCTGCAAGTTGTAGAGACACTCTGGTGGGTTTCAATTCAGAAATACCAAGGGACTTACAAACTGATAATGGCATTAAATTTATGCTTGCCCCAAGGTCACATAGTGCTCTTCCCACATTAATATTCCCTATTGCAATAGGGATGTTGAAACTTCCTGGGTCTTTCAGCTTTGGTGGAAGCTTTCTCTGGATGATAACAC
Source organism: Glycine tomentella (assembly GCA_007407185.1). Classification (NCBI taxonomy): domain Eukaryota; kingdom Viridiplantae; phylum Streptophyta; class Magnoliopsida; order Fabales; family Fabaceae; genus Glycine; species Glycine tomentella. Next base: position 219,860 of record PYAF01004161.1, on the reverse strand, counting down.
TGCACTCTTCAGTAAGTGCAATAGTCTCACAGTCCTGCAGTTTATGTTTTCTAGACAACAGTTCTTTCATAAATTTTGCATAATTAGGCATGTTAGCTAATGCTTCCGCAAATGGAATATTAACGTGTAATTTCTTAAACATGTCTAAAAACCTGGCAAATTGTTGCTTTTGAATCTGTTGCTTGGACTGCACTGGGTAGGGAGTTTTCTCAAAATGAGAGAAATCCCATTGTTTCTTTGCATAATTTTTTTCTTTTTTATTTGAAGGTTCTGCAACCTCTGGTTCTACAGCAACCGTGGTATTCTCCTCCTTATCTTCTTTATTGCTTACCTGAGGCTTTTCCTAAGGAGTGATTACCTTTCCACTTCTAGTGGTAATTGCTTTTGCATGTTCCCTTGGATTTATAATAGTGTCACTAGGGAACTGTCCTTGAGGTCTTTCAGCTAGCTATTTTGCCAACTGACCAATCTGGTTCTCAAGATTTCTAATGGAAGCATCTTGATTTGTCCGGTGAGCTCTGGTTTCATTTATGAAGGCATTAGTGGCTTGAATGTGCTCAGTAGTAGTTTTTGATAGCTGCATCACGACCTTCTCGAGTTCAGAAAGTTCTTTGGGTGGAGTGGGAATGGGAGGAGGCTGTAAGTAGTTATTAGATTTATAATCTAACCCTCCTCCTTGAAATTTTCTCTAGTAATTGTTCCCCAAAGCAAAGTTTTGATTTCTCTGGTAATGCTGTTGTGATCTCTGATCATTCCATATGCCATTAACCTACACTGGGTCAGCTCCTACAAGTATACGACATTCATTAGATTCATGTTCACCTTGGCAATACTCACAGCTGACATGCGGCATTCTGCTCGATGAGACTTGCACAGCAGAAACTTGAAGTATGTCTATCTTTTCAGTTAATTTGGCCAACTGTTGGGCCAATATTTTCTGTTCTGCCAGCATGGCATCACTGCTGCCCAACTGGATAATTTCTCTTTTTGGCTGAACCGTAATGCTTTCATTTTCATTACGGGTGATGTGTTGCAAACACATCATAGTTTTAGGCTAGTTTTAGGTTATATTTCAATTGAATTATTAGGAATTAGGTAAGAAATAAGTTAGTTTGTTATTTATATTTTATTATATCTCATTTTAGTACCAAGATGTGTTTTTAGGGCCAAAATGAGGAGATTCATTCAAATAAAGAAGAAAACAAGGTTTAAAGTCCCGCGCGATGATGCAAAAACACAATGTCAAGCTCGAAGACTCCATGCCAGTAGCGCCATTCATTCGAAGTTCCAGCGCGATCCGAGCGGTGTCTGGCGCCATCCGCGCCAGAAGGTCTGAAGGCAGCTTTGATTCGAGCTAGCCACGCGATTAGCGCGGATTCCCGCGCTACCAGTGCCATGAATTCGAAAGATCGGCACGATCCACGCCACAAGCCGCACCAGCCGCGCTGCGAAGGCGCTGTTTCCTGAATTAAGAAGATTTGGTTTGAAATTGGCACAAAAAATAGGCTTTGTTACCTAAATTAAATCCATCTATAAATAAAGGCCTCTGGGACAGACCTCTGACATCATCCATTTTTCATCTAAAAACCACATTCCATCATTCTAAACCTCTGGAAGTCAAGAATCAAGGTTAGGGTTTCAGCACAGTCATGTATTATTCAACAGCTTTGATTTTCTTGAGGCCTATGGCAGGCTAA
>PYAF01004161.1:187063-201119 GCA_007407185.1 Glycine tomentella | reverse complement strand
TTATTTATTTCCCGTAATCATTTACTTGTTTCCGTTATCTTTATTTTACATTTTCCGCAACAACAAATGAATCCTCGTCTTTTATCTGTACATAAACTACTAAACTGTTAATTTTAGAAATAACTGACGTAAACCCAAATCCCTGTGGAGACGATCTTTATAAATTTGAAACTTACAACGATACAACGGTACGCTTGCCGTGGTGATTGAAAAAACCGTAACAACCTGCCATGACCTTGATTTTATTCGAGCGAGCAGATGAACAGAGACTATTAGTTGTATACATGAAGAAGATTTCTGTTGATTGAAGATATGAAGATGAATTTCTATACAAAGTATTTAGTTATTTATACTATCTAAAAAGAATTAACAACAGTCTGTATTTTATTGAACATCGGACTGTCAAATATTTTTCAATGAAGAAAATCTTTTGTACTCTTATTATATGATTTCAAAATTTTTGAATATTACTCAGTAGTGGAAATTTTCAATTGATATTTTTAAATAAGTTGAAAAAGAATTTTCACTAAAAAGCAATAAAATACAAGATGATAAATCGAGGCATTACACCTTGCATGAATTTTTATAGGAAAATGTTAAGCAGGTCAAGTGAACTCGCCCGAGCGAGTTGTTTCTTAATGTTGAAGAAAGGCTAACTCGCCCAGGTGAGTTATTTACTTGTGATTTACTCGCCCAAGTGAGTTGTGACTTAGCTTTGAAGAAAGGTTAACTTGCCCAGGCGAGCTAATTACTAGCCTGGGCGAATTTGGCTTCCAGAAAATTCTTCTTTTGACCTTTTTGCCCTTTTCTCTTGTCTTGGTTGTTTCGGATGCCACGGATACACTTGATACCTATCGAAACATCGAAATTGAAAGGATGAATTTTCCAAAATGTGAACAACAACATTTATATATGTACAAAATATAAAACGACTAGGATTAGGGCAAGTTTATAAGAGAATTTACTGAAATAAAAAGATAAGTGGCATTATAATCTTGAAAATAACTAAAATATGGCACTTATCAGTGCACTTGTATGTAATTTTTTTAGCAGCTATGAAAGCTTGTAAAATGCACATAACTTACATTGGCACGTGGCTGAGTCATCATATGAGAAGCTTGCTCCACAAGCTTCATTAGCTTGCACTACAAGCTTTATTAGCTTGCACCACAAGCTTCATTAGCTTGCACCTCAAGCTTCCTTAACTTGCACCTCAAGCTTCATTTCATTTGCCATTTCACATGCATTTAGCTTACATTTTCTTGGCTATATAAGGACAGCCCAAACATATTGTACACACTTTTGGTTATATCAATAAGAAAGCTGAATTTTCTTGTAAGAGTTTCTCTCTTGTTCTTGTGCAAGAACTTCTTGGATCTTATCAATGACTTCTCAATGCTATTGTGGTCATTCTTCCTAGACTCATTGGGGAGCTTCTCCATGGCATCATCCATCTTTATTCCTTTTCTCAATCCATCTTCCAGTGCTGAATTCTTTGGAGCTACTTCACGCCATTTTTGCTTCACATCTTGAGTAAGAGCTCGAGGTCTTGAAGAAATCTTGAAGAGTGAGTTTCATTGCAAGGTAGATTGGGGAAATAAATGTCTAATGAGGTTAGAAATACATCAATGGATCTCTATGCCAATGACAAATGTTGCCTTACCCATATCCTTCGTGTCAAAATTCTTAGAAAGGAATTGTTTCACTTCATGTAACATCCCAAAATCATTGGTTGAAAGAAGTATATCATCCACATATAAGACTAAATATATTATTTTACTCCCACTGACCTTGTGGTATATGCATTTATCCATAATGTTCTCAACAAAACCACATGATGAAATGACACTATGGAATTTCAAATACCATTGACGTGACGCTTGTTTTAGTCCATATACTGATTTCTTGAGCTTGCAAACCAAGTGAGCTCCATCACTAGAGAAAAAACCTTCGGGTTGTGTCATATAAACTTCTTCTAAGTCACCATGTAGAAATGTCATTTTCACATCCATTTGATGTAATTCCAAGTCAAAATGAGCAACTAATGCCATTATGATGTGTAAGGAATCTTTCATGGATACAGGAGAAAAGGTTTCTCTGTAGTCAACTCCTTCCCTTTGAGTGAATCCTTTGGCAACCAACCGGGCCTTGTGTATCTCAATGTTACCTAATGAATCCTTCTTGGTTTTGAAAACCCATTTACATCCAATAGGCTTTATCCCATTAGCAACTCAACAAGATCCCAAACTTTATTATTTGCCATAGGTTCCAATTCATCTTTCATAGCATCATACCTTAACTTAGAATTACAACTATTAATCACTTGCAAAAATGATTCAGTATCATTTTCAACTCCAAATTCATATTGAGACTCTTGTAAATACACTTGATAATCACTAGGAATTGCAGGTTTCTTTATTCTAGTTGATCTTTTCAATGTTACATCCACACCTTTTGGTTGTTGTTCAACAGGTTGCTTAACATCTTGTGTTTGATGTTGTTCAACAAGTTGCTTAACTTTTTGTATTTGATGTTGTTCAAGTGGATCTTCTATAATAGGATCAGCTTGATGTGGAGCTTGTGTTACTTGATTTTGATGAGTTTCACCAAAAACCACTAGCTTATAACTTGATGTAGGAACTGTTCCCTCACATTGATTTTTCTCAAGACCCATGCCTTGAGTTAAATTACTTCCACTAGCCACATCATTTTCTAGAAACTTTGCACTTCTTGACTCAACAATTCTAGTGCTATGATTTGAACAGTAAAATCTATACCTCTTACACCTTTCAGCATAACCAATGAAATATGCACTAATGGTCCTCGGGTCCAGTTTCTTTTCATTTGGATTATAAATCCTAACTTCAGCTGGGCAACCACAAACACGCACATGTTTTAAACTTGGCTTCTGTAACACCCCAAAATTTTCATACTATAGTTCAATAGATATTTATGAAAGTCTTAAGCTAGGGAAGATTTGATTATGAGACATTACGGAAATGTTTGGGGAAAAATGACCATATTGCCCTTACTGTAAATTAGAAATGACAAAAATGCCCTTGAGGATAAAAGGACGATAATGCCCTTGGATATTTTTGAGAATTACAAAAGTACCCCTAGATATTTTAGAAAGATATTTTAAGGTGGAAACTTACATAAATGCCCTTGGATATTTTGGAAATGACAAGAATACCCTTAGATATTTTGAATAGATATTTCTATGATGGAAATGACAATTATGCCCCTAGGATGAAGGATGAATTTACCATAATACCCTTCAGTCTCGAAATGATCAGATATTCTTAGGGATTCGGTGAGAACCTGATGAAATTACAAGAATACTCTTAGATAGCAGATTATTAAGATATTTTGTGACAAGGCACCTTAGAATAAAATTTCTATGGAATTTACAAAGTGACAACTTTAAAGTTTTAAAGAAAAATTGAATTCTTTCCCCTAAGCCTACAAGTCCACGTGAATAAATGGAGTGGAAGAGGCAAGAACTTTCAAGATAAGCCACTTGTAAAGGGAGCCATGGGATGGAAACAAGTGTCAAGACACTTGTATGGTGTAGGATTAGCTTAAGAAGATTCTTTTGAAGCAAATCTTCTCTTGTCTCCTTTGGTAGAACACGTGGATAGATCTAGACATTATTTCAATAATCCCAACGGTCAAAAGTTAGATATGTGGGATAGTAGTGTATCTTTAAAATTTTAAAGGGATCCAACGGTTAACGAATCCAGAATTAGAATTTTACTAAAACGGGTTTTGGATAAATTCAAGAATGAAAGGAAAACATAAAAATCTTCCTTGGCAAGCTATTCCACGGAAATACAAGAAGGAAGTGAAGATTTTTCCTAAAAGCTTAGGCATTCCATGTACAATACAAGAAGGAAGGAGAATGCTTGAGAACTTTCAAGAAATAGGACACTTGTATGGTGAAAATTCAATAGTCATTAAGATTAAACCACTTGGAAAGCAAGGTCATAATGACCTAGGAGATTTTTGTAGCAAATTCAACACTATATAAAGGAGTGAGTGGTCCCAAAAAACTCAAGCTTTTCCAAGGAAGTGTACGTGCAACACTTCTCATATTCCTTTCATCTTTTCATTTTCCAAATTCTACATCTTTTCACCCTTCCACTTTCAAAGAATAAAAGTATAACACAAACCCTAGCATCTTGAAGCCTAACGTGGGATCTAGGAGCTTTTAGGAGGAAGTTTATCAAGCTTTTAGGAGGAGAAACAAGGTATGAATAGGGAGGTTTATGTTAAATATAGTTTAAGTCTTGCTTTATTTAAAATATTTCATCTATTTCTATGAAATAAAGCTTGCCTACCATGTGTTTGATGAAATGTTTCAAAGAGACAAAGATGGTTTAAGTGTTGTTTTGTTTAAATAAATATTTGGAATACGTATGTTGTTGAGTGAGTTATGAATATTTATGAATTTCATGAATTCTTATGAAGCTTTATGATAAAGATAGTTTAAGAGTTGCTTGTTTGAATAAGTGCTTGAGTTTTGGTGTATTATGACTTGTCTTTGAGAAATTTTATGGAGTTGAACTATGGTGGTATGCTTGAGTGCTTTTATAAAGTTTTATGTGATTGTTGGAAGAATTTTTATATGCTGTTCCATGAGTCTTCGAATATATTGAACTTTGTGTTCGTTTCAATTGAAGCATATGAGATTTAAATGGAAGATTAATATTGAAAACTGAATATGAGATAAAAAGAGAATCAATCATGCATGTCTCATATGCATATGCCAGACGGGGGTTAAGTCGTGATACCTCAAGAGGAGGTGTGTCAGATAGCTTAACTGAGTTCATGCGTTCAGACAAAAGGAGTTTGGGCTTGGGGGGTAGTGGCAGTGAGGACCACACCACCATGATGATCACATGGATGGAGGTGACCTTCCTATTGCAACACTGACCTACCCTGACTGAATGGATAAGTTCTATGCCAGTGATTGGGGCTATCTTGACTATGGTACCAATTGATGAGAATTTGAGAGAATCATGCATCATATAAAGAAGATGAGCATGTATCACATGATAGGGATGTTGTATGATTATCTGTATGTTGTATATATTGTGTGACTTGAACTATGTTTATCATAAACTTACCCTATATTTTGTGTCTGTGGTTGGCACCTGCGATGACCTCAATTTATTTGGGCGAGCGGAGGAACAGTAAAAGCATAGCAAGCAGATGGATTTTGGGGAAGATGTTGGAAAGCTATTTTGATGTAGATATTTTGTAATAATTATGATATTTGTTTTGGTGATATGTATTATGTAATAAAACTAAGAAACGGTCTGTATTTTATTAGTTTGGACTGTATTATGGACTTTATTAAGGATTGAATTTAATTATTATGGACTTCGAACAAACACGGTTACAATATTGATGATTAGTACCTTTCGTATGAATTATTCTAAGCAAGAAGAAAATAATTTTTGGTGAAATTTATAACTAAGATAATTCTAAAGCAAGTGGGAAAGAAATTCCATTCAAAATCAATAAAATACAAGATAGTAAAACGAGGTGTTACAGCTTCCAACCTTTCCATAATTCAAATGGGGTTTTAGGGACCGCCTTTTATGGAACCCGATATAGTAATTATTATGGACTTCGAACGAACACGGTTACAATATTGATGATTAGTACCTTTCGTATGAATTATTCTAAGCAAGAAGAAAATAATTTTTGGTGAAATTTATAACTAAGATAATTCTAAAGCAAGTGGGAAAGAAATTCCATTCAAAATCAATAAAATACAAGATAGTAAAACGAGGTGTTACAGCTTCCAACCTTTCCATAATTCAAATGGGGTTTTAGGGACCGCCTTTTATGGAACCCGATTTAGTAATGTATGCAGCTACCTTAAGAGCCTCATTCCATAATGAACGAGGAAGTTTGGAATTGTTAAGCATACTTCTTATCATGTTCATTAATCAATAAATGTCAGTATGTATGAATTCTAATATTTCTGCACTTCTCTTGGCATTTTTATATTTCTTGTTAGTCTGTTTTCCCTTTATGCAGTCCACACAAGTGCTAAAATCAGTAAAGTCAAGTTTCTCAAGTACTCCATCATTCACTAGCCTTTTAATTCTTTCTATGGAGATATGTCCTAGTCTCCTATGCCATAATTTTTGATGATTTTTCATGTGCCTTTTCTTCTTACAGAAAAAAACACCTAGACTCCTTCTTAATTTTGGCAATAGGAGGTATACGGTTCCTTTCCTTCCTTTCCTTCTTCCCTTTATCTAGAGTCACGGTAAGAGCACCTTGACCAATCTCTTCACCAAGTCTCCCTTCCTCCTAGACACACATGGTCAGGAGTTCATTGATTAATCATTTCTCTTTATGTGTGTTGTACGATATTTTGAAGGGACCATACTGTGATGGCAGTGAATTCAAAATTAGGTGCACCATGAAGGACTCGGAAATGTCAACCTAGAGTGACCTAAGTTGAGCTGCTAGATCTCTCATTTTCATAATGTGTTTTCTCACACCTGCGACTCCAATGAGCCTTATAGATGACTACTTAGACATTAGGGTTCTAGCCAAGGCCTTCTCAAAACTTTTAAACTTTTCATCTATGGCTTTCATGAAATCCTTAACCTTTTGGCATTCCGAAATTGAACCACGGATACTAGCAGAGATATACGTCATGATGAACATAATGGAAAGATAGTTAGATCTTTCCCATCATTCGTATAGCATGATTTCTTCTTAAGTGCTAGAATTTGTAAGCTCAGCTAGCTCATCCCTACGAAGAGCATAGTCAAGGTCAGCAACCCCTAAATAGAGAACTCGTTCCTTCCATTGCTTATAGTTCTCCCAGTCAATATCGGAACCTCATTTTTATTATCAAAGATTATCAAAGATTGAACTGTAACATATAACAAAATATATAAATCAATGCTTATAATAATTTAAAATGCATGTGAATCAATACGTCATCAAAATCTACCTGTGGGTTAAGATTCTACACAGAAAAATTTACTCTATTTCTTTATGATGAAACTAATAAATTGTCATTGCATCTCCTAATACATGTGGGTTACTTAAGAAACAAATTTATTTCATCCTAATTGATCATGAAAATTATAATAAATTCCTGTGGGAAAATTCAATATATTAAACACAATCAATTACAAGTTATCATGTTAATCATCATGTGATTCCTGTAAGTATAATCTTAAAATGGATGTTGTGGCTACTCCATAAAATATACCATCACTAATATGAAATGCAGCAGCTGAAACACATATAAATAATAACAAACAATGCATATTTAATCCAATAATAGCATAGAGGATAAAGATTATATTTTTAACAGCGTAACAATATAATGCCAAAAGGAAACTTCTTTTACGGTTTGAAAAGGCAATAAATGCTTTTAATGGAATTAATCATGCTCGTTTGTTTTGAAGGAACAACTCAGGGTGGATTAATAAAAACATAAAATATATAAACAAAGGCCATATATATTTAATGTAGCATAGAAGCCTCACAGTAATAGAAAACAAACAATTAGGCTTTTAAATAAAGGAAACATTGCAATCACACTTTAAAACTACCAGCTCATAACGCATGCCTATTACAAGAACAAGGTTTGATATTTAATGTTGAATCATATAGATAGCTAATTTATTTTCAACGATTTGTTTACAACGTAAACCAATGAATGAATAAAAGAGAGTTGCATGCGAAACATGATAAAAACCCAAAAGGCTTAACTGAAAACCATAACAAACAGCTAGGGAAAGGCATACACAAGCTCTGATACCAAATGATAAATTCATACACCACAAACAGCATGACAATATATTTAATTCAATTAGAATTACTAACCTCCATCCATAGCTCTTGAAGAAAATTCAGCATATGAATTTGACAGCACACGTAGCTTCAATTGCAAAGAACACTTCTAGCCTTTAACACACTCACTTTAGATGGAACCCATATTGTTTTCTTATGTGTTTAGACTTGGGAGTCTGCCTATTTATATAGATCAAATTCTATTCATCATAAAAAATGATCCCATAATTTCAAGATGCAAATATATTCTTAACAACTTTATAATTAAAACTAAAATGTTGTTATCAGATTTGACAAAGTCAAAAGGTTGAAAAAAAAAAAAGAAGAAATGGGTGAGAAAAATTAGGACAACTTTAATTTGATTTCAAAATTTAAATCAAAACTAACAAATCATTCTTCTCATTTTGATGAATTTGCAAGTATGCATTCATCTTCTTCTAACCACCACTACCATAGACTATGTTTACAAATTATAAATAACCATTTCTGTATTTTACAAAATAAAACAAAATCAGTAAAACATTCAAATCCCATAGTGTTGTCTATCAAGCATTCCTTGTTGACAAATGAACATCCAAAGAGAAAAAAGAATATCACACTTTTTTAAAAGAAAATAATTTTAGGTAGCTTACAATTACTATCATCAAATTCTCTTCAAATTTGTTTTCCAAATAAAACAACTTGAACAACCAATTTCAATGAAAGCATACCTTCCCCATTAAAATATAAAAATGGGACAACCATAAAAAAAAAAAAAAAAAAAAAAACTAAACTAAACAAAGTTGGGGGCTTTAACAATAGATATTGCCTTCAAGACACCCATTTACTACATAGTTAATAATTACATAATAAATAAATAAATAACTTATTTTGAAACAAAGTAGTAACTTTAAAATTTTTATAATCATAAGCTAAAGGTCATCACATTCATAACTTAAATAAATACTAAAAATGTCAACAACAAAAAATATATTGGCCCACGTTTGGCCTTACAATTCCTTAAAATATAATTAAACTTAGAAATAAAAACCACTAATTTAGTTTAAAAATCCATAGACGTAAGATAATAAATTAATCTCCGATGTCACAACTTGTCAGAGCATCATAGTCCCAAAATAAAAGACAATAAACAGAGGCCTAGGCCTCTCCTCCAACATCATCATCATGATCTTGTAGAGTATCACCTGCAGCGGTGACATTCAGCCCAAACACAAACAAGAGAAACAAATGGAGAGTGAGATACATCTCACAAACATTTAAAACTCAGAGGAGACATGAAGAGAAAAGATATATTATAATTAATTGTATCACACAAATGCACAACATCAACTTCAAATGTTCCATACACATAGACACACATGCAAGGTGATTCACATTTAACTTATGGATTTGCTTGAATGTGATATCATTTCGAAAACACTTTGTGAATGTAGCCTAGGAGGAGATGTAGTTGATGAATTGTCACACAATGGACAACACGACATTGTCATTCTCATCGAGATGACACTGTCGGCAGCGCATTTGGGTGTTCCACCCTTGTAAGGATACTCTAACCCATGTGATCAGCATGAGCTTAAAAGAGATTCCAAACCGTCGCACCCTAAGGTCAGAGTCATACGTCAACTCATTCATGACCTCCCCGATTAGGTTCATAAATGTCTTCCACTTTAAAACACATATGCATAACATGATGCATGATTCACAAACAATATGCACATGATTTATTTTCAAAGTCCCTTGGAGATTCCTATCCTGCAGGGACTAAGTTTTAGTAACATTTTTGCAACACATACATATCATGGCACGTTGTGTTCACATCTCATACACAATGTATCACACGTCATGAAAAGTCAATTTTATAACTTCAAATCCCATAGTTACACTCTTAATATTTTATTATTCCATAAACAAATTAGAAAACAATCTCATGTCAAGAATCCTTGTACATACATAAATTTATAACTAAACACATGTACAAAAACTCTACCACAATAATAATTTTCAGGATCTCACCACAACAACACTATGACAATAATATCATAATAACCAATCAATAATATGAACAGTGCACCATATAAATGTATATCAATAGTACTAATAGTAAAACAAACACTAATAACACAAAACTAAATATAGTAACTAAGACTACTATTCTTAACTAATTCAAAATAGTAACATTAAATAATATATTTCATGTGTCTAAACTTAAACGAAATAATATATATATATATATAATATGAATAATTTGCTAATACTAATGTGCATCCCCATGAACATTGTGGTACCAATTTCAAAGCCTTGATATATATATATATATATATATATATATATATATACTTTGAAAACGTGATTCGTGACCCAATAGGTATTTTGCCATCATGTCGCTCTTATGCTTCAAAACCAATATATGAACAGTTGCAACATCTTTGGGTAACAATTAAACTTTACTCACAACAGTTGTTATGGTTATCCAAAAAAGGATTCAATTTAAACATAGAAAATTCAAAGTATGCGTGAGGGAAGCCTTCACTGTTGTAAGAATTGCAGAAAACTCATGTACTGTCCATGGTTCCCAAAATATCTGTGGCAAGTGACATGGTGTTCTAGTACGCACGTCAGCTCTCCATGTCAGTCTTGGCACAGGAGCACGGATGGCTCACCCTTAGCAGAAGGGCTACTTGGCCGAATAGGTTATCTCTAATAACTCATTATTTGAATATTAATGATAATGTTGCAACCTCCTTATCAAGTGACAGGTACTCAATTATCTATAAGACACACATTATCTACAAGCTACAATTATCTACTTGCTATTATCTATAAGATAGTAATTATCTGCAAGGGTTGTTACACCTCGGTAACAGCCCCTGGAAACAAGGACTTGCAGCTCCTACTCCACTCTATAAGAATCAGATTCTATCTCATCATTTTTATCTCTCATTTTCACCTAAATCACGTACTTAATTGAGTGTTGGAGTCCTTTGTTTTGCAAGTCTCCCCTCTTGTCCTCCTAACAAAGGGTACTCACAATCCAACGTGCGAGATCTTGGAGCCTACCTTGGCCACGTCCAGCCTGACATAGGGCAGCTCCAAATTTTGGTAAGTACATTTGGTGTCCATCGTGGGGCCGTGGTAAAACTTACCTCGCACCTTTTCTTCTACTCATGGTTAGCAATCGGTCTGGCCTCAGACGAGAGACACCTTTAGAGAGCTTCAATCCTCCCTAACAAGCATGACAGATACCGACACTCTCCAGCAACTCCAAACACTCTCCAGCAGACCTTACCCCACAGCGGGCGATAGCAGTCAAGTCATGAGCATCGACGAAGGGTCTCTAATTCGAACCCTGAGCATCTACGAAGCAAGTCAAGATGGCAGTCATCTGACATGTTGGGTATCCTCCCTAGTATCATATGCCACAAGCTAGCCATCTATCCCCAGGCCAAACTGATGTCATAGAAGAAAAAGAAGATGGAGAAGATCGACGTAAGGTAGTTAAGGAGGAGGTGGACAAGCTACTCAGCCAATTTTATCACAGAAATCAGCTACTTTCTGTGGCTCGCCAATGTCATCATGGTCAAAAAATCCAAACTACACCGATCTCAACAGGGTGTGTTCAAATGATGCATACCCTTTGCCCAACATCAACACGCTAGTTCACGTTGTGTCTGGTTTTCAAGTGTTGAGTTTGTTAAATGCCTATTCAGGATACAATCATATCAGAATGCACGCTCCGGATGAAGAGAAAACAACATTCATTATTGAGGATGCTAACTTCTGCTATAGGGTCATGCACTTTTGCATAAAAAACGCAGGAGCCGCATACCAAAGAGTGATGAACCAGATCTTTAAACAGCAGATCGGATGAAATGTCAAGGTATACGTGGACGACATAGTCGTCAAGTCTAAAAGCATAGCCCACCACATGGCAAACCTAGAAGAGGTGTTCGAAGAAATCCGCGAATATGACATGTGCCTCAACCTAGAAAAATGCACTTTGGGGTCGGTGGAGGCAAGGCAAGTTCATAGGCTTCATGATCACACATCGGGGAATAGAAGCCAACCCCGACAAATGTACAACCATACTATAAATGCACAGCCCTACCAGCATTGAGGAAGTCCAAAGTTGAATGACAAATTGGCGTCTCTTTCCAGGTTCCTCCCAAAGTTCGTCAAAAAGGCGAAGCCATTCTACAAGCTACTCAGGAAAATTGACCCTTTCCTATGGGACGATGCTTGCGAGCAAGCTTTCTTGGCCTTCAAGAGAACTATTGCCACGCCGCCAGTCCTGAGTCAACCCAAACCAGGAGCACCCCTACTTCTATACCTTTGTGTAGTTGACGACATTGTCAGCTCAGCCCTCGTACAAGAGGAAGGAAAAAACCAACTTCCTATCTATTTCACCAGCCGCATCATCCACGATGGTGAGAAGCGGTACCAAATGATACCAAAGGTAGCATTGAAACTCATTACCTTGGCCGAACGTCTCAGACTATACTTTCAAAGTAACCAAGTGGTAGTCAAGATGAACTACCCTATCAAATAGGTGTTGTGAAAGCCTGAACTGGCAGGGAGGATGGTAGCATGGTCTATAGAACTATCAGAGTTTGATCTCCAGTATGAACATCACGGCCCCACAAAGACGCAATTCATGACAGACTTTCTGGCTGAATTTCCTAGCAATGATCAAACCACCCCAGGCTGGTGGAACCTTTACGTGGATGGCATGTCAAACGAGAAAGGAAGTGGGGCAGGAATCATCCTTGAAGGCCTTGCAACGTCACTTTAGAGCAAGCTCTCGAGCTCAACTTCAAAGCCTCAAACAATCAGGCTGAGTACGAGGAATTTATAGCAGACCTAAAACTATAAAAAAAAATAGTTGGGGCTAAGAAGCTAAGGTGCTACATTGACTCGCAACTTGTCCATGGACAAGTTCCCAATAGATATCAAACCAAGCAAACAATACTACTCTAGCATTATCACACTGAAAAAACTCTCATTAACGACTTTGAGTGCTTTGAGATGTACCACATACCCAGGGAGAGCAACACTAGAGCAGACCTGCTCTCCAAGCTAGCCAGCACCAAAAAGATTGGGCATCTCAAGACCATCATCCAGGAGACACTCCAAACTCCCACCATAAACACCAAGGTGGTCATGGCAAGAGAATAGAAGGAACTGGACTTGATGATCCCTTACAAGAATTTCCTATTTCAAGAGGCGTTGCAACCAAACGAGAATGAAGCCCGACGCCTGAAAAGGAAGACCAGCTACTACGTCATCCTTGATGGCTCGTTATTCAAAAGAGGGTTGGCAACATCCTTGCTCAAATGTCTGAAAAGCCAATAGCCAGACTATGTCATGCGAGAGCTTCATGAAGGGATCTATAACCTCCATACCAGGGGACGCTCCCTCACAACCAAAGTGGTGTGTGTCGGATACTACTGACCAACACTCAGGGCTGACACCCTCGACTTCACTAGGAGGTGCAAATGATGCCAAGAATTTGCAGATATCCCACGCACCCCTCTTGATATAAAATATATGTTTTATCGATCCAACCATTGTATTATATCTATATATTACCAAGATTATTTGTGTCAAATTTTGTCAAAATTGAACATTGATAAATAGATAATCAAATGATTTCATATTTCAATATATTTTGAATATATTTATATTATGTCGATAAAATCTATATGAATGAGATAGTAAATAGTTTTCAGATTAATATGAAATTTTGTATATATGATCTATGAAAATAATTTTTAATTCAAAGGTGAATTTTAAGAAATTATTATCCAATTAAAAGTTATTAAATGGTGTAATAGTTGTTTAAGTTACATCGGTGTTATTTGATCCCTAATCACACCAGTGAAATGTAAACAACTATTACATATATTTAATAATTTGACATAAAAATATAATTTTTATTGATCAAATCTTTGTATTATATCTACGTATTATGAAGATTGTTTCTGTCAAATTTTGTCAAAATTAAAAGAAATATTAGTCCAATATATATGAAAGAAATTCCTTACTTTTGGTCAATTTCTTGTAATTCATAATATAATATTATAAAAATTTAAATAATTCTTTTATTCTCATAAAAATATATTATAATAGTTGTGTAAATATTTTTACTATTCTGTGTATATAATAAGAGATTTAGTTTTTCCTCGTAACTATTTTTTGTTGGTAAATTTTCCGCTTATGTATA
>PYAF01004161.1:172743-183688 GCA_007407185.1 Glycine tomentella | reverse complement strand
AAAAGGGAAGTTGTGTAATCTGATAATCCAAGAGCATATCATGCATAATCATTCATCTAGGATTGTTAGATTGAAGGTCTAAATAAAAGCAATTAACAAGTAAGGCATTTAAAAAGCAAAGTTTTTGGAAAAATGATGTTTTCCTGCATTAATCGATTACAGCATTGATGGCATCGATTATTTTGTTCTTCGTGCCTTCCGGAAAACAAATCAAAAACATTGTAATCGATTACATAGGCTAAAATGGAAAAATCTTACTGACTATCTTAATCGATTACATAAGTTCGTAATCAATTACATCTATGCCTATGGATTACATGTTCTACTGATTTAATCGATTACATATCGTTTTAATCGATTACATAGTACATATGAGAATATAGGATTGTCTGTCTTAATCGATTACCAAATTTTGTAATAGATTACTCAGTGCATTTGGAAAAACATGACTGTCTGTCTTAATCGATTACTTCACAGAATAATCGATTACATTGTTCATAGCTCAAACCCAGAACATATCAGGAGCACATTTATCGATTACATTCTTGATTTAATCGATTACAAATGCGAAATAATTGATTACAGGAGTGTGTTTAATTGATTATTTTTAGTTGAAAAGCTGTTATAAATAGAACTTCTTGCTCTGTGTTTTATGAATTTGAGAATTTCGAAATCTGAGCAATCACAAACACTCCTAAGCTTTCTTTAGTGTATTTCTGGGTTTCTAAAAGCATTTAAGCTTCACAAATTCGTATGGGTTTTTGGTCTTAAAGAAGTGAAGCATCATTAAGGTTCAAAGCATAAGGAAAGGGATGTATTGAGTCTGTAATCTTTCTTTCAACCTGTTAAATCATTCACATGCATATGTTTTCTGGATTATCAGGTGAAATCTTTCCTTATTCTTTGAAGGTGTAAATCTTTCAATTGATTTCTATAAATATTAGCTTATTGTAAATTGGGTTCTTACATGAAGATTAGAGATAGTGTTTCTCTAAGGGTTGCTGAGTAGTGTTCTCAGTTTTGGGTTTGGTCTCTAAGGGTCTAATAGTATTTTAGACTTCTAAACTTTATCTAGGGTTGATAAAGAGAGGCTTGTAACATCTTGTAAGAATATTATTTGCAATAGTGGAACTTTACTCTAGTGTTGAGTGGAAGAACTGGATGTAGCTTCATAGTGTTTGAAGTGAACCAGTATAAAATTTGTGGCTAATCTTTATTCCTTTCTCTTCATCTCTAAATTGCTTTGGTTGTGAATCAAGTTACATTGCACAGAAAGTTTTAAATTGCTTATTGATTTCTTGACAGAGGAATTTGATTGAATACAAGATTCTTGGTTTCAAAAATGTTTTTAAAGTGATAAAGATCTTGTGGAAACTCTTAGTTGAAAATTTTAATTTACCAAGGTTCAACCAATTCACCCCCCCTCTTGGTTGTTTTGAAGTGTTCCTATCATTTTCAGCAATTTGGGAGGGATCAACCAATCCCGCGTACTCCTAGGAAGCTTAAGGGTGTGCATAACCTTTCCTTGCACAGTAAACGAGAAGATAAATGGGTCCATAAGATGAGACCGTTTATTAGGCGCTGAGAGGTTAAGGACCAGCACATCAACCTGCCCTTTTTGCTGCAAGGGTTCATGTCACCAAACCATGAGTACATGGTTTGGTATAGGGAAAATGGGAAGCGGTACATCTCAAAGATTACTACCAAGACTGGACGTGGTGTAAGTTTTGCTCACATTATAATTTGTCTATTTATATTCATTATGATAAAGAACATGGTTCACACTAATGTTTATATATTTTAATTTATAGATTGATGGGATGGAGATGTTGTACTTCGTGATTGGTCATGAGCAGTGGTCGGGCTACACCGTCGATTGGGTGCATGAGGAGATTGGTCGCATAATGGGTATCTTCAGAGAGACTTGTCGCTTGAAGGAGGCAGGGCCACATGCACCCCAATCCCAGCTTCAGGAGGAGCCACAAGTATCTGTTGACGTCGGTCATCGTAGACAAGAGCGACATGGGCTAGAGCATCGACCAAAACAGATGCACCATGTGCCTAAGCCCATTGTAGCTCCCAGGCCTTGCACCCAGGGTTGGTTTAGGCCTCCATTTATAGGATCGGCATACAACAGCCAGCCTTTGTATTATGAGGCTAGCCAGCCTCCGAGGGATTTAGTACGCAAAATCATATGCCTCCACCTGCTGACTCCTAGACCCAGCCTGTATATTACGCTACTGCAATGGCGATTGCATCAGCGGACGTTGGGAGCAGTAGTGATGTAACTCCTGCGGAGTGGACTGGTGCCAATATTGACGACATGCTCTCCCAGCTTGATTATTCTCCAACAGGTTGTGCGGGTTGGCCATCAAATGTACCATATGTCACCCCACCCCCCCGACGATCATCTCCAGAGCAGGCCACTCCATGTCCACCTCCCTATATGGACCCTTCTCAAGCAGGCCCTTGTCAGCCATAACGTAGACAGAGGCTACTTGATCGTCAAGCGCATCATTATCAGCGGCCACCAGAGTCTTAGCTTTTGCACCATTTGTGTTTTTTTTCGTTTGTAATGGAGTTTATTTCTTAAGTTACATTAGTTTCGAACAATTTTTATATCAGATATTTTTTATTTTGGTTATTTTAATTTTTATAACAGTTAATAAAACGAAAATAATGAAACGGACAATTGAAATAACAATAACAATTGAAAATAACCAAATTTAATAAACAGTACTTAATAAAATGAAAATAACAATAAAAATTGAAATACGAAAATAATCAAACTAATCATAGTTTCAAAGTTGTTGTCTAGCGGACATGTCTTCCTCCATTTGGGTAACTGGTTTGTTAAAAATAGCAAAAAATTTTATTGGACAAAAACATTTCCAGTAGTTGAATTCTACTAACATCTTTAACACATCTTCATCAATTATCAACTCTTTTATGTGATATTCGATTGTGTAGTTTGAATATTTTGCATGGGCTGGCTACCGAAAAAACAATTTTCTTACCACTTGTGAGTTGTGAATTCCATAAGGGGAAACCCCAATAGGCGCAACTTGCTTGATGACATCCTTTAGTGTTTCAATGATGCATCCTGAAGGAATTTCAAATCTTAGTGGATTTGTTCCAGTAAAGGAGTAACCCACAAAATCGGCTTGTTGTGGTATGTTCCACTTGTCGTTGTAATATAACATTGCATAATATGTAGGGACGATGGTGGATCGAAGTAGATTAAGTATACCATCGGGTGTTCTGTTGATAGTACATAATATTTCTATATGGCCAACAGTCGACATTTGCTCATTGCACATTAACATTGTGCAAACATCATCATCATTTGTGAGTTTCAGAGAATGAAAAAATATATTGTTGACCTGTATGTAGGGATGGTTGTCGGTAGTAGATTTCATCAACAAATTGGTCATTGGTTTGCAGAAGGATGTTGTGCATCCTACTGTTGGGTGTCTTAAAAGAACACTCATTAGGAACTCGCATTGGTATTGGAGTAGGACATTGAAAAGAAACACAAGTTTGGTCGTGTTTCCTTGATCCATTTGAAAAAATGAATGCTAATTTGGAGTTAGCAATGGTCTGAGTATTTGTTTCTCTTAAGAATGTCATCGTATTGAGATTGAATTTTGTTTGCGGAGGTATGTTATGTGGGAGTGTGTGGCTTATAAAGGGGTCAATCACGCCCAAATTTAGGCGTGACACCCCCTTTGTCACGCCTAAATTGGGCGTCATTCACTCCCCATAAGAGTAAATACTTTCAAAGCAGCCCCAAATTTATATTACAATTTTATTTATGAGTCTCATTTTCGTCCACGTAATTTCTTATTTAGTTTTCCATTTTCAAAACGTGATCGTCGTATGTGTAATCACATGCAAAATATGATGCGTAATATCACCTCTTTCAACCAAATACAAGGGTAATACAACATATTTATAAATGAAGTACATTAACATAACATTAATTAAACAAAAATAATTACAAAATCATGAAGTACCACCACGAGTAAGACAACCTCTCCGATTATGTCCAACTTACTTGCAAATACCGCATTTAATACATCTCTGAGTTGTTTCGACTTCGTCCATCTCATTACGTATTCTAGTGGATCTTGTGACACCTGGATCTTCACTCGGTGGAATAGCACGTTCATTACCAATTGGCTGTCATGGCAATGAGTACGCCTGCACCAAATTACTTACCAAGAAGACATCATCCACATACTGATAAGGATTATGGCGAACATATAAAGCAGCAGCTACGGGGTGACTACATGGGTATTTGAAGGCTAACTTGCCACACTGACAAAAACGGTCTGCAAGGTTTACTGAATATGGCATATCCCAGCCCTCGTCCACCTCAAAATAATGTTTGATCAAGGTTATATGTGCGTACGTTGTGGCCTGTAGCAAGGGACTGATTATGCCTCAAAGCATCAACCACATTTTTGCAATATCGTTGTGAATGGTCAAGCTGTGAAGCAGCCGCCTAACCCCTGCATACAAAATAATGAATCAATCGGGTGTACATGTGCTTCAGAGCAGTGATAGGCATGTTCCTTACTCCCTTGAACACCCTATTTACTGATTTAGACAAGTTTGTTGTCATCTGGCCATATCTTCTCTCCTCTACATCATATGCATGTGTCCACTTTTCTTAGGGATGCTATCAATCCATTCTGCAACCTCAGGACTAGTATCACGAAATTGTGCAAACGCTATGTCAAAATCAACCATAGATGGAGTATAACCTGTAGAATAATAATACCATTAACACTATTCTGTTTATAGATTTGTGTCAGCTTAATTTATTACAAATAGTTGTTAACATACCTAAATTCATGAGAGTCTTCTTCAATTTTGCATTCCTAAACCTTTGATTAAAATTACTAGCAATATGACAAAGGCAAAACATGTGATGCATAAGGTGGTTGCCAACCAGCATGATTCTCCACAGCAGATATTATGCTGCGGTACCGATCTGAAATGAGACATATATTTTCTATTTGGGTAACGTGGAAGCAAATGTTAGCAAGGAAGTATTCTCGGGCTTCCAACGTATCCCCCTCAACAATGGCAAATGTCAGTGGCAGGCATTCATTATTTCCATCCTGACTCGTGGCAATCAACAATTTTCCTTTATACTTGTCATATAAATGAGTCCCATCAATTTGAATGATGGATTTGTAAAATTTAAAAGCCTCGCAACACTGTCTAAAAGTCCAAAAAATGCAATGAAACACACGTTTTGCCCGTATCAGTCAATGTGCCACAAAACAAGCATTTGTTTAAATATCAAAAAAAGAACATGATGAAAAACGAAGCATGTAGTTGCATCACCTTGGCAAAAATGCATAAGATTCTTCTTAATCCTCATAAATCATTGTCATTGTTTTCTGCTTCGCATACCAAGCCTTTCGATATGAAACTTTAAATACATACGTATTGTTGATCCTCTCCTGAACCAATGCAATTGACATAGACGGTTCCTCCTTAATCATTCCTAACAATGAAATTGTAACATTGACATTAACAACATACCTTAAAAAAATAATATTTTCATATAGAGCAAATTTAATAAAAACATACCTACTATAAGTGAAGCAATAACATCAACATTAAGTTGTCTGTGACCCTGTGTAATATGGTCATTCAGGCAATTGTGTTTTCCACCCCATTTTGAAACAAGCCACTTCTCATTGTACGTTGGTTTAATTACCCTAACCCTCCAAGGGCAACCCTCGTTATGAGCAACACACTTCATGCTAAACTTGTTAGACTTGCTCTCAACCACAAATGCTTCTTGATGCTCCTTTATGAGGTTCTGCTTAATTGCAATTTATGCTTCCTTTTTGGATGCAAATTCTTGTTTAACAAACAAATCATCCCCTAATTGTCATGGACCTCGCATTAAACCCGAACCCGAAGCAGAACCGGTAAAAGATTCTTCTTCACTTGGATGATTCCAACCAATGTATGTGTAATGTGGAATTCCATCCCAAAAAGGAATGACCTCAGCACCTAAACATATGAAGCAAATAAAATACTATAACATACAAATATACATATATGACTACATTTTCATTGATTTTAGTCATCTAACATACCTTCAACAAGTTGGGTAGATCCAACGTCCACATGATGACGTATTTGAGACTAACCCTCATCAGTATATTCTTGGAATTCAGTTGCATGCACACCATCATCCTCATCATTATCCGACGCACTAGCATCCTCCACAAGAAGATGATCTTCCATTGTGATATTTTCATCATTGTCATCCTCTTCATCGTCATCCATAACCCAAGTTGGGTCATGTTCATCTTCCTCAAACATGTTTACACCTGGAGCAGCATATGATGATGCATTATGTGCAACTGACCTAATGGGTAAAACAGCATCCTCTGCTGCGGTAAAATCCACGTACAACTCTAAAAAATATTTCCTTGATTGGTTGAAAAATTCTTCCATTACCATTTCTATGTCTTTATCATCTAGTATTTGAAACCCCATGTATTGTTCATGTTGCCATAATCGTGTCGTCAGCAAAGTGATACGTTGGTTGTCTTTCAGACCTAATTTTTGGCGTATCTTCTCATGAAATTCACCCAGTGTTGAGTTTTCGATTGATACGTGTCGATCTTTTCTCCCCTTCAAAAACAACACACCGTTGCTCTTCAACTTTCCTTCCATTAAAAAATAACACAGCACGAGCACACTCACTACTTGAACTCATTTCTTGCCGTCAACAAAAACAAAAACTTTAAATATCAATAAACAATACAATAGTAGGAGATTTAGAAGATAAGCTATGAAGAAATGGGTCAAGAGAGGCGGTTTAAATAGAAATTAGGCATGTTTGGCAACCCCATTTTGGTAAATATTTATAAAGAAAAAAGCATTTTGTTGGTGCTTTTGCCTAGAATCTATACCCAAAAAAAGCTATTCCAAATAAAAATCATGCATCGAATTTTAAAAACATAATAACTCTAATAAATAATTAATCAAATAAAATTAATTTCTTAGTAGAAGATGTAATTTTATGGTTGGTCTTTGAGTATGAAATAAATCATGTTGGGAGGAAAATACCCACCTTGTATGCGTTCACGATCCCCGACAAAGATTAATCACCACTTTCGATGGGAGCTACTTCGTATTAATACCATGGTCAATAAAAAAAATTAGTTAGCTAAACTTCATATTAGTTAGGGTCTCTTTCCCCTAATGAACCGAAGGGATAAGACAAAAAAAAGTTTAATAGTAATGTGCTAACAGTGTAAAATAATTTTACGTCATTATTCAATCACAAACTACCATTGATATGACTTTTAAAATAATTACCATCACTATTACAAAAGCGGGATATGAAGACGGTTATTTGACCCCTACAAAGATAGTTTTCCAACCATCTTTGTAGTGAGCGACGTTGTATGGTTAGACCTTCGAAGACGGATATATAACCGTCTTTGTTCCAACAGATTCTAAGAAGGATCTTTTACTAAACTGTCTTAGAAGCATTTTTTTAAGAAAATTTATTTTAACACTTATTCGAAGACGGTTATAGACAATAACCGTCTTAGATTTTGTGTTTTTTTTTTCAATGCCTTCTAAGATAGTTATAGGTAACCATCTTAGAATGTCACCATTCTAAGACAATTTTTGCCTATAATCGTCTTAGATTGTGTTTTTTTTTCTTTTAAAGAGCTTTAGAAAGTATTATTTTTAATATATATATATATATATTAATCATTTTCTTCCTTTATTTAGCTATATATAATTAATTATACACTTGCATCTAGTTATTATGACATTAAACTGCAAAATATTTTAATGCTAGAAACATATTTTAAAATAATTATTCTATACCTCATGTATGTAAAAAGATTGACTCATAAATAATGATTTATATATTCTTTTGTTATAAGATAGAAATTAATAAAATATATATAGTTAAAGAATAAGCATTGATGCATATAAGGTATGAGAAATTAATAAAATTCATCTACATTCTCAATATGATTTCCCAACTGGAAAATAAAAATATAGAGGAAAGCATTTTTCTAAGATAATAGAAAAAATGATTTATTTAAGAACAAAGGGTTGAGAACAGCACCTGTGCAAAAAACAGAGGATTTTGACATCCTTAATTTAAAAGCTTTCGATTTAAAACAATTTATTTTTCAGGAACTAAAAACAAGCACTGCCCTAAATAGCAATAAAGAAGTATAAATTAGAAAAAGTGTTACAACATTATCGTTGTGGTCACTAAAAACACTTGAGGAATTCAAATGAGGAAAAAAAATACAATGTGACAAGGTAGATCATCAGAAATCAAAGCTTTATTAAACCCTTTATATTCTCTTTTTAGCTTTCCCTTGGGAAGAAAAAGTAAAGAAAATCATTCAATTTAGAAAGGCACTCACACTAACAGTGTGCACAGAGGGGTAAGCCAAGCTTGCTGCAAGAGTGCAGCAAAAGCTCTAGCAATTGCCACTTTACCCGTAGCCCATTTTTCACGAGACTCATCTGACTCAGATTCTTCAGGCCTGGAGTCTTCCCAAGTCAAACCCATAACTACAAGAGCAGCAATTGCACGTTCAACCACCTATTATACATACATACACATAAAAAGTAGTAATTGGGTTGCCTCAAAACTCAAAATCAAAGCAAGAGATGCTCACCTTCTCATCAAAAAAAGCAACTGTAAAAAAGGCAAGATAGATACATCCCCGCGGACATGAAAAACATTATACTCAGCGTTATCATGGAGGCAAACATGAATGTATAAACGAATAAACGAAAATGCAATGTTATTCGCATGCATGTGTGACTGTATACTTTGCTACAAAAACACTCTACAGCAGACAACTAGGAGTAATATAGATAACCAATAAAACAAAGTGTTGAATTTAGCAAACCCCTAGGCGAATAAGTCTTTAATTTCATCCAACCAAGTCATTAAAACTTCCAATCTCGAAAACCATTTGGATTCATATCAAGAAATTTCAATAAAACTTTGAAACAAGGTTATGTATATTCAGCAATAGCATACCCAGATGTAATGTTATTATGTGATTGGAATTGTCTGGTGAAACCAATAAAAATGATTATCAACCAATAAATAAAAAAGAAATATCAACATACTTGAGGCCAAGGCTCCAGATTGGAAGTTAACCATTTTGAGACTAGACCCACTATTAATGAGACAATAAGTGGGATATGAACTGCAACTTTTCATCTCTAGCTTCCATAATAGAACTGAGAAGATGAAATAAGATGGAACTCTCACTCTCATTCTCATCATTTCCAATGTTGCCAACTATTACTTGGAGAAGGGGTAGTAAATCAGGGGGCATGTAGTCATTCTGAAAAAGAAAACAAAAGCTGAGTTAAACGAGCAAGAAAGAATAAGAACAACCCAGTACAAAACATATCAGGGAACTAAAAAAGCTCACATCAAGTAGAGTGGTAATTGCCCTAACAGCAGAAACCCGCACTGGATAGCAAGAAGGACCCTGCCTATCTGGCTTGACCAATGCCATGATCAATTAAGAATATACATCAGTACTCATCTCCTGAAAAGACACAGAAACCAACAGTGGCAAAATCCGGGTACGAACAAGGCTTGTTACAAATTCAGGCTCTTGCTCCCTCAAAAACTGTAACAAATGGAAGAATTTAAAACTCCTTTTAATAATTTAGCAGAGAAACACTGATGGATTGTCGAACAAAAGGGGAAATGTCCTCACATCTTGCAGGCCACCATATGCCACGAGAACGCCAAAGTAACTGCCATGGTTTATGATGTAACAAGAACACACAGATAAAGTTAATTTAAAAAACAGAAATATTAATTAAAAATTAAGCATGTTTAGGAATGAGGCACAACTGATAACATGTAAAGGGAAGCAAATAAATGAAAGGAAATAAGCTAAACATAGAGTAAGGAAACAACTAAATTGGGTCGTTTGGTCGGTGGTGAAGTCGAGGAGGTTAACGAGGAAGGGGCTGGGGACTTGGGAGAGGATCTCGATCTCGCTTTCGACGGGGCTGGTGCAGTTGTCGCACCTGGTGCATTTGGTGTGGTGTCGACGAGTTTTGTTGTTTTGACGGCAACAAGGAGCTTGCCGCCGTCGGGGTGGCTCTGTAGACTCTGTCGTGGCTTCCTCTACCCAGAAGGTTTCGACGGAGAAGCCATTGGCGGCGGCGACGATGTCAGCATAATGGAAGTGTCAGATTGGTGTTGCGGCGACGGGCTTGTGTTTCTTGAAGTGGGGATCACAGGTGGTGATTTCGGACTCGACATTGCAAGAGAGGTAGCCCATGAGAATGGGTTTGGAGTGAGAGAGAGATGAGTGGCTGTGCGAAAGGGAACACATGAAGAATAAAGAAGCACGATCTTTCGTTTTCGTTTTTTGTTTTAAATTTTAAATTCAAATTTAAAAAATTTAAGAGGGGAGGGTGAGGGAGGAAAGGGTGCAAAAAGTAAAAAGACATTTAATTTAAGATGGTTTTTCTAAAATTATCTTTGAACACTTTCAAAGACAATTTTATAAAAACTATCTTAAAAAAGTTGAACTTAATTTCAAAAATGTCATTGTACACCTTTTAAGACGATTATCCCACAATCATCTTAAAAGACCATTTTTGTATTAGTGCATAAAAGTCAACAAACTTACCATATATAATGAATTGTGATTGGATAACGATGTAAAAAAATTTATATATAAGGATATATAAATTTATCAAAAAAGTTGTATTTTATTATATTGTCATATTAAATTTTCCTTTTCATGTGAAGTAAAAATTTATATATAAGGATATATACTCAAATATAAAAATATGTGTGTAAATAAAGGTAACAAATAAAATATTAAATTATACAAGTTTTTTTTCTTTAGATTATATTTAAAAAAAATATTTTTTT
>PYAF01004161.1:159258-172643 GCA_007407185.1 Glycine tomentella | reverse complement strand
AAATATTATTTTATTTACATAGTTTTTGTTTCATCCTTTAAAATAGAAGTTTCCTTATTGTTACTCTTTCTCGTAAATTGTAAGACCTAAAATCTTTCATATATTTAACATTATCTTTAAATTATTATGACAAATATTAGTAAAACATATATTTCACATTATCTCAAAAATTATATCCCAAACAAAAACTGTAGTGATGTTTTTCTTTTATAAAAACTTTTTGGTTTATATTTCAAAATTCTCATATGCATTAAAAACTTATTAATATAATATATTATGAGTTTAATACATATATATTAATAATATAAAACAGTTTTATAACAAACTTATTATGTATGGTGGGGTTGTGATTGAATAATTACATAAAATATTTTACATTTATAGTGTATAACTCTTTTTCTCATATGTAACACCCCGTAGGCCTCCGGTGCGTTATCATTAATAATATCAGTTTAGCGCTTAAATTATCATTTTAAAATGTAGCGGAAGCATAGAATCGTTTTCTTGATTCATTATGTATGGAATAACAATATATCAGACAACAAACATACTAGAAACATATATCACGCCCCTACTGATCCAGTTTTTCATAACATAAACCATAAAGACAGATAACTAAAACACTTAGGCAGATTATCAAATATACAACATTTATACTCAGGAGGAAAGTCTCATATACATATCATAAATAGTTCTGTACAATATATACATCACAGTCCACACCACCTCGTGGTGATACAAAAGAATATTCGCCCTCATCGAGCGTATACAGAAATATACATGTATCAGGTATACACATACACCATCCCTTATCAAGGGTACAAAATATAATCAAAACAAATCTGAGCCTTCAAGCTCCATCTGCTGCTTCTCAGTCAAGCAGAAACATCTATACTCGGGCCTCCTACCCTGAGACTGCTCTCTTCGTCTAGAAGAGTCACCTGAAATCATAAATCCCCACACGGGGTGAGATAACATATCTCAGTAAGCTCAGGGTCCTTGGGAAATCATTCCCACCCTACCCACATATTCACAACACACACATCAGGCAAATATATCAAGCCTGGCCCTCTGGCCCTCATCATATCATGATCATACAGATGACAGAGCTCCTCAATGCCTGGCGGAGCTCCTCAACGTCAGTATCATATCACACATATGGCAAAGCTCCTCAATGTCTGGCGGAGCTCCTCAACGCCTGAATACATGGCAGAGCTCCTCAATGCCTGTATTCATCTATTGGCCAACAGATATATCTTAATCACAGCGTACATTCATCCCATACAGATGCACACAATATCAATATAATCAATGCAACAGCCAATGCATGCATCATGAATCATGACCAACACTCCCCAGGAGTGTGGTGTGCAACCAAAATGGGAATTCATCCCCAGGGACACTGAACTTACCTATCAAAGGATCACCCTGTAGTTCTTTCCCTGGTCTGTGGCTCCCGCCACCAACAATCTCACAATCAAGGCCTAATCAAGGCACATGCAATCTTATATCAAAACCAATCCATAGACATCCAAGTCACAGTACATAACATAACAGAATTCCCATATCCTAAGGTTCAGTCAAGTCTAGCCCACACTAGGCTACTCATAGACCTCACAAGGTCTACCAATGCTGCATACTAACCATCTGAGTCATTCCAGACTCAATGAAACACAAGCCTGAGCACAACTCACATTAGCTTTATAACTCAACATATGGCTGGAATGGTTTAAGCTTCAACCAAGGCACCATTCCACTAGCCTTTCAGGCTCAACACAAGCATAAGCAAGGTTCTGGCATGGCTCCAAAACTGTAAGTGGCTTATCACACGAGTCACATATACAAGCCACAGAGCCAAGATTCAAAGTTATCTAAATCAAAAACTGAAAGCTAATCCTTCATCTATACATTGCTCTAAACAAGTTTCTCTATTGGACCCTGGGCTAATTCTAGCCCCAGCTCAGTGTGGGTCACAATATCTAGAAAACCCCCAAATACATAAACAACCAAAGAAACTTGAGTTTCTTACCTCAGTGGCAACCAGAAAGGCTGGAGGACATCTTTCCTTAGCTCTGTCGTCCGTTCTGCGCCTTGGGTCCTTGCCAACACTCAAGTCTCAAAGGTTTTCCTTGAGAAACCAATTCTCACTCACAAAGGGTTTTTCAAGAGAGAAATTGAAGGATTATAGCTTTCAAAGGTTTCTCTCAAGTTTAATGGTCATAGGGAGGTGTTTAGATCAAGCAAAGAGGTTCTAGGAAGTTTGGGGAGGTCAACAATGGAGGTTAGGGGCTGAGGGAAGAAGAAAACTATTTTCTCCCTCAGCTTTTCGCGTTCTTGGCCTTATATGCCCAGCTTGCCCGAGGTCTGGCGCGATCCGCGCCACAAAGTCGGTGATCTGGCGCTAACAGCGCCATCCCCATGCTAACAGCGTCAACCTCCCGAACCTGTGGCGCCATCCGCGCAAACTCCCTCGACCAATTGGCGCTATCAGCGCTGCTCCTGGCGCTGACCGCGTGGAAAACCAGAGAAATTAGGTTTTTCAGGGCACTTCTGGCGCGACCCACGCGGCCCTTGGCGCTACCCACGTCAACCTCTCGACCAATCCACGCTTTCAGCGCCATAGCCACGCTAAAAGCGTGATCTTGCCGAATGGCTGGCGCCACCAGCGCCGTCCTGGTGCCATCAGCGCCACAACCAATGGGTCTGGCAGTATCAGCGCAAACCCTGGTGCAACTCGCCCCACACCTAAAATCAGGTTTTTAACTGAAGAAACCTGGACCAAAAGTGAGGGTCCTTACATCATATATTATAAAATACTTTTAATTAATACCCACTACAATATTATTACTAATAAATGCACCAAAAAAATTAATAGAAAACATGTATTATTCTTTAATTTAATATGAATATATTTTTTTCTATTTTCTTGTTAACCAACTAGTATCATCATTTATTCGGTGTTGTGAAATCCGGTTAAACCTGACCAGTTAGGTTGGTCCAACTGGGATCTAGTGACCTAATCGGATTGATTTTATTATTAGATTGGTCACGCAATTGATCCGAGATAACCTGGTCAAACCCGACCGATTAGGTCATCAGATTTTAGTGGGATCAATCTGATCCAACCGATTTTACAAAAAAATGGACCACTTCTACTATGTCATTTTGATATCTCATTATTATTAATTGTTATTTTGGATTTTAGAGTACAAATATTTTTTTCTTAATTAAATAATATTAACCATTACTTATATATATATATATGTATGTATATGTATAATAGATATAAAATCAAACTGAGTTAATTGGTGATTTATTGATTACACCCTAATTTACACTTGGAGGGGTGGAAATAGGCTAGGTTAGGCCAGACTTTAATAGGCCTGAGTCTGGTCTGCATCACTATCATTAAGCTTAAGCCTGACTTGTTACCTATTAAAAATAAGTTATTAAGGCTTGAGCCTGGCCTGCATAAAGGCTTGGACTGGCCTGGAAGTCTGTATACAAAGTCTGATTAAATAAAAATAAATAATTAAAAATAAAAATAACATAATATATATGTTTTTCTTATAAGTTATCAAATATGATCCTATAAGTTATAGATATATTTCTCTTAATCATTTATGAGATTTTTAAGGTGATTTTTTAAGTGATTGATCATCCACCTTCATAATAAGAAAAAATATTTTTTAAAAAATAAATATTATTTTAAAATATATATATATATATTAAATAGGCCAACCTGATAAACTTATCATGTTTTTTTTAAAGCTTAAATCTGACCTGACCTTTTTATTTAAATATGTTTTTCAAAAAAATCTTAACCTAACCTATATAATAAATAAGTTAAGTCAAATCAAACTTTAAATAGGTCAGACCAAAATCCCTGACAAGGAACATGACCCATTTCCACTCATACACTTGGTGAAGACCAAATTTTAATACGTAATACAAAGAAAACTGCGCTGGCAAATTCAAACACGCCCACAAGGCCGAAAAAAGATTCACAGAAATCACGATTCACTCATCTCTCTACTATTCTACGTACCAAAACCACAGCACCCCCTGTTTTACAAAATTCCCCATTATTTATTTCACCTGCACCCTGGAACTTTTGTCATCCCAATTCCATGCCACGTAACTTTTCCTCAATGACCAAAGTATCCTTCCTTCTCCACCAATCACTACCACTAAAACCTCCCAATATTTTCTTAACCAAAAACATCCAACCTATCTTAAGTTTAAATACAACTTGTCGTCGCTGTTATTGGGTCAAATTCCCATAAACTTCAACCATGTCACAACTAATTAGGTACATAACTTAAAACCTAACATGGCATTTCCGTAAATTACAAACAAAACCAAGGGCTAATTACTAGCTACACCCTTTACAAATATCTCCCACGCCACCTCACAGTTCCATTCAAACAACACGAGTAATTAACAAAACCTCAAACTCAGCCACATAACCAAAACCATGCAGATACGAACCTGCCACTCCATCACCAATCAAACCCTACCACAACCACAACTTCCATGGGCTTCAAGAAAAGCCCACCACCACCGCCACCGCTTTCTTCCGCCGCCAAATGCCTTGGTCTCTACCGCGCCTCTACAAGCCCGGAAGGCCCACTCAATGCCTCCCGAAAAGAGAGAGATTTTCAAGTCGTTAGAGGGATGGGCCTCGGAGTGGGTCCTACCACTGCTGAAACCCGTGGAGCAATGCTGGCAGCCACAGAGCTTCCTCCCCGACTCGTCCCTTCAGCACGAAGAGTTCAGCGATCAGGTGAAGGAGCTTCGCGAACGCGCCAAGGAGTTACCTGATGAGTACTTTGTTGTGCTTGTGGGTGATATGGTTACGGAGGACGCGCTTCCCACTTACCAGACCATGATCAACAACCTTGATGGAGTGAAGGATGACTGCGGCACGAGCCCGAGCCCGTGGGCCGTGTGGACCCGGGCCTGGACCGCCGAGGAGAACAGACATGGGGATCTGCTCAGGACGTATTTGTATCTCTCTGGCAGGGTTGACATGGCTAAGGTCGAGAAGACCGTACATTACCTCATTTCAGCTGGCATGGTAAGTGTTTCACTATTTTTGTTTTGATTTTAATAACAAATTTTATCACCTAATTTTTATTATTTAAGTATTTTTTGAATTTTATCACTTAAATTTTTCATTTTTAGATATTTTATTATTAAATTGATAACAAAACAATGTATTTTATTTTTTCATTAACTTTTTTTTACCATCAATCGGTGATAAAATGTACAAAAATTAAAAATTTGGACGATCTCATAAAAAACAAACATAAATGATAAAATTTATAAAATAATTAAAATTAAATGATAAAATTTATAATTAAATATTTTATTTTATATTTATAATATTTTTAATCATAAAATTAGTACAATTTTTTTTCCTGGAAACATTGTCTTAGTCAGAAATCTTTGAGCACACACAAAAATATATTTTTTTCAATATAATTTATTTCACACCTAAAAATCAATTAAGATTCAAAGTTTCCACCACTTAATTTAGAAACCGAGAGTGTTATCACTCGTGTGAATTATTTTTGATATACTTATAATAATTTGAATTCCGTTGAAGAGATTGTAGTGTTTGGGTTCATTTTTTTTTTCTCTTCACATATGGCACTCGTGATTTCTTTCGTGTATATATACGTGTTTAAAATTGGACCATGTTCGTCTAGCGATTTTTGCTTCTCTTGATTTTAGGTTTAAAAGCTTTCGAGATGTACCATGTCACATGAAACAAAAGTTAATTGAAAATTTATCATTCAATAGAGGTGATATTGTATGTATTAAATTGTGCAAAAATTTTATTTAAAACAATATATAAAGAAAATATTTTCCTTTGATCTCTACATTTGTCGACTATTTTATCTTTTAATTGTTTTTAAAACTACTCACTACTATATGCTCTTCCATTTTTTATTTAACATCTACTCTATTTTTGTTTTATAAAAAGTACAGAGAGACTCTTTTTAATTTTCTATTTAGCATCTACTATTTATTTCTCTTTCATTTTATTTTATAAAAAATGTAGAGTTCTGTGTCTCTCGTTTATATATAAGATTCATGAAATAAATTGGGTCTTTTTCAAGGAGAGATTTAGGTTTCTTTTTGTTTCCGGATGTACCATGCCGGTCCATATCACCTATACTAGTTTAAAATTAAAATTAATTAATATACTTAAAAGCTACATAGCTCATATTGGCATATTAAATTCTACAAGAAAAACTGAAAGCCAAACATTTTAGTATCAATAAATTTTTGGCTTCACGTGACATAGCAATGGGACCTTTTTCGTATCAAGTTGTGAAGACTTAAAATGAACAGTTAAGTTGATTTTTTTTTTTTTTTGTTCTTTTTAATAAAATTGAAGTAGTATTGAATTTTGTTTTTCTTTGAATTGGGTAGGACCCAGGAACTAGGGGTGTTCATCAACCGATCCAAACCGATGCAAACCGCGGTGACCGAACCGAAAAACCGAAAACCGAAATAAC
The DNA here is from genome assembly GCA_007407185.1 of Glycine tomentella. Classification (NCBI taxonomy): domain Eukaryota; kingdom Viridiplantae; phylum Streptophyta; class Magnoliopsida; order Fabales; family Fabaceae; genus Glycine; species Glycine tomentella. Next base: position 166,113 of record PYAF01004161.1, on the reverse strand, counting down.
CGAAAACCGAAAAATCGAAAACCGAAAAAAAACCGAAAATTTTCACCGGATTGGATCGGATTTCGGATTGGCTGGTGAAAACCGATCCAATCCAAACCGATCCAATTGTAAACCATATCTTACCCTTTATCTACTTGGGCCTATTTCCCATCATAGTCCAAAAATCAAAAATCCAATACATTGCTCCTTAATTTGTTCAATGAACGTATTTGTCTAATGAAAATTAGAAAATGATGCTTGTTTTTGTCCAATGAATATGTTTGTTTATGTTAGATACTCCTTATTTTGATAAAAATATGTCTCATAAATTTTATTTTTAGACTTTTTAAAAAACCGAAAACCGATCCAATCCAAACCGAAAATAATTGGATTGGATTGGATCGGATTTGAAAAAAATTTCAAACCGAATGGATGATCAAATGACCAAACCGAAGGAATCGGATCGGATGATTTTTTGCTTCAAAACCGATCCAATCCAGACCGCGAACACCCCTACCAGGAACAGACAACAACCCGTATTTGGGGTTTGTGTACACGTCATTCCAAGAGCGAGCAACCTTCGTGGCGCATGGGAACACAGCTCGGCTTGCGAAGGAGGGTGGTGATCCAGTGCTGGCGCGCCTATGCGGCACCATCGCAGCGGACGAGAAGCGGCACGAGAACGCGTACTCAAGAATCGTTGATAAGCTTCTGGAAGTGGACCCCACTGGGGCAATGGTGGCCATAGGAAACATGATGGAGAAGAAGATCACAATGCCGGCGCACCTTATGTACGATGGGGAGGACCCCAGGCTATTCGAGCACTACTCCGCTGTGGCGCAGCGTATAGGCGTGTACACTGCCAATGACTACGCGGACATCTTGGAGTTTCTCGTAGAACGGTGGAGATTGGAGAAGCTGGAAGGATTGACGGCTGAGGGAAAGCGGGCGCAGGATTTTGTGTGTGGGTTGGCGCCGAGGATTAGGAGGTTGCAAGAACGCGCTGATGAGCGAGCGCGTAAGGTGAAGAAGCCTCATGGCGTTAAGTTCAGTTGGATCTTCAATAAAGAATTGCTTTTGTGAAATTTCAGTTGAGATAGTGAGAGAGTATTAAAGGTACGTGGAATTGGTCAACGTGACAGTACAAGTTTTTGGCATAGTGAGATAGTTCCTATAATAATAAGTACGAATAATGGACAATTATTAACATGGATTGCGTGTGATAGACATTGTTGGATCCATGGTGGTCGTTTTGGTGGATACAAAACTAGTAGGACTTTTTTTGTGTGTGTGTAACTTTTGGCTTGCATCTAGCTTAGCTTGTTAGTATTTGTCTTTATTTAAAACCTAATAGTAGTTGAAATATCATATTTTGTAATTAACTCTTGGTATCAGGTAATTATATAATATTCTAATAGCATGTTCTCGTTTCCGTCAAAGAAATAAAATAGCGAAACTTTGGTCAAACTGCCACAATTGGCAGAAAAATTTGGCAAAGTGACAGCAAAGAAATTTTACCAAAGTGCTACGCCGAATATTTCGTAACCTTGATCAGCGAAGTTTTTTGGCTGAGTTGGGGCAACCTGATTGCTTGATCTAATTCGCAATCCATCGTAGCGAAATACAAGCATACAAAATCCGCTTGAGCATATAGTGAAATAGCATGAGTTAGCTGGCTGCATTACTGAACGTGGTTTATCCCTGCCCACAAAACTAAAAGCTTTTATTTATTTTTGGTATAGTACACAAAACTAACAACTACCGTACGTATTTTAACAATCTAAAATTACTGATATAATAGCAATACTTTTAAATGTTAAAACTTTTGATAAATTCACATGGTAACTTATATATTATCAATTAAGTTACATTTTAACTTTAAAATAATAATTATTAAAATAAATAATTCTATTATATATGATAATCAATTAGAAAGAGAAATAAAATAAAGAAAAAATAGAATATAAATATGTATCAATTTATGAATGAAAAATAAGAAAAAATACTAAAAAAAGCACTTGTGAAAAAATACTAAAAAAATAAGAAAAAATCAATTTTTAGTATTTTTTCTTATTTTTCATTCATAAATTGATACATATTTATATTCTATTTTTTCTTTATTTTATTTCTCTTTCTAATTGATTATCATATATAATAAAATTATTTATTTTAATAATAATTATTTTAAAGTTAAAATGTAACTTTATTGATAATATATAAGTTACCATGTGAATTTATCAAAAGTTTTAATATTTAAAAGTATTGCTATTATAGCAGTAATTTTAAATTGTTAAAATAAGTACTGTAGTTGTTAGTTTTGTGTACTATACCAAAAATAAATAAAAGCTTTTAGTTTTGTGGGCAGGGATAAACCATGTTCAGCAATGCAGCCAGCTAACTCATGCTATTTCGCTATACGCTAAAGCGGATTTTGTATGGCACAAGCGAATTTTGTATGGCAGATCGCTATGATGAATTGCGAATTAGATTAAACAATCAGGTTGCACCAACTCAGCCAAAAAACTTCGCTAATCAGGGTTGCGAAATATTCGGCGTGGCACTTTGGCAAAATTTCTTTGCTGCCTGGCACTTTGCCAAATTTTTATGCTAATTGTGGTAGTTTGACCAAAGTTTCTAAAATAGCATGTCTCATTTTGACAATTGAGATAATAGCTTTTGCTTTTGAAAGTTACTCTATTTATTTAAAGCATATTAAAACTGAGATCTCGCTTTGGACGTGATTGAGATCTTAATTATTGAATACGACATTATGAGTATTACCTCCGATCTTTTACGTGGAAATTGTTAGAACAAGTTGGACACACACTTTCAAGAGAAATGTTATAGAGAGAGTAGTTTAAAAATGTGAAAGTTTATTGATTTCACATTCACGAAATCAATTAGACATGGGTGATACTATTTATAGTGTTTAATAATTGGTAACTAGCTGTCATATTGCTTCTAATTAACTAACTGGTATATATATATTTGAAATACACTCAACACTTTTCCTAAATTCAAATACTCAAAAATAAAAATCTCTTATATCATACTTCTTTATTGATCGAAACGATTTGTTCTTAATAGTTTAGTTAATGTGTTAACTTTTTTGTAAGCATATCGAGTCGTATTAGTATAAAATAAAAGTTTAAGTATTATATTTACATAGACTCATGTAATATTTGATAGACTCATGTAATATTTGATAAAATAACAAGGTTAATTAATTATGGCTATCAGAACAACGATTTAATTGAAGTACAAGAATATAAATAACAAGAACTTAACTAAATATGAAATTAAAGAACCAAAGAACACAAAACTCTTTTTGATAATTTTTACAAAATCTTAGAATGTGGTAAAAATAAGTAAAACAACAATGAACAAAAGTATTGGGATTGACTTCACCAAACATTCTCCTCATTCATATAAAAGTCATTCATCTAGTTTAAGGTTTCAATTATTATCATCAACTCATAAAATTACTATAATCGCAATTCCTTTGATGGAAAGAGCCTAAGTCTCTCAACTAAACTATCAATCACTTGGATAGCCTAGTCAAGTGACTTGCTTTAGGAATAAAAGTTAAAATATGACTATTAAATTTCGTTTCATCCCTAGACATAAAATCCATTAGATATCTTCATCATTTCTAAGTTCAAAGGTATTTTTCAATAAATATTCAAACATCAAAATCAAACAAATGCTAATAAAGTCAAAATAAACATTAATGTATAGAAAGAATATACTTAATAATGAAAAATAAACAAATTAATCACTAGAATTTATACACAAATCTGAGTTCAGTTACATCAACCTCACAGAGTGAAACTAACATAACTACAAGAAGGAGATGAAAGATGATGCAAGAGATGAAGAGATATGGTAAGGAAGTCATGAATAGCAACGGAGAGCTTCCGGTCTTCACCAAGCTCAAGGGCGGACACATTAATGGGAGTCCCAGTTTTTCTTTCTTCTAAATTTTAAATTTAATATTCACAATTTTTTTATATTTTATTTTCTTCACCTAAGTTTTTTATACTTTAAATCACATTTTTATGTTGCAAGGCTTGTTAATAATACTCTTGTTAAATAAGCTCAAGATATATCACAACGTATCAATGCATAAAAAATGCTACTACTTGTGCAAAATGGACCGTTTTAAACCAAATTGAAATTTTGAAGCCTCAACGCTTTTCGGGGAGAAACTAGCTCTGGTTTGAAAAAAACAAATTTAAAAGAATTAGTAGACATAAAATATTAGTGTGAAAAAATTATATTATTAATCAATCGAAATTTATTTTTAATATATAACTTTTAAGATATATACTATCAAATCAATAACAATCTATCGTTTTTTAGGAAACGTTGTTTAAATATTATATTTTATCAAATTTCAATTACTATACAATTAATTTTTATCTTTGAATTTTTTATATTTATAAAATTAATAGTAATTTTATCTTTTTTATTAATAAATCTTATCAGGATATTATATTTTATTAATTCTAGTTATTATATAATTAATTTTTATTTTTTCTTGGGCTTTCTTAAACTCTATTTTTCTTACAATTGAAAGAGTTTCTGTTTCTCAAGGTGTAATTAGATTGAGAGGAAATTGTCATAATTTCCCAATTAGTAAAACTCTCATTGGCAAAGAGACAAAGGTTCAAAGACATCGCACTGCATAAATCAAAACAATTATTTAACTATTAATATAACTAATTATTGAATCAATAATTTATGAATATTTTTGTATACAAATTGATGAAATATAATTCGTTAGATAAATATTATCTTTATGATTGACTCCCCTTGTCATTCGATTCTGGGTTCGCCCCTGCCAAATTCCTAGATAGCTCCTTCAACCAAATCTATCGAATCCCCCTTCAATTTGGCCTTTTATCCTTTTGCTATAGCCTCATTTATGCCACCTCAACAATCTCAGACTTAGCCTCAAGTTTTCCATGCTTAGCCTCAAATTGACAACAAAAAAGGAACTTCTTGATGATGCCTCCATGCTTACCCTTAATTTTCACAAGCTTAGCCTCAAGATGACAGTAGAAAAATAAGTGAAAATTGGCCTTGAAAACTTGCTTCTGAAGGTGTGGCGTGATCTTCCAAAATCTTCAGTTCTTCCTCTTTTTCCTACAATTAAACATTAAAAAGCTAACAAATTCCTAGTGGGTTAAAACACTAAACATATGTCTAGTTATTAGTGAAATTAACACGAAATTAAACCAAACAAAGTTTTAAGCTAGGAAAATGTAAGATAAGTGCCAACATAAATATGCACAATAGGCATTTATCAAGAAAATTGCACACTAGGATAGTAAACTAGTTCAAGCCTTCCCTTATTCGCCCGATCTCTTAGGAAATGAAACCTTGTTTCTACACCAATCTGAGCTCGAGTAGCCCATTAGCATGCTCCTTTCTTATTGCATCTTATTTGGAAACAGAACTCTATATTCCCAAGTGCCTTGCGAATAACTCATTATCATTATTGTAGATACCAAGTGTGGTTTCCTTGTATCATCCATAAACCTGTTTGTTGATTTGAGGGGGAGTTACTTGAATCATGAAGAGAAATTGAAGACTTGGAAATTTTTTGAGCTTTCAACATGTTTGAAGATTTGAAGAAAAGCTTGTGATTAAATGTGAAAGGAAGGAAGTTTCTGATGATCCAAGTCATTGCATTCATACCATTCATAAGCATTTAGGTTTAAATAACACAGGCATTAAGTAATTGTTTTGAATCATGAAATAAGCTAAGTGTTTTTGGAAAAATAGCATTGCACTGATTTTAATCGATTAAAACAAGCAAAGAATCGATTATTTTGTTCTTGAAGCTTTCTGGAAAATTACCAAGAACAGTTTAATCGATTACACTATCGGATTAATCGATTATTTTAACTTAGAATGGAAATAATTTGCCTTTATGACCTTTTTAATTGATTACTACTAAGCCGTAATCGATTACATTACTCATGCAGAAAATAGCACCACGCTGGTATAATCGATTACCATTTATTGTAATCGATTACTTAGTTCATTACATGTTTTGCATGATGCCTGTCTTAATTGATTACCATTCATTGTAATCGATTACATAATACAAACATGTTTTACAAAATGCCTGGTATAATCGATTACCAATTATTGTAATCGATTACTTAGTACAAACTCATTTTACATATTGTCTGGAGTAATCGATTACACGTTGGGATAATCGATTAAATTGCTCGTTAATGCTGCCCAGAATTTTTATGAACACTTTAATCGATTACAGGACCGTGTGTAATCGATTACATGTGCAAAATAATCGATTACAGGAGCACATTTAATCGATTACAGGCGGTTACAAATCTTTCTATAAATTGAATCCTTGCTCAGCTTATTTTACAACTTGAGTTTTTCGAATTCTGAGCATTCTAAAGGCATTCTAAGCTTTCACAAAGTGATTTTTCTGGGTTCTTAAGTTCTTGCTTCCATCAAAACCAATATGGGTCTTTATGATTAAGTGAAACAAGATTTTCTTGTCAAAGTTTAAGGAAAGGCTTGTTCTGAATTTAGTGCTTGCATTCAACCTGGTATATTCATTCTTATGCATATTATCTTTTGGATCATCAGGTGTTTTCTTTCCTTACTCTTTGTGTTTGTAATTCTCTGTTGAATCATGTATTTGATTTTCTATTGAAAGTGGGGTTCTTGCTTGTATTTTAGAGATAGTGTTTCTCTAAGTGTTGCTGGGTAGTGTTCTCAGCTGGGTTTGGTCTCTAAGGATCTAATAGGGTTTTAGATCTCTGAACTTTATCTAGGGTTGATAAAGAGAGACTTGTAATAATCTTGTAAGAACTAAAATTTACAATAGTGGAA
>PYAF01004161.1:125304-135319 GCA_007407185.1 Glycine tomentella | reverse complement strand
TTTGTTTCTTCTTTTGTACGTGTAGTAACTAGATTTAGGTAGATTTTTATAAGTTTAGTCATTATCTTATCTCCAAAGCTATGATTATTTACCTTTACAAATGGTCCAATCACAAAGTTCTTAGTTTTTAAGCCATACAAATGTCCTATGTCTCCATTTCTCTTGATGTCTACGGTCAACTTGGATTTTGAAAGCAATATATTTCACTTTTGGCTTAAAACAGTGGAATATGCTTTTATTTCACTTAATATATATATATTCTTATATTTACTACAATTATTTCTATAATTTATTAAAGCCTTATTTCAATTGTTTTATTAGAAGTAAAATTCTAAGTAAAATTCTAAATTTATTAGAAACTAACTTAAGTTGTAATAGCATTTTTAGGGTATCATTTAACTTTTCTTCCCATGACTTTATCTTTATTCTTATTGGTCCATTTTTCTTGAATTATTAAATTTACTAAACTAACTTATTTAAGAATCATTTTCTTCTCATAATTAAGAGAAAATTCCCTAGATTATATTCATACTCTATTCATAATTTTCTGATACCTAAGATAGTCTAGTTTTAGCTTTTCGTACCCTATCTTTCAAAATGCTCTTTGTAACCTATCTTTCAAAATTTATAGAATTTCTATCTTGGGGTTCTCTATTTTCAACCTTGCTAATAATTTGTTAGCTAAAAGTGTTTTATACTATGCTCAGGTTCCCATTAATTTCTGAGGCCATCTTGGTCAGTTTTTTACCTAAGGGCATTTTGGTAATTTTGCCACTCACCCTAGGGGTAAAATCGTCATTTCTAAAATATTCCGAGAAACTCTGTAATTGTTACCCTAAGGGTGTTTAAAGCATATTTCAATCATCCTAGAGTACTTATAGAATTTTTTCCTTAAGATACTCTACTAAAATGCCTAGGGGTATTTTGGTCATTACTAAAATATCCAAGGATATTTTAGTCTTTTTGTGCCTCAGGACCTATTTGTCATTTCCAAAATTGTTCAAGGGCGTTCTTGTCATTTTGTCCTAAATTTTCTACTGCCTTTCATTACATTTTACTTTGAGTACTTGTCTGTAATTCTCTAAATTTTGAGATGTTACAATATACAACTATAAAAAATTCACAATTGTCAAGGTTGTAAATCTTCCAAACTTGTGCAAATTCCACAACTGAGAACGCAAACTTTGTCAAGTGGAGCAACAAGGTTGATCTTTACAACACATCCAGCATGGACAATAGTGTATTCACTGAATGTAGAGGTTCCCAGGAAATGGTATATGGGTTGTCCATTCTTAGAGAACCTTGATTGGCCATCATGGATCATGATACCCCTATCAGTGTTGATCCTGAGCAGCTCACACATGTTGCTCTCCTCTGACTTGCAATGTACCCAATCACCACATTCTCCTGTGAACACAGGGAGGGCATGATCTCCTGTTTTCAGATGAGTCACACCCTCGCCTATGCTCTCCACAATGCTGAATAAAACAATGGAAACCTAATTAGTAATTGCTCATCATGGATGAACACCTCTTATTCTTAATTCTTCTATTAGTCTTTTTTTTATGATCCATAATAATTGAACATGATATCAAAAGGATTTACAACACGCACACATCTTGCTCAACTAACTAAGCTAAACTCCCTTGGTATCTTCTGTTAGTTTTTGATTACACATATTCCTTTTACAAAAACAGGAAAAAAGAGAAGTATGAAATAAATTAAATGAGCAAGTAAGGCTAAGATACCCTGAAGCTTCATAGCAAAAAATACGAGGAAAATAATGGAGTCTGACCCTGAAATGGGTGAAAAGATAGAAAATCAAATCTGACACTGGTGACTTGATGATGCATAATAAATAACACATGGAATCATCAGCAGAATAAAGGAGGAAACAATACCCAGGTTTCCAATCATTCCAAACAAATTTACATTACAGATAAAAATCCGTCTCCTCTAAAGTGATTGATTCAGTTTAATGGGTAAAATAAGCAATCACAATGGTTGAGAAAATTAATTATATAATAAATCATGAATGTATTGAAATATGAACAGTTAATCATAAATTAATTAGTTTACTCCCTTTCACTCTAGAGGAGTCACATGATCCTACAGAGAAAACAACAAAAACCAACCATTGATAGACATTAACTACATAATTTATGCCAATCACCATGTTATATTTCTTATATGATGATGAAATCAGATCAATCAACTACATAATATTTTTAATTTAACTAAGATAATGTAACACATGCATACATCAATTAATTTAAATGTTAAAACCTTGGCATCCCAGAAGTAAACATCAGTGTGACAAAGAGAGGTGTAGAGGATCTTCAAACGGACTTCACCGGCTTACGGTGGCTAGCTACAACCGTCTTAGAAAGTCATTTTCTAAGACGGTTATTAGTTAACAACCATCTTAGAAAGCTGCATTCTAAGACGGTTGTGATTTAACAACCATCTTAGAATGTGCCTTTCTAAGACAGTTGTTATGTAAAAAGCTTCTTTCTAAGAAGGGATCTTTCTAGGACGGTTTTTACATCACAACCGTCTTAGAAATGCACATTCTAAGATGGTTCTCAGCGTAAGAACCGTCCTAGAATGTGTATTTCTAAGACGGTTCTTTTGACAACCGACGTAGTTTCATGTTTTTTTTAATATTTTTTTCCAATTTTTTTTACGCGTACATAAAAGTAGCTACGGTGATATGATTAACTATTACTGTACCATACGAAGTATATAAAAATAAATATCATTTGATTAACAAGAATAAACACAAAGTTTCACTTACAACAATATACATAAGATAAAATACAACATCTATAACAATACACACCTCTTTTCCTTTGTAAATTCTAATATTTTGACACAAAGATATCAATTGCACACGAGATACAAGACCACCACAGGTTTCAAAAATGTCAAATGAACACCAAAAGCCAACTATTAAGCCCATTCCATCCTAATTACCTTCCGCACAACTTCTCCACCCCGTGGAAAATAAAAGGCGTGGAGTAGTGTTAGCATTAAGAGTGATTTGTCAAATAAGATCAGTTCTACACATGTGTTGTCAGGCAGCTGGAAGTTTACGCTACAATCCTTGACCTGCCAGAATTATTAGATAAAAAATAGCAATAAGAATATTGATACAACATATTAGTATGAGATAGCTTCAAGCAAACATGATTACCTGCATGGCTGCTAACGAGGACAAAAACTCCTTGCAATGTTCAAGCAAAAACCTTTCTTTTGAGGTCACCTTTAGTATTTCCGCCACCAAGCAGTTAGTTTCTTCCACCTGGTAGAAATTCTATGTTTTTAGAACTAAATGAGCAAATTAGCAATTGTACATACAGTGACTCTTTTCTAAAATTAAAAGGTGTTATGGGATTGTAATCAGTGTTTTTGCTATGCCTTTCCCAAATCAATCTTAGCTTCAACATATATAGGAAGAATTTAGTTAATGACCTTGCTACATTAAAATGAGCTAAGATTGCTGACCATTCATCCCAGTCATCTCCTGTTACATATACCTCTAATACAACTGTTATTTCATCCAAATCCAAGTCCTCACCACACACACAATCAAGTTAATTTTACTGCAAGAAACCAAAGCAGAAAATCCATATATATATATATATATATTCCTTGACACTTGAGAAAAAGGGTAAAAAAAATGTAAATGGTTAAATGGAAAAAACTTCAGCAACAACTAAGAAAAATGCAACATAATATGCCAAAAGGTAAATATGACACAATTTCATGAAATGGAATGACAGATTTTGCATCTCTATCATCTTCCTTATCTGAATCAATAATCACAACAGAAAAAGTTTGGCATTAAAAAAAATGCACACATACAGTTCAATAAGGACACGAAATCACTAACACAATTCGATAATCTTTTACCAGAATAAAGCAACAATATTGAATATTAATGTGCCAACCAATGCTGAGAAGCATGGTAGGTTTTTTCTCTAACGTGGCACATAATAAAATCTACTAGTCTAGTCAAGCATCAAGCATTTTTCATATATAAAATAACAAAAACATATTTTCATTTTTTAGAATTTACAAGTATTAAAAAAGGTGGATAAAGAAGAAAGTAAAATATTGGTGAAGAGAATAGTTGTATTTATGGGTTTTCTAAACAAAATAAGGTAGATTGATTTATGCATAAGTTGAAGATTAACTTTTAAATAAGCTGATATGTAAGAATTTTGCTAAACTAGTCTGTGCGTAAACAATTTTAGTTTTCACTTTTTTTCCTTATTTTATTCTCCCACTCACAGAAAAGTTTATCTACACATACCTTAATAATGTATCAAATTAAACTTATTTTATATCTCAGAAGAGATCTCTAATTATGAAATGTAACAAGCAGAAGGAAACTTGTCTGGATCGAAGCCTGTGATCCACCATCTGAGATTATCTACAATTTATCAACATGTCTATAATTCAACGTCCAAAGGCCCATTTGCGCATGTGGCTGTTCATACTCCTTCCCACACACCAAAAAAAAAATCTCACTATTAAGTATATTAACTACTAAGATTCAATATCACCATCTTACTTAGATTCTTACGATTATTCTCTTATTAAAAAGTTATTCACAAGCACCACGACAAATTCCTAGCTAAAAATCTTAGTGACAACATAAGTAAGAAGCAATATCATAAGTGTGTGCATCTTGCACCAACAGTACGTGAGAAACCATAAACTTTATGAAACAAGCAATCTTAGGAATGAAAAACATAGCAAACATGCCTGAGCATCTTCAGTCATTGAATCTGCCTCATCTAGAACAATAATCTTAAATGATGGACAAGGATAACCACTGAAATATCAAAACACCAAAAGGAAGAGGAAGTTATACAAATCTTAGAGGCAGAGAAAGAAGGGAAGGGGGGGTGTCTCAAAAGAGGATTAGATTTCACATACTTTTTACATTGATTAGTACCAACAGCAACAGCAGCAAAATCTTTTATCTTTGTTCGAACAACATTAATCCCTCTATCATCACTTGCATTCAGCTCCAACACCCTAGACTTATAGAGCTCAGGCTTGTAATATATGGTTATTACAAATTATCAGCAACAACATGGCAGTACAGGTAGGAGATGAATTAAAAGTGCCTGTATACACTTAGAAGTCCATGTGCCATTGTGCCTTTTAGCACACAAGGTTAGGTTATGGAAGAAAACAACAACATTGTTTACAACATATGAATCCAAAGTCATAAAACAAACAAAATTGACACTTTATAAATTAAGTTTTCAAAATGATCCTCTAATGCATAACTATAGGTCTTTCATTCCTACCATTTGATCAAATAAATTTTGTGGTAAATTTATTACCATGAGTTGCTATCCAAGTGGTGCACAAACTTCTATAGTCCATGGATCTCTCTGACTCAACATGTCAAGAATTCAAAGGTAAATTACACAACATATAACATTCAGAAACTTGGTCATATAACTTTTGTGACAATATTTGAGCTTAGCATTCCTTAAAGTATATTTGCTTTCCTTTTTTTACTCACTAAATGGTTTCATTATCTAATTGTACTGACAAAAGCTTTATAGAAATGTTTTGAAGAGTGAAACAGACCATATATTTAACTGAAAGTTTTAACAGATAGTTCATAGGGTTTCCATTATGTAAGTTGGAAATCCTGGATTCTTGGTTAGTTTTTATTCAGCAGCTTTGTGTACTTTGCTTTGCAGAGTAGCCAAAGCTGGTATCTGTTAGAGCTGCTTAAGGTCTATCAAGTCACAAGACAGACTTCAGAAATTGACATAACAACTAGAAACACACAAGCTCCCTGCTAATTGTGAAAATATACAAAAAAAGGCATACCCAAAAAGCTGATGGGCAATTGCAAGGGCAGTAGTTGTTTTTCCCGTGCCGGGAGGACCATAGAAGAGCATGTGGGGGCACTGTAGTTGTTTTTCCATCAAATATGTTAGATGAATTGTTCAAGTTCCCTTTAGTAATTTACCTTGGCAGTCAGTGAGTCTACAACCTTGTTATCAACTAGATCAGATTTATTCCCCACAAGAAGCTTGCATACAGTGTCATTTGCATATCTGTCAATCTCATTCAACCACTGCTTGACATTGTTAAAGCTTTCCATCTCAGTAACATCATAGACAATCTGTTGCAATGGAGAAATTTATTAATTAGTGGTAGCAGGGCCAGTATGTATAAGATGATAATGATAGGATGAAGCTGACAGACTTACAATAATTCCATGTGCTCCTCTATAATAACTGCTTGTTATAGTTCTGAATCGCTCTTGTTCAGCTGTATCCCACTAAACAAAACAGAATAAATGAATGTAGCAAGGTGAATGCAGAAATTAGGGTAAATTACAGTCGTGACTCAACAAATCAAAAATGGAGAAGTGAGAAAAGTTGAATAGTTTTCTTTAAAACATAATAATATAAATGAACTAGTAGGTAAAAGACATTGATTCATGTCCTGTGAATACTCACAATCTACAGCTTGATGGTTTTCCCTTCCAGCTCCACCGTTCTGATTTTCTAAAGAAAAAAATAAAAATAAAAATAATCAGTGGTGACTGTTAGGCCATAAATAGAAATAGCAAAAGAAGAAGAAGAACGATAATTACGAAATCAACTTCTTCTCTTAAACGCAGTGTTTAAGAAAATTCGTAAGTGAAAACTGAATTCAAGTTGTACTGCAAAACAAGGATCGTGGAATCATAAAATAAATAAAGATGATGAGAGCGAAGGTTACGAACCTTGTCGAGCAAGAAGTTAGGGAAGAGGTTGGTGTTGGTTGATAAACTCGTTGTCGACACGCACCAAAACAATTTTACTAAGCTAATTCTGTAGCACAGAGCTAACCTAGGTCGACTCAGAGACACAATCAATATGGTTCTAGCTTCAAATCATTGGTAATAATAAGGGGGGATTTTTGTCTAACAGTTGGTTTGCATAAAGTAAAACATGCAAGAACACAAACTAAAATTAAAGAACAATGCAAAAATTAACAAGATTATCAAGGAGTAAAGTAAAACAGATTAGAAAGCATCAATCCAATTCACTAACCCAAGCTATTTGAATCATCATCATTCCTATAAGTTGATTCTAACATGAACATTCATTCAATCTCAATAGAAGCAGTTCAATCGATCCTACTCCTAAATTAATTGAAACCACAATCCTAACTGAAATATCATTCAATTAATCTTGTGATTATCATTTGAATTAAGACATGAATTCATAATCCTAATTCACTTTCAATCCTAAATGCATCCATAATCATGAAAACATAATAGAAATTGAAGAAGAAGGTGAATATTCAAGAGGAATTCGAAATACCGAACCGGAACTCCAATTCTTCTCTTGCTTGAGTTAGATCCTTGGATTGATTAATGATTTAGCCTTCCATGATGATCACCAAGGAAAGCCCCATGAATTAAGTGCCAGAAAATGGAAGAATAGCAAATGGAAATGAAGAAGATGAAGAACAATGAAGAACACTTGAGAGAAAATGAAGAACAAGCTTTTGATTCTAAAAACTAAAGAAAACAAATGTAAAACTTGTTTATTGAATTGTAAGTGTGCTGGAAGATTACCAGAACCTTGTTGTTGCATCTGATTGACAGTTGTAGTTAACTGTCCAATCTGAGTCTGTAGGTCCTGGATGGTGGCATTGACATTTGCTGAAACTGAAGGTTGTTGGTGGCCATTTACTTCATTAAATCCTCCAAAGAAGGTCCAGAACTAGCCTGCACAGGTTGTGGAGGTGTAGGTGTAGGTGCAGGTGCAGGTGCAGGTTGCTGGAACTGTGGTTGTTGTCTAAAAGGAGGAGGTTGGTATTTAGTGGTGCCAGGCTGGAAGGGTTGTTGTGGAGGTCTAAAAGGCTGCTGTTGTTGTGGGCCAGGACCATACCTCAAATTTGGGTGATCTCTCCAACCAGGATTATAAGTGTTGGAGTAAGGATTATACTGTTGTTGAGGTCTAAATGACTGGCCAGGTTGCATGGCAGAGACTTCAGGAGGTTGTTCTGTCTCTTGGAGAGTGGGGCATGCATCTGTAGGATGATCAGGGGCACAGCAGATACCACAAAGCTTTGGTTGATTGGCTGCCATCACATTCTGTTGTTGCCCAATAGCAAGTTGCCTCACAAGAGATGTCAACTCAGTCAATTTGTTCTCCAATCTCTGGTTATTAGCAACCATAGAGACATAAGCTTCATTTGCAGCCATCACCTTAGTTGTTGTGACTCTAGCACCAAATTGTTGATAGTTGGCTGCCATGTTAGAAATCAACTGCCTTGCAGCAAGAGGGGTCTTGTCCATCAGAGCACCTCCACTAGCTGCATCTATCATACTCCTATCCATCAACATCAATCCTTCATAAAAATACTGAATCAATAATTGCTCATTGATTTGATGGTGAGGGCAGGTAGCACACAGCTTGTTAAATCTTTCCCAATACTCATACAAAGACTCTCCAGGGAACTGCCTTATGCCACAAATTTCCTTTCGGATGGATGTTGTTCTAGAGGCAGGGAAAAATTTCTCCAAAAATCTTCTCTTCATGTCAGTCCAAGTGGTGATAGGATCTGGTTGAAGGTACAACCAATCCTTAGCAACACCATCTAGAGAGAAAGGAAATGCCTTCATCTTAACATAATCCTCATGGACATCATGTGGGCGCATGGTGGAACATACCACATGAAACTCCTTAAGGTGTTTATGTGGATCTTCACCAGCAAGTCCATGAAACTTAGGAAGCAAATGGATTAATCCAGATTTCAGTTCATAACTGACCTCAGTATCAGGGTATTGAATACACCAAGGTTGGTAAACAACATCAGGTGTAGCTAACTCATAAGGGATAATAAAAAGCACAAAAACAATCCTAAAAAGTTTATACAAAAATAAAATTTTAAATTCCAAACTTTTTTTTTACCCTGGCGCTATTAGCGTGGGACTGGTGCTAACAGCGCGGGACATTCTGGAAGCTGGCGCGATCGGCGCGGGATCCGCGTGATCAACGTCGGTTGACAGAACCTTTGGCGCGACTAGCGCCGTGCTGGCGCGATCAGCGCCAAGTTGCCGAACCTGTGGCGCGACTAGCGCGGGAGCTGCGCCATTAGCATGGAATGCTCTGCTAGTTCACGCTATCAGCATGAGAGCTGCGTGAACAGCGCCAACTGGACGTGTGCTCTGTTTTTCTGGGTTTTTCGCTGTTTTTAAGGGTTTGCCTCTATTTTTATGGTTTTTCCTATGTTTTTAAGGTAAATACAAAGCTAATGTAGCAACCATAAGCGCATAATCATGTAACAAACATAGTTGTGCAACAAAACATAAAAAATGCAAGAATTAAAACTACTTCTATGAACTAACTACAATGAATTAAAGCTAGCACACAATGAACCGTATCCCCGGCAACGACGCCAGTTTTGATAAACACGTTGTCAACACACACCAAACACAATTTTACTAAGCTAATTCTGTAGCACAGAGCTAACCTAGGTCAACTCAGAGACACGATCAATATGGTTCTAGCTTCAAATCATTGATAATAATAAAGGGGGATTTTGTCAAACAGTTGGTATACATAAAGTAAAACATGCAAGAACACAAACTAAAATTAAAGAACAATACAAAAATTAACAAGATTATCAAGGAATAAAGTAAAACAGATGAGAAAGCATCAATCCAATTCACTAACCCAAGCTAATTGAATCATCATCATTCCCATAAATTGATTCTAACATGAACATTCATTCAATCTCAATAGAAGCAGTTCAATCGATCCTACTCCTAAGTTAATTGAAACCACAACCCTAACTGAACTATCATTCAATTAATCTTGTGATTATCATTTGAAATTAAGACATGAATCCATAATCCTAATTCACTTTCAATCCTAAATGCATTCATAATCATGAAAACATAATAGAAATTGAAGAAGAAGGTGAACATTCAAGTAGAATTCGAAATACCGAACCGGAACTCCAATTCTTC
>PYAF01004161.1:94414-110279 GCA_007407185.1 Glycine tomentella | reverse complement strand
TCGAAAACCTAATTCCTTAGTGAAATCTATCAGTTCAAGCATTCAAAAGAACATATCATAGGCTCTGCAGCCACGCATCCCTATTCCTAGGTGATGAACAACTGTTATTCTAAACGGTTCAGAAATTAGAACCCCAACGTTCCCATTGCGAATCCTAACCCTATGTACTTAATTGAAGTGATCAATTTCAAATAAGAATAGAAAGAAGTGCAGAATAGAATAAAACAATTACAACATATCATTCAATACCAGTCAAATTACAGAGGAGTTATCATCAATTCATGGCCTTCCCACAATATAAGGTTTAGCCAGCCATAGGCCTCAAGAACATCAAAGCAGTAGTATGATTCATTGTTGTGCAGACACTCAGCTTAATTCTTGATTTCTAGGGTTTTAGATGATGAAGAATGGATGAAAAAATGTATATTTTGGCTATTCTGGATATTGGATCCCCATACTCTGTTCAGAGGCTCAATATTTATAGAAGCATTTAATTACAGTAAGAAAGCCCTTTTCCTGTGCCAAATTCGAAGTAAATATTTTAAATCAGGAAACAAAATCAATATGGCGCAATCCGCGTGCGATCCCGCGCTATCCGCGCGGGTTGTTCGAAAGTATGGCGTTGATCGCGTGGCACTTCATGCGTATCGCGTGGAATGTTCGAGTCAATTGGCTTGCTCTGGTCTTTTGTGGCGCTGTTAGCGTAGATATGGCGCTACTGGCGCGAATTGTTCGAGTTGAATGGCTTGGATTATTGTCCTTGACGCTGATGGCGCAGGTCTTGCGCTGATGGCGCGGTGCTTGTGGCTAATCCACGCTGATGGCGTAGGTCTGGCGCTGATCGCGTGAGATCTTCGAGACTATGGCCTTCAATCCTGCACTTGGCGCGATCCGCGCGGGACTTGAAAATTGGTTTTCTTCTTTTTCTTTGCTTTGAACTCCTCTTTTGGCCTGAAAATGCTCGAATGGTATTTGAATTGAATTAAAAACAATAAAGTAATAAACTTAACTAATTCTAAACTATTTTCCTATTTATTAATCTAAAATATACCCTAAAACTAGGATGTGTTTGCAACACATCAGTATGGTGGCTAGGGCACAAATGAGTCTGGCATGTTCGAAGGAGGTAACGCGAGGATAATGGGTAGACCAAAACAGTGTCGTTTTGGTAAAATGCCAAATGAATAAACTACGACAGTTGTCCCAAAACCGATGTAGTATTGACGCTTCAACTGCGGTTTGTGTAAGATCGTCGTTGATATGTTGGTTTTATTTACGGAAATGCCACCGCTCCACTTTCTACGACGGTCTTCGGTGAACCGACGTCAAATAGCCGTCGTAAAAGCCATATTCTGTAGTAGTGGCTATACTCCATTACACAATGCAATCAGTAATAATATAACGTTCTTGTTAACTAGTTTCCTTACAATACTGATCAAATAATTAAAAGAAAAAAGATTTAAATGAAAATCATATGAAAACATATTTTAAAATCATATAAGAGTATATTTCTACCGATTCTAATAAAAAACTTTTCATTGTCCTTAGGAAATTGATTAACATTTAACGTAATATTAATACATTATCACAGAAAAAAAATGCAAAAAGAAAAAAAAATAAAATGATACATCTTGTTAATTATTGTCCTTACAACACTGGTTAAAGAATAAAAAGAGAAAAATTTAATTGAAAATCATAAGCATATTTTAAAATCATATGGGATTGTATTTTTAAGTATTCCAATAAAAAAAATCATTGTCCTTACTAGTATATTGGTTAACATTTAACATAATATTAATAATACATTATCACACAGAAGAAAAATGCAAAAAGAAAAAAAAAAAGAAAAGAAAATGATGATGTTAACGAGAATGATGAAGTAAGAGATGGCTGACCTTTGCACTTGATGGTCTGGCCAACGGTAGTAGACATGGTGATGTTGTTACTTAGAAATGAAGATGAATGAAATTGAAACGAATGATTATGAGTGAGTTTTCTTTTGTAAGGAAAGCGTGTGTGAGGAGGGTACTTATGGGTGAGAGAGGGAAGAAGGAAAACGCGGAAAGGTGAGCCAGAAAACCACGTTGTGCGTGGTATTTATTGCACATTACTCACCAACCTTGAAACGAATGGCTGTTGCTCGCTCTTTCTGTGTTCTGCTTTTAGTACCCTCTACGATTCCGCCTGTGGATTTTGGTCTCTGCCTACCGTGCCGCGCCTTTGGATTTTCTGCACCTCGCCCGGTAACTTTGACTGAGATAAAATGGAAATAGAGAAATTGTATTTGTAATCCTTTTTTATTTTTAATAATAAAAAATGACCACTGATTTTATAAAATTAAAAAAAAATAAATGTTTTCATATATGTAATATATTCATTTTTTTAGTTTACTACCTAATTTTTATTTTATTTTACCACGTGACATTTTCTATCATTTTACTTGTATATGTTATTAGCATTAGTTTGTTAAGGGATGACATAAGAAAGGATAACAGAGTATTACATCATCAACTAAGTAATACAATGTGACAGTCTAATAAAATGTTAAATCATCACTTAATCAACTTAAGCTAATAATAGGTTTTAAACATAAAAAATTTGAAATGTCAAGTAATAATATATATATATATATATATATATTAAGTAGTAAATTAAAAAAGAATATATTAAAGTATGAAAAACATATTTAAACCAAAAAAATGATAAATGTGTTTTTTTTACTCATAGTTAACAAATTGATCATTTTTAATTGGATATCTAAATTATTATTTTATAATTGAGACCTTTAACTTGTATCTATTTTTAATTAGATAATTTCATTTAATTAATTTGTGTGAGATTTGCGTTAAGGTTGTTGTAAAGTGAAATCTAAAAAAACTTATGAAGAAATACTAAATGCTAAGTCTGGAAGGTCTACTATCTATTGGTATTATTTTTTATCATACGAGCTCTTATTTGTGCGCGTCCGATCACAAGTGAAAATTGCTTTATTAAAGATTCTATCTAGCATCCAGTGCGCTATTGATCAAAGGTTGTTGGTGTAGACACTCTTTGTTGTGGATGCATTTTAAGAACTACCTATGGTTTGTCTTATGTATATGAACTGGCTAGATATGCTTTAGGTTGCACACCACTTCAATCAATTCATATGTATTGGACCATGCTAAGTTTCAATAACATGGGATCTAATGACAACCATGAAGAGTTGTTCTACCAGCAGGGATTTGATGTTATTGCTCAATGTTTCAAAAGTTAAGCTTCACATAGTTTGCAAGATTACTATCAAAAGTAAACTTTGTGAAATTGCATACTCTGATATGACTTTTAGGTGTCCACCTATTGCAAAGGTCAAAACTAAAGATACACAAAAGGGTTGCGCAAGCAAATTTGGAAGGTCAACTAAGCATTATCCTTCTTTCTTTGAGCATGTGGATGCATTACATTTTGTTCTTGACAGTTCTTCCATGTGGAGGTCACCCAGAACATCCTCTCAGCAATCAATGTGAAAGAGAAAGATTCTCGTGTTAGATCAATTCCATGTAAAGCTTCGTCCATACATTTCATACATTGTTGATGTCAAAGCAGATGGTCATTGTGGTTATTGTGACAATTACGTTTTGCTAATGGTTAATTGGTTTTCTAAATTTATAAAGTTGGTGATTTTGTGATGATCATATAAGCAACTAACTTATATAGTTATGGTTTTCTAACAAAAATTTGGCAGAACCTCCCATAAAATATGAGCATTACCTATTTAGATTTACATGCTACAATTCAAAATCAATAAGTTCACACATCCCCATAAAATGCAGCACACAATTCAAAGCCAATAAGTTCACAATAACCATAAAGTCACAAGTAATACATTAACTAGCGATGATCAGAAAGTATGTCAAAGTCAACAAGCAATACATTTACTACTGATGATCAGAAAGTACGTCAAAGTCAACATCTAATTACAAAATGCATCCTAATAAGATCAATGTCCCCGATCCACGTCCTTGGCCATGCTGACCTCTTTTCGCACCTCGACGTCTCCTAGTGTTAATGTTAATGCCTCTGGAGTTATAATGTATGCTTCAGTGCCTTCAGTAACCATCCTTAAATGAATCATGTGCTACAAGAGTTCACTGATCCTACGACATGTTGCATGTTAAGAAAATAACAAGTATATGGAGTCAAATTTAGTAAACAAGTATATAACTAATATGATAAACTTGTGTACACTTACAATTCAGGATGTGGTTGAAGGCCATTGGTTCCTAGCTCATTTACAACTTCATCAGCTACAATTGCATCAGGTAAATGTCCACCCTCAATAGGAGGTGGAGTGGAAAAACTAGTTTGAACAAATAGATGAAAGACTCTATAGAACCACAGAGATAATCTGCATCACAATCATGTGGATGCACCATTCGTATTGTGATCAAGTGATCTCCATAATGCACCCACCTTCCATCAACCTGCTGCATGATGCAAGGCTCATTAGTGGACACAAAAGGGTGTTGGGGTGCATATCTAGTCCAAGCCTAATGAATCCAAAGTACAATGGAATCCTATCAAAATGATGATGTATTTGATGCGCCTCATATGGAGTCCACCAAACACCATCTATGGTAAGCTCATCTAATATTTTTCGACAGTGCCTTACTGATAGCAGGTTTGAAGGTGCTCAACGACTAACACATGTAGAGGTCTCATCATATCTTATGATATGATCCCTCACACCAATGCCAGGAAAATATCCATAAATCCATCCTTGTTTCACACACAAAAAAATAAAAAATATATAATAAGTACATATCATGATTAATATAATAGCAAAATTATAATCAATGTTAATCACCTGAAGAAGACTAGCATAACCACCAATTTTCCTTGTGGATTCAAAACAGGTATCACCCAAATGCTCGTACATATGTGTCAATATATCTGCCCCCCATGCATAAGTACCAGATCATTGAAGGTCACTTACAAGGCATAAGAATTTTATCTCCACATAAGTTGCACTCTTGTTAGAAAAAAATAGGCCCTAGCTGCTTCCATCCATTGCTCTTGCTAACAACTCTCGGCATACAAATCTCACAACCAAGACATGCATATGCACTCTTGTTTTCTTTGTCTCTTTACGTGCATCCTCCATTTCAATTCCAAGCAACTCCTCCATCACGGGAATTACCGCATCCTTTCCCAGATGTTGAAAAATGTAAAAACATCAAATAATTAGAATATGCAGTAACAATGACACATCATCTATTGTTATCGCCATTTATCCCATAGGTAAATGGAACATGTTTGTCTCCCTATGCCAGCTCTCAGAAAAACCTACAACAACCCCTTATTGGCTTTTCTCATAGTTGCATATGGTCAACAAAAATAAAACGACCCCTTGACCAACTCCTCTATCTGCTCATGTAGGGCAATATCCTTCTCCAACTTTCTCTTGTGTGATACTAACTTTAGCTCAGCACAGTCCTACAGGTACACAATTACAAAATAAGTTGCAATAAAAAATGAATGTTTTAATAGTTCAATAAATATAAAATACACTTGGGAAATTAGTAGTTTACCAATCCATCCCATAAGCTATAAGCCACATGATCAGCATATGAGGTCAATAATGACTTTTGGGTCATGTTGCTCAAAATGCTTAACAAGCTCCATAGACTCATCAGCCACCATAGGCTCAATAGGCTCATCAGCCACCATAAGCTGAATAGGCTCCACTACTTCACTTCCTACATGTCACTTATGATTAAACATTGTAGGTCTTACGCGTTTGTCACCATGATTGTCACCATCAAAACTAGCTCTTTCTGTATGTGCAACATAAACATAAATATACAAATTGTCTAAAACACAATTTAAAATAACTTCATATCTATAAATGTTAAACAACTATTTTATGGATAAGATTATGACCAAGCTGAGATTGGCATAGAAAAAAAGCTTAGGAAATGAGAAGTTTAGCTTTAGCTGACTAGCCCCATCAAGTTCTTCACTAGGCTATATTATTTAGTAGAGCCAAACATATGAGTTCTTTAAGTGGTTGTTTCATCTGTCATGCCTTTTAAGCTCTAAGCTTGGGTAATTTTCTGCAAACCTTGTAGTAGTTCAAAAATAATCTAATTATATCCTTGTTCAAAAAAGGAAGTAGGAAAAGTAGGAGGAGGATATAGAATTATTCTTCATTTATATTTAAGCCTTGGCTTTCCCTAGAGTTTTGATAGGCTCAGGTTAACTATTCCCTTATCTACTTACTGTGGAAATTTGCACTAATTATATCCTTGTTCATTCTTACTCATGTCGATAAAATGTTGTTATTTGTCTTACCAAGTTTCATAACTCAAAAAAAGATTTAAATGTGCCCCATGTTAATGAATGAAAGGTGGATAAAAGATAGTGCAGTTTACTATGTTGACATTAAATTGGTGTCATCTCGGTTGTGCAAAGCATGAAATAGTGAGCTTGGATTCAATGATAAATAATATATGTATGTACATTGGCCAAACTTTAGAAATAATCTTCATTCAAACAATGCAACAACAACAAAAAAGAATAATATCAGTCTGGAAAGGCATTCCGAAAGTCCCTTATAATTCTTGAAAGGGTAATCTAGATATTCAGAAATGGGTATTTCTTGAAAGGCACTGAACATTCAAAAATGGGTATTTTAAAAGGCTCTGGATATTCTGGAATAGGTGCTCTGAAACTGCAACAAACCTATTATAGAATGTTCAGTGCCTTTCGAAATGCCTATTCCAAAATTTGAGTATAGGAGTTTTGGAATACCTATTCCAGAGAGGTCTGTAATCCAAACACCCAATTGAACCCAAAAAACCTTAAATTTTGTCCAAATGCCCTGTTAAACAGTTGGGGAAGGATACAAGAAAATCACCTTCATTGTCGGTGTCGCACGAAGGGCAAAGGGGATGCTTGGAGAACTAGCGAGATGAGGTGTTATGAAAGAGATGTAAAACTTGTTTATTAATCAGTGAATAAGTGTTTGAATAATTTATAAAAGAGAAATTAAATTTAAATTTCCACATGAGATCTCTCTAGAGTGTTTCACTCAAACTCTCTCTAGAGATCTCTCAAACGTGCAAAGCAAAAGGCTTGCTCAAATGTGAACTCAAGAATGTCACTTGAGCCTATCAAACTCTACGCTACGCTGCGCTCTGATACTCAATCATTCTCAATCTATATTAGTTTACCGCCTCCACCCTCAACTAATGAATTTATAGTGTCAAAGTAGGTTTAGGGTTTTAGAACCCTTAATGGGCCTGGGCGAGCATGAAGGAGGAAGCCCAATCCAACAATTCTCCCCCTCTGACTTCAATACGACAAGTTCAAACCACAACCCGATGTAAGGACCCTAACTTTTGGCCAGGATCCTTTAAATTAGAAAACTGAGTTTTAGGTGTGGCGCTGATCGCGCCATGCCCTTTGGCAGTGGCGCTGATGGCGCCAGGACGGCGCTGATGGTGCCAGGACGGCGCTGATGGCGCCAAAGGTTCGGCCAGTTCACGTTTCTAGCATGGACATGGCGCTGGTGGCGTGGATAGGTCGAGAGGTTGGCGCGGGTGGCGCCAAGGGCCGCGCGGGTCGCGCCACAAGTGCCCTGGAAAATCAATTTTCTCTGGATTTTCACGCTGATAGCGCTAGAGGTGGCGCGGATAGCGCCACAGGTCTCGGGAAGTTGGCGCTATCAGCGTGAAAATCCAGAGAAAATTGGTTTTCCAGGGCACTTAAGGCGCGACCCGCGCGGCCCTTGGCGCCACCCGCGCCAACCTCTCAACCTATCCACGCCACCAGCGCCATGTCCACGCTACAAACGTGAACTGGCCGAACCTTTGGCGCCATCAGTGCCGTCCTGGCGCCATCAGCGCCACACCTAAAACTCAGTTTTCTAATTTAAAGGATCCTGGCCAAAAGTGAGGGTGCTTACATTCACCCCTCCTTTTAGGAATTTTGTCCGCAAAATTCAGAAACATACCTGTTAGTCAACTCGGGATACCTCTGTAGCAACTCCTGCTCCCGCTCCCAAGTTGCTTCCTCAGGCGTCCTGCCTTCCCACTGTACCTTGACGATGAGAATGGTCTTGCTGCGGATCTGTTTCTCCATTCTGTCCAGAATCTTCATAGGCCTTGTAGGACTCGTCAGATTCTCTCTGATCTGAACTGTGTGAGGCTCTAACACGTGTGAGGGATCTGCCATATACTTCCTCAACTGAGACACGTGGAACACATCATGAAGTCCTGACAAATGGGGAGGCAAAGCTAGCCTGTATGCCACTGGTCCTATCCTCTCAAGGATCTGATATGGACCAATGAACCTAGGACTTAGCTTCCTCACACCTAAAGCTCGTCCTACGCCCGTCACTGGAGATAGCCTCAGAAACACATGATCACCCTCCTCGAACTGTAAGGGTCTGTGCTTTTGATCATAGTAACTTCTTTGTCGACTCTGAGCCTTCATCAGCTTGTCTCGAATCATCTTTTTCTGCTCAGAGGTCTCTTGAACCATCTCAGGTCCAAGGAGCTGCTTCTCTCCTACCTTTGTCCAACACACTGGAGTCCTGCACCGCCGGCCATACAAAGCCTCATAGGGTGCCATGGCCAGGCTGGCATGAAAACTGTTGTTGTAGGAGAACTCCACTAGAGGTAGATATCTGTCCCAGCTAGCACCTTGCTCCAAGGCACAAGCTCTCAGCATATCCTCCAGAGTCTGGATGGTCCTCTCTGTCTGACCATCTGTCTGGGGATGGTAAGCCGTGCTGAGTCTGAGCTGGGTCCCAAAAGCCTCCTGAAGCGCACCCTAGAACCTTGAGGTGAACTTCGGATCTCGATCACTAATGATGCTGTCAGGGACTCCATGCAATCTCACAATCTTCCTGACATATAACTGGGCCAATTTCTCTGTAGTGTAGTCAGAGTTCACCGGCAAGAAATGAGCAGACTTGGTCAACCTGTCCACAATCACCCAGATGGAGTCACATCCACTTTGAGTCCTCGGTAACCCTACCACGAAATCCATGGAAACGCTGTCCCATTTCCCCTCAAGGATCTCTAAAGGCTGAAGTAGACCCGACGGTCTCTGATGCTCAATCTTCACCTTCTGACACACTAGACACTTAGCCACATATTCGGCTATGTCTCTCTTCATCCCTGGCCACCAGAAACTCCTCTTCAGGTCATGATACATCTTGGTGGCTCCTGGATGAATGCTGAACTGGCCCTGATGTGCCTCAGATAGGATGACATCTCTCAGCTCACCCTTAGGCACTACAATACGACCTTGGTATTTCACCAAGTCGCGGTCTTCCCAGGAAACATGCTGTTGGCCAATCATGGCCTTCACATCCTCATCCTGCTGCTGAGCTTCTCGGATTCTCCTGATCAGCTCGTTATCTACCTTGGTCCTGCTCATCTCAAGACCATATGCACCTTCTGTCACCGTCAGGTGCATATCTCTGAATTGCTCTATCAACTTGCAATCAGAGATCATCAAACATGCAGAAGCCACATTCTTTCTGCTCAAGGCATCAGCAACCACATTAGCCTTGCCTGGATGGTATCTCAGCTCAAAATCATAGTCCTTTAGGAACTCCATCCAACGCCTTTGTCTCATGTTCAACTCTTTCTGATCAAAGAGATATCTGAGACTCTTGTGGTCACTGAACACTATCAACTTGGCACCATACAAATAGTGCCTCCATATCTTCAGAGCAAACACCACAGCTGCCAACTCTAGGTCATGAGTGGGATACGACTCTTCATGAGGTTTCAGTTGCCTGGAAGCATAGGCAACAACCTTTTGATCCTGCATCAGCACACACCCAAGTCCTCGCTTAGATGCATCACAGAATACCTCAAAGACTCCCTCAGGGTCAGGAAGAGTCAACACTGGAGCTGTGGTCAACCGCTCCTTCAACTCCTGAAAACACTGCTCGCACTCATGGGTCCAAACAAATGGAACCCCCTTTGTGAGTCGAGTCAGAGGTACCACCAACTGGGAAAACCCCTGAATGAATCTCCTGTAGTAGCCAGCCAATCCCAGGAAGCTCCAGATCTCAGACACGTCCTTGGGCCTCTCCCAGGACATCACTGCCTCTATCTTGCTGGGATCCACAGATACACCAGCTGCTGAGATCACATGTCCAAGAAACTTCACCTCTGTCAACCAGAACTCACACTTGGCCAACTTAGCATACAGCTGCTTGTCCCTCAAGATCTGAAGGACTGTCCTGAGATGCTCGGCATGCTCTGGCTCCCCTCAGCTGATCCAACAGATCATCTTGGAGAACACTCTGGCTCCCCTCAGCTGATCCAACAGATCATCTATACGAGGCAGAGGATACTTGTTCTTCACAGTAACCTTGTTCAACTGCCTGTAATCCACACATAATCTCATACTGCCGTCCTTCTTCTTCACAAAGATCATCGGTGCTCCCCAAGGCGAGACACTCGGTCTGATAAACTGCTTGGACAGCAGATCCTCCAACTGCACCTTCAGCTCCCTCAACTCCAGAGGAGCCATACGATAAGGTGCCACAGAAATTGGTCCCACACCAGGAACCAGATCAATGGAGAACTCTATCTCCCTCTCTGGTGGTAGCTGAGTGATCTCCTCAGGAAACACATCCACGAATTCACTCACCACCGGAATCTAAGACAAATCAACCCTTGGCTTATCTTCGGTCACACCTATGAAGATATAGCCCTGAGCTCCCTCCATGATTGCCTTGCGAGCTTGCAAGACTGATAAGAATGAGGCAGAACTCGAACTGGTTCCGTCAGAAGGCACTACCACCCTCTTCTGACAACAGTCTAGCATCACACCATACTTAGCCATCCAATCCATACCCAGAATCATCTCAAGGGTAGCCATAGCTAGACAGAAAAAGATCAATCACATAAGCTCTGCCCTCATAAACAAACTGCACGTCTTTGCAGCACGTGCTCACATGGCATCTTTCTCTAGATGATGTGGTAACCTCCATCGGAGGGGTCAAACTGATCTTAGGCAATCTCAGCCTCTCCACAACCACATCCCGTATGAAGGAATGTGTAGGTCCAAAATCAAATAAAACTCTAACATCACAGTCATCGATCAGAACTGTACCTCTGATCAGGTCTGGAGCTCTAGCCGCCTCTCTGGCATCTACTGTATACACCCGGCCTGCTGTGGGTGCCATCATCTCCACTGGAGCTACCTGTGCCCGAATCTCTATCTGAGGGCACTCTCTGGCCATGTGGCCTGACTTGCCACATCTGTAGTAGATGATCTGACTTGCCAAAGGGCATGGCGCAGCGGAAGCGTGATGGGCCCATAACCCACAGGTCCCTGGATCAAAACCAGGCTTTGATACCATTGAATGTAACACCCCGTAGGCCTCCGACGTGTTATCATTAATAATATCAGATTAGCGCATAAAACATGAATTATATAGCTCAGCGGAAGCACAGAATCGCTTTCCTTGATACATTATGTATGGAATCACAATTATATCATATAACACACACCAAAAACAATATATATATATATATATATATATATATATATCACGCCCCTGCTGATCCAGTTTCTCAATTCACACATCATCTAGACAGATAACTTAAACACACAGGTAGATAGTCAATCAAACAACATAAATGCTCAGGGGAAAATCTCATATACATATATAAATATTTCTGTACATATATACATCAGTGTTCACACCACCCTGTGGTAATACAAAAGAAAAACAGCCCTCCTCGAGGGTATACAGAACTATACATCAAAACATAATCAAAATAGAGCCTTCAAGCTCTCCATGCCGCTCCTCAGTCAAGCAGCCTAGTCTCTGCTGGGCCTCTTGCCCTGAGACTGATCTTCTCTTCTAGAATGGTCACCTGAAATCATAGAAAACCCCACACGGGGTGAGATAACATATCTCAGTAAGCTCAGAGTCCTTGAGAAACCATTCCCACCCTGGCTCACAGATTCACAACACACATACAGGTAACAAAGCAAACATAGCCCATTGGCTTGGCCCTCTGGCCCTCATCATATCATAATCATAATCATAATCATATTCACAACAAATGACAGGTGGCAGAGCTCCTCAATGCCTGGCGGAGCTCCTCAACGCCCTAACGGAGCTCCTCAACGTCAGTACCTGTCAATATATGGCAGAGCTCCTCAATGCCATGGGCGGAGCTCCTCAACGCCCAGAATACCCAGCAGAGCTCCTCAATGCTGGTATCCATCTATTGGCCAATGGACGGAGCTCCTCAACACCTTCAATACCCTGCAGAGCTCCTCAATGCCGGTATTCATCTATTGGCCAATAGATATCTCAATCATAGCATACATATATCCAATGCAGATGCATATCAGATCAATCCAAACAATGCCATAGCCAATGCATGCAGCATGAATCATGACCAACACTCCCCAGGAGTGTGGTGTGCAACCAAAGCGGGAATTCATCCCCAGAGAACACTGAACTTACCTGGTAAGGGATCACTCTACCGTTCCTTTCCAGGTCTGTGGCTCCTGCCACCAACAATCTCAGAATCAAAGCCTAATCAAGGCATATGCAATTTTCATATCAAAATAAGCCCTCAGGCATCCAATTCACAGAACATATCATAACAGAATTCCCTTATTCTAGGGTTCAATCATACTCAGCCCCACACAAGGCTGGTCACAGACCATTCAAGGTCCCTCAAGGCTGAAAGCCAAGCCTCTGAGTCATCTGGACTTAGAACACAATCATACACAGCATAGTTTCCTCGGCCTTAACCTCAATTATCACTAGAACGGACTGAGTTCCACTCAAAGTCTCGTTCCACTAGCCACTTAGGCTCAACACCTCATAATCAAGGCTCTAGCCTATCAAAGAACCATCAACAAGTGACTCTACACAAGTCACACAGGCATATACAGAGCCAAGATTCAAAGTCATCTAAATCAAAAACTGAAATCTAATCCTTCATCTATTCCTCGCTCTAAACAAGTTTCTCTACAGGACCCTGGGCTAATTCTAGCCCCAACTCATATGGGTCACTATTCATAAAAACCCCCAGGATCAAAATTAAACGGAAAAACTTGAGTCTCTTACCTCAGTGGCGACTAAAAACACCTCAGGACAACTCCCTCGAGCTTTTATGTCCTTTATACACCGTGGTTCTTCGCCAAACTCAAGTTCTCTGAGGTTCCACTTCTCACTCAAAAGGGGTTTCAAGAGCATAAAATGAAGGATTCAGGCTTCACAAAAGTTTCACTTACACTCAAAGGTCATCAGAAAGTGTTTAGGCTAGTATATAGGGTCCCAGAAAGCTTGGAACTGCCATTAATGGAGGTTTGAAGGTCCAGGGAAGAAGAAAATGCCTTTCCCCTCCATTTTTCACGTTTTGACACTTTTATACTCAGCCTGCCCGAGGTCTGGCGCGATCCGCGCCACAATGTCGGTGGTTTGGCGCTAACAGCGCCAATCCCGCGCCAGCAGCGCCAACTTCCCGAGACCTGTGGCGCTATCCGCGCAACCTCTGGTGCTATCAGCGTGAAAATCTAGAGAAAATTGGTTTTCCAGGGCACTTGTGGCGCGACCCGCGCGACCCTTGGCGCCACCCGTGCCAACCTCTCGACCTATCCACGCCACCAGCGCCATGTCCAAGCTACAAACTTGAACTGGCCGAGCCTTTGGCGCCATCAGCGCCGTCCTGGTGCCATCAGCGCCACTGCCAAAGGGCATGGCGCGATCAGCGCCAACCCTAAAACTCAGTTTTCTAATTTAAAGGATCCTGGCCAAAAGTGAAGGTCCTTACACCCGACATCTTCTATAACAACTCACATCTTTAATGAGTCGGGTTCATCAACCCGGCACCTTCACAACAATATTTGAACTTCCTTGCTGATACCGACTTGGTGATCATATCAGACCAATTTTGGTCGGTGCGTACTTTGCCAAGTACTGTCCATCTTCTACCACATCCTGGATCTAGTGATACCTCACATCAATATGCTTAGTGTGAGAGTGATAGGTTGAGTTCTTCGCAAGGTGAATTAGGATTTGGTTGTCACACTTCAGCTTGTCCTTTTTTGATGATGGCCGAGTTCCATGAGGAACTTCTTCATCCACAACATCTCTTTGCAAGACTCAGTTGCGGCTATATACTCGACTTCGGTTGTCGAAAGTGCCACACACTTCTGCAATCTTGATTGCCAAGAGATAGCTCCCCCTACAAATGTCATCAAGTATCCAGTCATCGACTTCCTTGAATCGGAATCTCCTCCTAAGTCAGCATTCGAGTAGCCTTGCAACCCAATTTCACCTTCTCCAAAATGAAGGAAAAAATTGGTCGTTCCTCTCAAGCACCTGAAGATCCACTTCACTGCTTCCCAGTGTTCTTTGTCAGGGTTCGATAGATACCAGCTCACCATTCCAACTGCATACGCCAAGTCGGGTTTAGTGCAAACCATTGCATACATCAAGCTTTCGACGGCGAATTGGTATAGGATCTTCAGCATCTCGTCTTTATCTTCATCAGACCTCAGACATTGCTTCTTATTTAGCTTCATGTGCCTGACTAAGGGGGTTCTATTTGTCTTGGCTTTGTCCATGCTGAATCTCTTCAAGATTTTCTCAACATACTTCTCTTGACTCAGCCACAATAGCCTTTTCTTTCTATCCTGGATTATCTTGATTCCGAGAATCTGCTTTGCAAGGCCGAGATTCTTCATCACGAAGGACGAGTTCAATGCCTTCTTCAAGGTGGCAATCTTTATTTTATCTTGCCTTACAATCATCATATCGTCAACATATAACAACAAGATCAAAAAATCTCCAGTCTCATACCTCTTCATGGAAGATCACATCTCAGCATCACTATCTTCTTATTGATTGGATCCCAAAGTCTGAACCTGAACTCGGTTTTCGGCGAACTGAGGTAAATGCATTACTTCGTCTTTGCATCGAGCTTTGCCCTTTCATCTTTAGGGACATGTACAAAGGCTCGACATCCAAACACCTTCAGGTGATCATAGGTAGCTTTCCGACCTGTCCAGACTTCTTCAGGAATTTCTCCTTCTAGTGGTCGTGATGGTGAGAGATTGATCAAATCAACAACAGTTCTAACGGCTTCTCCCCAGAATGATTTTGACAATCCGACATTGGACAACATACTTCAGACCTTCTCTTCAATAGTCCGGTTCATTCTCTCAGCAAGTTCATTCAGCTGCGGAGTCTTGGGGGCGTCTTCCCAAGTTGGATCCCGACTTCTCTACAATAAGCATCAAAGGGACCACAATACTCACCACCATTGTCAGATCTAATCACCTTCAATTTCTTTCCAGTCTCCCTTTCCACCATGGCATGAAATTCTTTGAATGATTGGAGTACCTGGTCTTTAGTCTTCAACAAATAAACCCACACTTTGCGGGAGTGGTCATTAATGAAGGAAACAAAATATTGAACTCCACCAAGTGATCTCTCTGACATGGAGCAGACATCAGTATGGACGAGGTCAAGGATGTTCTGGCGTCGTCTGGGTTGATCTGATCTCACAAACGAAACCCGGTGCTGCTTTCTAGCTAGGCAGTGCGCGCAACTGTCCAACACTTGACCCTTCAACCCGGTCAATAGCTCTTTTTTCTTCAAGATCTGGAGCCCTTTCTCACTGATGTGTTGCAAACACATCTTAAATATAGCATTAGTTTAGGTTATATTTAGAGTAAATAATTAGAAAATAGTATTAGAATTAGGCATATTTAGTATATTATGTTTTATAAAGCATTTTAATACCAATTAAGTGTTTGCAGGCCAAAACAAGGGAAATTCAGAGCAATTAAAGGAGAAAACAGTGACTGGAACCTCACG
>PYAF01004161.1:66384-94314 GCA_007407185.1 Glycine tomentella | reverse complement strand
TTTTTAGTTTATTTCTTTACTTAATTCAATACAATCTTCCAACAAACTTTTGCGTATTCTACTGTTCTTGTTCAATTACAATTTTTATAATCATTGAGAATTCTTTCCAATCCCTGTGGAGACGATACTTTACTTACACTTTTATTACTTGTTAAACGATCGGTGCACTTGCCGTATCAATCGCGTTAGCGCGCAACACTCACTCATGTGACCAAGACGCTTGTGCCACAACTCCAAGCCAGGTCCATCATGGACTGAGTTGGCTTCTCCACCATTTATCTTTCCTTGCATCACATACAAGGAGCCTTCCTTTTTACCTCGAGCCATCACCAAGTTTTCCTTGGCTAATTTCCATCTACATCCTCCAAAATGGTTTTCTAATCCAGCATCATCAAGCTTGCCAATCGAGATTAAATTCAAACGCATGTCAGGCACATGCCTTACATCTTTTAAAACAAGTCAGCACCCGACATTCGTGGTCAGGGTTACATCACCGACACCAACAATTTTGCTGGTCACCTGATTTCCCATCTTCACAACTCCGAAGTCACCACTTCTGTATGATGAGAAAAAGCTTTTGTGAGGAGTAACATGGAAGGAGGCACTTAAGTCAACAATCTAGGCGCAGTCATCATAGGCAACAGTCAAAAAATTATCTTCTCTGAGTAGAAATATCTCGGCTTCAGCACTGGCAACCACCGCAGTGATGTTCTTGTCTTCCTTCTTCTTCGGAACAATCTGATCTAACTTCACATTGTCGTTTTGCTCATCTTTCTGCGGAGTCCAGCAGTCAGCCTTCTTGTGTCTTACCTTCCCACAATAGAAACACTTCAAATCATATGTCGGTTTAGATTGGCCTCTGGACTTATCTGGTCCACCTTGACTCCGACTCTTGCTTTTACCCCAGAAGTCGGATTTTCCTCTGTTTTCAGCCACATTGGCCTTATATGTGCTGCAGACACCTCGTTCTCTTCTCCTGGCTTCTTCATTCAGGAGACTGTCAGTCACGACATCCGTCATCAATTTTCCATCTGATTCTCAATCAGTCTCAATCTATATTAGTCTACCGCCTCCACCCTTAACTAATGAATTTATAGTGGCGAAGTAGGTTTAGGGTTTTAGAACCCTTAATGGGCCTAGGCCAGCATTGAAGGAGGAAGCCCAATCCAACACATTTAGGGTCTGATCTAGAATTTATCTGCAAAATGATTTTACGGATAAAATTGACAATGATGGCTTGGCAAGTACACAAGCACATGAAGCCACAAATTCATATTTGATTTTCCTTCTTATGCTTGGTCCTGCACGTCATATTTTCTAGGAAGAAAAGCTATATTATTTTTCTTTTTCCTACAAAAGTATCTACATTATCCTTTTTTTTACTATAACAAGTCTTACCCAAGTCAAATAATATAAAAAATAATAACCCACACACTCATCAACTCCTTTATAAACATGGTAATGTCTAAGTCTCTCCCATTCTTCTTTTTTGTTTTCATTTCCTACTTGCTTCCTAAGTTCTTGGAGGAAAAATTCGTAGCAAAGGTGAGAGTGGTTCATTTTTTTATTATTTTCATTTCTTCTTCAATTTTCCTTCTCTCTTTGTTTTCTTCATTCTTTCTTTCATTTCTTCTATTCAATTTATTTTGACTTTGTAATCATGGTGGGTTCAAAAATTATTTTTGGTGGTGGAAAATGGTAAAGGTGTAAGCTTGGAAGAGAAAGTTCTCAAAACCCTCATTACTTGTTTATGTAATGTTCTATACTGGGATTGAATAATACTGATTATGTAAATTAGAGTTTTGGAGAAAAGTTGTGATTTTTGTGAGTTTTGAGTTAATACAAAAGCTTGTTGATAACTAGTGATGCTGCTTGAGCATTTTTGTACTACACATGTGTTAAAGAAATATGCATAACTTGAGTTCTAGAGTTATCTTTTTGTGTTGATTTTTGTCTCATTGGAAAGTTGACTCAAAACCCTATTGAAATGACTCAAGATTCATGTTAAAATACTGAGAAATGAGTGATTTATACCCAGTGCACGATGGTCTTGTTGCTGGAAAAATATTGACTCAGTTATGTTGCTTGATTTGTATTTTTGAAATTTTATGGACATGGGATTGGAACAAGTTTGATTATGTTTAAAAACTACACATCCTAAGCTTTCTTTAAATATAAAATATGCTCATTTTCATTAAGTTTTCAATTGCATATAATTTTTGTAAGATGCTTGATGTGCACTGATTTTAGCTTGGGTCGACTTCTCAAATTGTTTATAAAAGAAATTTTTTTAAATAGTGTATCGTAACACCCCGGACGTGTTATCATTAATAATATCATAAGCGCGCTATCAGCGTTAACTAAACGTGGTGCGGAAGCGATAGAATCGATTTTTCTTGATTACATTATGCATGGAATATAAAACACACCACAAACAACATAAACAAGCCCCTATGATCCAATTAACTCAAACATAAAACATAGGCAGATACAAACCAGACACAGATAATCAGGAGGAAACAAAACTCATACATAAAGCATAACATGTACATATACATACAACTCATAGTTCCTACCACAACTGTGGTTATACATCAATATATGTACAGTACAATGGGTGTACACTAACACCCTATCCCTATACAGGGTATAAGACAGAGATCAAATAAAGAAACTCTTCTAATCTTCATCTGTAGCCCATGACCACTATAGCATACTCAGCTCGGGCCTCCTGCCCTGTGGTTGCTCCTCTCCTCAAGAAGCACCTGAAAACCACAACCCACAACAGGGGTGAGATATACATCTCAGTAAGCTCAGGGTCCTGGGAGATCCTCCCTTACCCTGGTTCACCCCCAAGCATAGACACATAAGCAAAACATAACAAAGCCTAGGACATCATCCTGGCTATTACACATTCCCCAACTCTCTGGGTACTAACTGGATGCTATCAGCATCAGAGGTATTCCACCTCATCCTGGCTCTCAAGCCATCTCAGACTCCTCTCACAGAGGTACTATATCATAAGTGTCAAGCACTGGACACTCCTCATACTAGAGAGGCACCGCCTCCTGAAACCATGTAAACAATGTTTGAGGACTCTCACTCAGGACTTTACTTATCCAGATATGGCTCATCTAAGAGGCTCTAGGCTTTCATCCCCTCGGGAAGCCCTCTCTTAGAGATACAACATATCTGTCAGCTGCCTGGTCTCTCTAGGACTTTCATAACACATGCCTGGGCAAGAACATCCATAGAGGGCAATCACCTCCAGGACTTTGGCAACACATGCCTGAGAGAGATCATCCCACACCAGGGGCACTCCATCCCTCAGGACTTTCCACTACCTGAGAGAGATCATCTCACACCGAAGGCACTCAATCGCACAGGACTTCAAACCACATGCCTGAGAGAGATCATCTCACACAGGAGGCACTCATCCCTCAAGACTTTCCACTACCTGGGAGAGATCATCTCACACAGGAGGCACTCAATCCCCCAGGACTTCCACGTCACATGCCCGAGAGAGATCATCTCACAACGGAGGCACTCAATCCCTCGGGACTTCCAGTCTGTTGCCTGAGAGAGATCATCCCACACAGGCGGCACCCAATCCCTCAGGACTTTCCAATCCAATGCCTGAGAGAGATTATCTCACAACGGAGGCACTCATCCCTCAGGACTTTCACATAAACTGGCCTGAGGATAACCACTCAGGACTTCCATCATCTCTGCCTAAGGAGGAACATCCATACAAGGCAATCCATCCTTAGGACTTTAGGCGGAGAGCAGTGGCACCTCCCAAGGAATCTTAGCTATTTCAGGGAGTCCTCAAACTCTTCCTCTGGCTAGGGAACCTCAGCTAGCCCGATACTAGTCCAGTATCCTATAGATTCCAGTATTGACCATCTCATGGTCTTTATCACATCTCAGAACACCCTCACAGTGTTCTTCAATCCAGAGGCCCAAGGCCCCACACTTAAAGCCACAGGTGCCCAACACCCTCACACCATCTCGGTGTCTATCCTAGGGTTCGTCAATTTCAGCCCAGCACACTCTAGGCCATCATCATTCATCTAATCAACAAACAGGCCACATTGGCCTTTCATTCCACAGCATGCACATAAACATATATAAAATCAAGCATGGCATGCATCCATTACTCATTTGGGTGGCAAACAAGAGAAAGGGAATAATCCCCAGAACAATGAGCTTACATGACAGTTGTGCCTGCAACACCAACCTCTTGAACAATGGTCTGCTCCTCTGACACCTCGTGTCAAGCCCTACCAAGACAACCAATCGCATATCACAGATCATTCAAGCACATAAACAACCATAAGCTCATCAGACAGTCCTCAACTGCCTTAGAGAAAGGAACCTCAGTCCCTTCTATCAACCCAGGTTATCTACCTAAGGTTCCTCAGGCTCACCCTCTACAAGCCTTTCCATAGACCCTCAGTGGTCTATCTCAGATCAACCATGACCTCAGAGTCCCTCTAGACTCAACCCAAGCCATTCACAATGAGCATCACAGCTCACACCACCCAATAACTCAGGGTTTCCATAGGGCTTGAACGGTCTAATTACTAGACACCGTTCCCATGGCCTCACAGGCACCACAAGCCCATCATTTTGGCTCTTGCATGTCTCAAATCAAGTGACTCAGTCCAAGTCACACATGCACAACCTAGAGCCAAAACCAACATTCACCAAATCACAAACTGAAAGCTAATCCTTCCTCCTCACATCATTCTAAACACATCTCTCAACTGGACCCAAAGCTAACTCTAGCTCCATCACAAATGGGTCACTATTCACCCAAAACCCCAAATCTTAAAACAACCAAAAAATCTCGAGTTTCTTACCTTAACGGCGACACAGAAGACCTCTGGGACACTCCTCCAAGCTTGGGTGTCCGTGGGTAGCCGTCATTCCTCGTCAAACTCGAGTTCGCTCCACTTCCCTTGCGAATGGAGG
This sequence comes from Glycine tomentella, assembly GCA_007407185.1. NCBI lineage: Eukaryota > Viridiplantae > Streptophyta > Magnoliopsida > Fabales > Fabaceae > Glycine > Glycine tomentella. Next base: position 89,337 of record PYAF01004161.1, on the reverse strand, counting down.
TTTCTCAGAACAAGAGGATTTTGGTGAAATGGAGGAAGGATTCAAGCTCTCTCAAGGTTTCTAGGAAGGTTTGGTGGGCTTTGGAAGTGATTAGGGTCACAAGGCAAGGTTATGGGAGCTTGGGAAGCTCTCCCATGGCTGCTGGCGCTTAGAGGAAGAAGAAGAAGATTTTCTTCTTCTGAAAAACGCGACAGCCCTTATATATTGGGCCTGTCCGAGGTCTGGCGCGATCCGCGCCAGATCTCGCGCCATCCGCGCCAGATCTCGCGCCATCCGCGCCAACTGCACCGACATTGTGGCACCATCAACGCCACACCCGCGCAACCAGCGTGAACCTGCCAAACCTGTGGCGCGATCCGCGCCATACCGACGCGACCCGCGCCACTTCCATCCAGTTGGCACCCCCAGTGCCAACTTTGGCGCTCCTGGAGTGAACTTCCCGAGAGTCCCGCGCTCTCAGCGCGAGCCTGGCGCCCCTGGCACCACATTCCAGTGGGTTTGGCGCCATCCGCGCCAACCCTGGCACTAACCGCGCCACACCCTCTACAGGATTTTCTGCTGAAGGATCCCGGCGCTATCAGCGCGGGATCTGGCCCCACCCGCGCCGCAGGGAGGGTTCTTACATGTATTTTATATTTTTGAGTGATTCCAAAAGATTTAAAACCTATCTTTACTGTGATATAAAATTAGTTGCATAAATATTTCGAAGAATTAGATTTATACACTAATCTTGTTGGTTGTTCTATTTGTCAATACACTGAAACAATCTGACTTCTTTGATTTTTATAATTTTTGTTGATTTTTTTTATAAGTAAAGTTTTTCTATTTTGAAAATAGTGTTGGGTTATGGTCGAACCCTCAAATCAATTACAGAAGCGAAACAAAGACGTGCGAGAGGAGAGAGATAGTGAACAACACAATCAATTTGTTTAACGTGAGAAAATCTCCCTCAATGTGAAGAAGTAAAACTCACGGGACACTAGTCCATAATCAAACTTCCACTAATAATAATGAGTTACAAAGAATCAAAATACACCAATTTAGTGGTTCACACAACCTCTCCAACTATGGTGATAATCAAACTCCCTAGAGTGTTTCACTCAAACTCTATCTAGAGATCTCTCAAATGCAAAGCACAAGGCTTACTCAAACATGCACTCAAGAATGTCACTTGAGGCTCTCAAACTCTATCTACGCTGCGTTGTGCTCTCTGATTTTCTCGATCAGTCTCAGTCTATCTACCGCCTCCACCCTCAACTAATGAATTTATAGTGGTGAAGTAGGTTTAGGGTTTCAGAACTGTTAATGGGCCTGGGCCAGCATTGAAGGAGGAGGCCCAATCCAACAAATAGATTTAATTATGTTTACATCAAGATATAGCATGAGAGCTAAACAAAAATTATTTAAGGTATAAAATGTTGATATCTTTCAACTACTATTGCAAAGTAAATTTTAAAATGAATTTGCTTAGTTCTATCAACAAAATTGACTATTTTAATGTAAATGATTTCCAAACTTGATTTATATATGTATGTGAGTAAATCAAAATGTGTTATTGCTGAATATAATAGATATCATAATAAATTTAACATAAATATAAGTCTTTCTGAATAGAATACATCATTGACTTAATAATTTTGTAAATTGCATGAAAGTTATATTGTTGTTGATGGGTTATGAATTTGGCGAGTATAGGATGATGTGATTATCTTATAAATAAGAAGCAAGACTTGAAACTTTAAGATTTTAAGACATCGAAGGGATGTGGTGTTTTCGTAAAGTCCTGCTGAGAAGACCTTGTCCTATGAAAGGACCTTGTCTGGTGAAAGGACATGTCGCCCTCCAAAATTCTTGTCAGTGTTACGTAGAGTCCTGTTGAGTCGACCTTGTTTAGTGAAAGGACATGCCACCCTCCAGAACAACCATTTTCTCGGATGCTCTGTAGAGTTTTGCTGAGCAAAACCTTGTTCTATGAGAGAACATGTCATTCTCCAGAGGTAGCAGTGATTTGGCACATCCTTAGAGTCCTACTCCTGTGAGAGGACATGTCGTTCTTTGGATGAAATTGTACAATATGCCTATTGATCCCGTGAGAGGGTAACCTTTGTTTTATGTCCTTATAAAAATCTATAATGAAAGATGTAATGATTTTTAAGTCCCTGTGAGAAAGCAAGAGTTAAAAATCTTTAACCACCATATACAATAATGATTTAAGTCGTAGTGAGAGGGAAAATTTGGAAGTTGTCAAATAATTATTGAATTCCCAAACTAAGCTTGTATTTGTTGTTTAACATGTAAAAATATGTTTTCTTATTTCTTTAATATGAGAATTTCTTAAATTGATATATTGCATGGATTTTCATTATATATATGTTTTATCTGTTCGGTTAGCTTATCCTTGCATTGTTTGTCTGTGTGTACGACTGTGATGATCATGGTGTTCACGGGAGCAGACGACGGGAAATCGAATTTGTGACCTTTTCTTTGTGGAGCTATGCCCTACTATCCAGGGCCCTAAGCAAGGATGAATGTTGTTTTCTGATGTGACAACTTTTTGTTATGAGGGGTTACTTTCGATACGTTATGTTCTCGATGGTACTATTGTGGTGACCCATCCCCTTGATATTATTGTGACTTTCAAGGAGATGATGCTAACTCTTGGACATACCCCCTTTGTGATTCCTCATAGGACTAGTGATGTATATTATGATGAACTAATTGAATTATGATAAATTATGGTTTGTTCTGAGAAATCTATGAAGTGGATTGTGGCTGTACAATTAGGATGTTGTGTGTGTTATTTTCTTTTAAAGCCTGGCGGGGGCATAAGACCATGTTATTTTCTTTTGAAGCCTGGCGGAGGCATAAGATCGTGTTATTTTCTTTTAAAGCCTGGCAGGGGCATAAGACCGTGTTATTTTCTTTTTAAGCCTGACAGGGGCATAAGACCGTGTTATTTTCTTTTAAATCCTAGCGGGGGCATAAGACCGTGTTATTTTCTTTTGAAGCCTGGCGGGGGCATAAGACCGTGTTATTTTCTTTTAAAGCCTGGCGGGGGCATAAGACCGTGTTATTTTCTTTTGAAGCCTGGTGGGGGCATAAGACCGTGTTATTTTCTATTTTTCCTGGAGGGGGCTAGACCGTGTTAATATAAGAAGCTAAAAAGGCATCATATAAAGAAAAGAGCATGCATTACTGGATGAGTATGTTGTATAGCTGTGTGTTGTATGGATGATGAAGAAGTTTTGATGGATTGCATGCTGTGATTTGTAATTTCCTATGGCATGTATTTGTGTTAGAAAGTCTGTATATTATGTTGAATACTATGTTTGGGACTGTACTTGGACTGTTGTATTAAACTATGTGGGACTGTGTATTTTGATAAATCAACTGTGGTGAGGAAGAATCGTTTATGCCTGAATGGTAAACTCAAAACAAGAAAAAAAAAATATATTTTCCATAAAATTTATAACTAAGCTAATCCTAATGCAAAGTGGATACGAATTTTCATCTAAAATCAATCAAGCACGAGAAAGTAAAATGAGGCGTTACATCAATTACTAGACTTCGACAATATTGAATTCATTAGGTTTAGACACGCCCAACTTTATTAAGACATCCTAAGATATCTTCTTTCTTATTATTTATGTACAAACATAGTTTTAATCAACAGTAGATCTAGAGATAAGGATTACAATATGGAAGTCCAGTTATAGTACTTTTGTTGGAAAATTAAGAGCAATTGTGATAAAGTTTGGGTAATTTTATTATAATTCCATTCAGAAAATTGAGAGCAATAAAATTAGGAACTTAAAAATTTAATTAAATAAAATAAACATTTGGTTTGAGGGCGAGCCCTGGCACAACGGTAAAGTTGTGTCTTGCTGACCTGTTGATCATGGGTTCCAATCTAGAAACAGTCTCTTTGCATATGCAAGGGTAAGGCTGCGTACAATATCCCTCCCCCTTACCTGGGCATAGCGTGGAGCCTCCGGGCAATGGGGTTACGTGGTTTTTTTTTTTTTTAAATAAACATTTGGTTTATATTTGTTTTATTTAATTATTATCGCTTTTAATTGTCTTGTATTTCATAATAAAAAGATGAATATATTTGTTATTTATGCGAATAATCATCGGCCCAAAGGAATATTATTATTTGGCCAAATAATATATATATATATATATATATATATATATATATATATATATCTCTGTGTGTGTGTATGGGGGGGTAATAAATATGTGAAGATTATAAAGATTTTCATGTAAGAAGTAATCGGCCCAAAGGAAGACTATAGTTTGATTGAATTTATTGTCAATGTTTGATTACTGCGTTGAGAGTACCACTTACAAATTGATATTTTTGGTCAAAAGATCAAATGTTAATGTTGTACTAGGTATCTTGTAAATGGACCCACATTGGTTTGGATTGTTTGTTAATGTCATGTATATGCATTTTATTTTAATATGACATCGATGTTAAATATGTTATCTTATTTGTTCTCTATACAGTTTTTGCTACTACTATTAATTATGTTGTTCAAGTGTGTTGGATATAAGGGGAGCAATAAGAAGAATGAAGTTTATGAATTAGAAGAAAGTTTTGAGCTTTTCACATGCCTTGAAGATTGTAATTCAAATGAAGTGTATGAGAGGTCAATCTTTTGATCCTTGCATTGCATGCACATAATCATTAACATGCTTAAATGTTTTCATTAAAATATCAAAGCTACTCACACTTTGAAAAAGCAATTAATTGAGTAATGTTTTTTAGAAAAATGTAATCCTACTATTTTAATCGATTACACAGCAGTTTAATCGATTATTTGGTTCATGTTTAAAACTGGAAAAGCTTTGATAAACATATTAATCGATTACACAACTCTTGTAATCGATTACATAGTGTAAAATGAATGTTGTGCATTGCTGTTTTAATCGATTACCGTTAATCGTAATCGATTACATAAGCTATTTTGAAAAGGCTTGCTTCACTGCTTTAATCGATTACCATAAATTGTAATCGATTACACAAGTTGCTTCTGAAATAAAACTTCTGTAACGCCTCTCTTGACTCTCTCGTGCTTGATTGATTTTAATTAAAAATTCGTGTCCACTTTGTATTAAAATGATCTTAGTTGTAAATTTTTCACGAAAATTTTTTTCGCCTTGTTTTGCTAATTTTATGTAAATAGCATAAACGATTTTCCTCACCACGGTTCATTTATAAATAAGAGTACAGTCCATGATACAGTCCACTATACAGTTCATAATACAGTCCATAATACATGTCCAATAATATACAGACAGTCCAAAATACATAAGAACCACAAATAACAAGCATCACAACATCGACATCACATCTTCCAATCATCCATGCACATCATCATTCCACCATCCATGCTTAGCTACTACTGTTCCTCTGCTCGCCCAAACGAATTGGGGTCATCACAGGTGTCAACCACAGACACAACTTGGGTTAGTTTATGACAAACATAGTTTGAATAAGATATATATATATATAAAGACCAATTGATTCACATATTGTTTCACAGCACCCAGATTAAATATTCAACTCACCACATATTCATCAATAAATAATCATTTCACATACTCATCATGTGGTGCATGAAATGCATGCTCATCTTTTAATATGATGCATGACTGAGATCTCAGGTTATTATTAAATTATCATCATTAGTGGCCACAGTTAGTAGCTCCAATCACTGGTCCAGAACTTACATGATCAGTCAGGGTGTCACAGTGGTGCACAGGAAAGTCACCCACACTGCATGTGATCATCATGGGTGGCGTGAGTTCCTCACTGCCGAAACACCCCCCAGCTCAGACTCCTCACTGTCTGAACGCTCATACTCAGTTCCTCTAACTATCTGACACACAACTCCACGGTTTAACCCCCGCAAGGCATCAACTCCACGGATTAACCCCCGCGAGGCATATGCATATGAAAATGCGTGAATGATTTGTTTTATCACATCTTTTAATTATTCTTTTTCTCATCACATACATCTCAAACTCAGCATAGTATCTCTACTCTTTTCTCATCATAAAACCACTTAAAATGCATGTGAGTTCATAAGCAACATATTAACTTTATAGAATTATTCAACACATAATCTCTGTGTATTTCTTCTTCTCAACACTTAGGTCATCTCATCACATCAACACAATACACCACTCAACTTGATACTCAAAAATTCATCAAGATTCACCATACAACACTCAAAGTTCATCAAGATTTATGAATCATCAAGTAATACATGAATTCTATAAGTTTTAATAGAAACACTCAACAACACATGAAATAACACATAACTCTTTCTTTAAACATTCAGTCATGCAACCACACTTCAAATCCAACAGTAAAGCATTAAACCAACAATAAAATTCAAACAAACACCTTTTTAAGCATATTTCATTCATTGTGACAATTTATCAAACACATGATGTGCAACCCTGAATCCATAGAATACAAAGAAAACTACTTAAACTCTAATCCTTATGAAGTTTAACATATTTCTAAGAATAATTCAACATGCTCTCCACCAATTTCTAGCATCAAAACCACATATATACACACTTAAGGAACATAGGAAATTTCGGCCACCTCAAGGCTTAGGGACATATTCTATTAAACAATTTTAAACCACTTTTCAAATTGTAATTCACTTTAAATTTCATTGGTTAGGTTAGTTTTTAGTTTATTTAATCAATAATTATTTCTAGGACTAAGATTAATACTAATTAATCACTTACCCTTCATGTAGCAATTTTTAGGTTCTTTGAGACATTTTATCAAACATCTTGTATACAAGACTTAATTTCTATAAAGTCAACATACTTCTAGGAATAAAACATGTTTCCAACCAAGTTTATCCTCAAACTAGAGATAGATACATAGAAGGATTTCAACCCATCATCCAAATTATAGCAACATAGTCTATTATCCCATTTTAATTTCAAAACCATATAAGAATCTTATTCAAACTTTGAATATCATAAACTCCCCATACCTTGGTCTCCTAAGCTTTTTGGACAGCCTTCCTTATTTGAAATTGAAGAATCCTTGCTCCTAAAGTGACTAGACTTCACGTGAAAACATAGGATGAAAGGCTTCGGTTTTTGTTCTAGGTAAAAGGTAATTTGGAAAAGAATAAAATGGAGAGCTTTTGGTGCTCTATCTTGCACAGCTATGCCTCTTTTGGACAGCCCAATTTCAGTTTTCATCTCCTTTTATAGGCTAGGTTACTTGGCTTTAAGTGAAAAATATCATAGAATTTCATCATTGCCTTGCTTTTTGGTTGTTCTCCTTTTATTGGCTAAGGATTTTGGACCTTACAAGTGTCTTTCTTCATGAGAATTCCACATTTTTCCTTGCTTTCACATGGCCTACTCCAGCTAAGTGCATTCTCTTTGATTTTTATTCCAAAACCGTGGGTAGCTTAGACTAAGTCATAAAAATTTCTGCCCAAAACCTGTGTTACAAAAATATTAATTCTGAACTTTTTAACCGTTGGATCTTCTTAAAATTTTAAAGGGATACTCTTAACTCACATATCTAACTTTGGACCGTTGGGATCTTGGAAATAATTTCTATAAATGTCTACGTGTTCTGCCAAAGGAAACAAAATAAAATTTGCTTCAAATATCTTTTAAGCATTTGTGACTAGCTTTCCATTTGGACCAATAGCAAGTTCCTAAGCCTCTTAAACATCCATGTGTCCATTCCTAAAGTTTCTTAGAGCTTTTCCATTGATCTTGTATCATACGGTCAATGCTTAATTTAGAAATCCAAATCCACCAATTCTTCCTCCTTTACATGTAATAGTTTAATCTCAATTCTTATTGGTCCATTTTGCCTTGAATTACTAAAATTACTATACTAACTTATTTAGGGAACCAATCCTTCCCATAATTAAGAGAAAATTCCATAGATTATGTCTATTCTCTTCTTATAATTTTCTGATACCTGAGGTTGTCTAAATTGAGCTCTTTTTAGAATATCTTTCAAAATTCCTAGAATTCTCCATTTAGGGTTTTCTGCCACCAACCATGTTGATAATTTGTTGTCTAAAGGCATTTTATCCAATACTCAGGTTCCCATAATTTTCTAAAGTCATCTTGGTCAGTTTTGACCTAGGGGCATTTTGGTAATTTTACCCTTCACCCTAGGGATAAAATCGTCATTTCCAAAAATATTCAGGGAAACTCTGTATTTGTTACCCTAAGGGTATTCTGATTATTTTTTAGGCATCCCAGAGTGTTTAGAGAATTTCTTCCTTAAAGTATCTTGTTAAAATGTCTAAGGACAATTTGGTCATAAAAAAATATCCAGGGGTATTTTGGTCATTTAGTGCCTCAGGGACCTGACTGACATTCTTGAAATTGTCCAAGGATATTTTGGTAATTTCTCCTAGGGATACATTGGTCATTTCTAGAATTGTTCAGGGCAAAATTGTCATTTTCACCCTAGGGATATAAATGTCATTTCTGAAATTGTTCAGGGGCGTTCTTGTCATTTTTTCCTAAATTTTTTCTTATTAACATTTTACTCTCAGTAATTGTCTGTAATTTCCTAAATTTTGGGGTGTTACAACTTCTCTAATTTAATCGATCACAACTTGGGTTAATCGATTATTTTGCTTGTTGTGAAACCCAGAATGGAGCCTTGAACATTTTAATTGATTAAGTGATAATTTAATCAATTACATAAGTCATTTTAATCGATTATTTGGCGTGTGTAATTGATTATAGTCTTTTACAAAAAGCTGTCATAAATAGGAAGAAGGCCTGTCTTTAAACTTAACTTGAATATTTCGTATTTTCTGAATATACACAAGTCTTCTCAAAGTTAGAAAGTGATTTTCTGGGTTAACCAAGTTCTTGTCCCACTTTTTAATCTTCATGGGTATTGAATGATTTCTTGGGCAAGAGATTTCAAAGAAGTTTTGGAGAGCATGTTCTGAAATTCTTTTTCTGCAATTCAACTCTGATTGGTAACTCACATGCATTCATATTCATTGGATCATCAGGTTGTTTCTCTCCATTATCTTTGGTTTAAATTCGTTTTTGTAATGTTTGTTATTTGATGCTATTGTAAAAGGGTTCTTTGAAGCTTATGCTAGAGTAGTATTCTTTAGGGAAGAACATAGTAGTGTTCTCTGGTTATTTTTCACTAGAATTCTAATAAGGTTTAGATTTATATTCTTTATCTAGGGTTCATAAAGAGAGTTTGTTATAAAGCTTGTAAGAACTGGAATTTATAATAGTGGAACTCTAATCTAGTGTTGATTAGAAGAAACTGGATGTAGCTTCTTTTGAGAAGTGAACCAGTATAAATTCTTGGGTTGCTTTTCTATTCCTTCATCTCTAATAGTTATCTTATTCATTTGTTCTTGGTATTATTATCATTACTCAACAAATTCTGTTTTGAGCTATTGATTTCTTGAGTTGAGTGATTTAATTGATTAAAAGCATTATTAGTTTAAAAGTGATTAAGATCCTTTAACTCTGATTTTATAAATAATTTTTTAAATACTAAGATCAAACTAATTCACCCCCCTCTTGGTTATTGTGGGTATTCCTATTGTTTTCAATTGGTATCAAGAGCAGGTTCTTGAGTGTTATTCAAGATCACTATCTTTCTTTAAAAGAAAATGAATACCACACAAATTACCTTCAAGGAAGGTGCCTCCCTCAACCGTCCTCCAATGTTTGAAGGAGAGCACTTCAGTTTTTTGAAAAATAGAATGAAAATCTGTATTCGATCAAATGACCCAGGTGGTTGGAATGCTATAGAAAAAGGTCCTGTTATTCCTATAAAAACTGTTGGTAATGACATGATTCCCAAAGAATGGGATAAAATGACAGATGCTGAAAATAAAGTTGTTCAATATGATTTTAAAGCTAAGAATATGATTACTTCTGCACTTTCCTGATGAATTCTTTTGAATTGTTAGGTGCAAAAATGCAAATGAGATGTGGGAAATGCTAGAGATAACTCATGAAGGTACAGACGAAGTAAGAAGATCAAGAAAACATGCCTTAATCCATGAGTATGAAATGTTCAAGATGAACACCACTGAAAGCATATATCAGCTTCAAACAAGATTCACTCATATAGTTAATCATCTTCTTGGTCTTGGAAAGATCTTTGATGTTGAAGAGTTGAACATCAAAATCTTGAAGTGTCTCACAAAACCATGGCAACCAAAGGTGACAACAATCAAAGAATCAAAAGATCTATCCAAAATGTCCATGGTTGCACTTTTTGGTAAGCTTCTTGAGTATGAACTTGAAATGTCACAACTAACCAATGCAAAAGATGCAGAAAAGAAACAAAAAAGCATAACCTTGAAAGCTGCATCCTCAAAGATGGAAGACCCAAGTGAAGAAGATGAAGAGGACAACATGAATCTAATTGTCAAAAAGTTCAGCAAGTTCTTGAGAAGAGACAAGAACAAAAAGTTCACAAAGAACAACAATAAAAGGAGTGACAACAATTTCACTTGCTTTGAATGTGGTAAGCCTGACCACATTAAATCTGAATGCTCTATCTTTTTGAAAAAACAACAAGGTGAAAGCAAGATAAAGAAAGAAGGAAAGCCTAAGAGAGCCTACATAGCTTGGGAAGACAATAAGTCAACAACTTCTGAATCATCAATTGAAAAGGAAGAAGCAAATGTGTGTCTCACTTCCACAATAATTGAAGATGATGAATCCTCAAGTGCTGAAACTAAGGTAAATTTTGAATTTGATCAAGTTGTTGATGCTTTTCAAGAAATGCATGAAGAGGCTCAAAAGCTTGCAAAATCCAATAATAGGCTAAAAGGAAATCTTAGATGGCATGTCACAAAAATTGTAGAATTGCAAACTGAGATTTGTAACTTGAAAGAAGAAAATGAAAAACTTGTTTCAAGTTACAAAATGAATGGATGTGTATGTGCTTCTTCTTAATCTAATGTTGACAAATACAATGATTTGCAAAAAGAGTTTGAAGAGTTCAAAAAAAGTCAAGATGAAAAATATATGGTAGTACTTTCAGAAAATAAGTACTTGGTTGATCTCTTGAAAAGGCTTTATAAAGGAAAATGCAACTTGGCTGAAATGCTAAGTGTGCAAAAATATGCTGGAGATACTTCTGGATTGGGTTACAAACGTGGATCAAAACCTTCTGAAAAAATCAAGTTTATGCATCCAAAACAGAAATATCAAAAAGCTGTCTCAAAACCAAGGTTTAATCACATGACTTATTTTGAAAGAGCATAAAAAATAATAACTTGTAACTATTGTATGAAGAAAGGTCACACATCTAATAAATGTTATGCTAGGAGATTCTATGTGCCAAATGGAGAATGCATTTGGGTACCAAAGAAAAGGAGAATAGCTAACCCCTATGGACCCAATCTCAATTGGGTACCTTCCTCTATAAATTGATATGCATTTTGCAGGTATGTCTAAGAGCAAGATCTTCATTATGGTATCTTGATAGTGGATGCTCTAGACATATGACTAGTGACATATCAATGCTCACAAATTTGACTCTTAAAGATGGTGGATTTGTCACATATGGAGACAACAACAAAGGAAAGATAATTAGAGAAGGAAACATAGGAGATAATTTCAAAATCATGATCAGAAATGTTCTTTATGTTGAAGGTTTAAAGCACAATCTCCTAAGTATAAGCCAACTTTGTGATAAAGGGTTCAAAGTGTCATTTAATGACAGTTGCTGCATGATATGTGATGGAGAAAATGGTGAGGTGATTCATATAGGTAAGAGAAAAGGTAATATCTATTTACTCTTCATAGATCATGCATTCTTTCACAACACTTCTTGCCTAATAGGTAAAATTTATGAATCTTGGCTATGGCATAGAAGGGCAAGTCACATTAACATGCATCATATGAACAAGCTGATTAAAAAGGATTTAGTCATTGGCTTACCCAAACTCAAGTTTGAAAAGGACAAATTATGTGATGCTTGTCAAAAGGGGAAACAAACAAAAAATTATTTTCAAATTAAAAATGTTGTTTCTACTTCAAGAGTCCTTGAATTACTTCACATAGATTTGTTTGGTCCTTCTAGAACTATGAGTTTAGGAGATAATTACTATGGGCTTGTCATTTTTGATGATTACTCTAGGTTCACATGGACTTTGTTTTTGAAATCCAAGAGTGATGCTTTTAATGCTTTTAGAAAATTGGCCAAACATGCTCAAAATGAAAAGGGGAGCAAAATTATCTCAATAAGAAGTGATCATGGTGGAGAATTCCAAAATGAACATTTTGAAAAATTCTGTGAAGAAAATAGAATTAATCACAATTTTTCAACTCTAAGAACACCTCAAAAAATGGTATTGTGGAGAGGAAAAATAGATCCCTTGAAGAAGGTGCAAGAACTCTTCTTAATGAGACAAATTTGCCTAAACATTTTTGGGTTGATGTTGTAAGTACAGTTTGCTACACTTGTTGAATTTAAAGGAAGCTGCAAGGAGATTGAACCAAGGTTGAAGACTTTATTTTGTTTTAGCTTTTTACATGCCCAATCACTTGAAACAATTTGTAATTTGTCTAAGTGGTTCAAGTTAAATGCCTTGTGATCTTTCATTAACATGTGTATTCTCATGATCATGCATTCATGTTATTTAAATCTCAAAGAAATCAAATGGTTTTTTAAAATGATAAGTTCTCAAGGCTTATTTGTTTCAAAAGCTTGTCTCACTCACTGCTTTAATCGATTACACAAGAGGTTTAATCGATTAAAGACATTCAAACATTTCTGGAAAAGCCTTGAAGAACAATTTAATCGATTACATGCTCGTTTTAATCGATTACACAGTGTTAAAAGAAAACCATGCATTGCTGACTTAATCGATTACCATTTCTTATAATTGATTACATAGTCTATTTCTGGAAATCATGTCGTTTTGTGTTAATCGATTACCATGAATCGTAATCGATTACATAAGTGTTATAAACTTTCATGGGTTGCTACTTTAATCGATTGCAATGCGGTTTAATCGATTATTTTGTTCATGAAACATTTCCAGAAAGCTGATGAACAGTTTAATCGATTATTTAGTCAATTTAATCGATTACATAGGGCAATTTAATCGATTACACCTACGGATTAATCAATTACTGACAGTTAATTCTATTTTTTTATGAAGCTTGGTGAGTTTTTTTCTTATAAATAGTCATTGAGCGATTTACTCACTACAAGAGTGACTTTCCCAAAAGTTTCTGAGCTTTCGTAAGTGCCCAAATTCGTGTTGTACTCTGAGTTCAAACATCATCTTGTGTGATTAAGATTTCTGAATTTTTGAAGAGATGTTTTAGAAAAAGAAAGTTTTCAAGATTGTGATTCTGAGAATTTGTTTCTTACAACCTGGAAAATGTGGTAACATTATTTCATTCATTCATACATGAAAGATATCAAGTTGTGTTTATCTTGAACTTATCTTTTAATTGTTCTAAACAATTTTTGTTGTATTGAAATATATCTTTGAGTTTCTTTTTAAGCATGCTAGAGTAGGGTTCTCTAGTGATTGAGATTCTGATTAGGGTTCTCAGTATCTAGGTGATTTGTATTCTAATAGGGTTTTAGAATCTATATCTTTGTCTAGTGTTGATAAAGAGATCACTTGTAAACTGCTTGTAAAAGATTCTTTGATATAGTAATAACTCTAACCTAGTGTTGGTTGGAAGCAACTGGATGTAGCCTCTAAGGTTGAGAAGTGAACCAGTATAAATTGGTGTGTTCTTTATTCTAATTCTGTTCATTTCTCATTGATTGAATTTGGGTGATTAAGAAGTTATTAACAAGATTTACTTTCAGACATTACTTGAATTCCAAGGGTGATTTTGGTTGAAAGAAAGATTCTGTATTTCAAAAGGTTCTTATGTGATACGATCCATCTTACATATTCCACAATTTATTTTGAATAAAATTTTTTAAATCCTTGATAGAAACCAATTCACCCCCGCTCCTCGTGGTTTGTTTGATTAGCGTTCATTGTATTTTCAACACTTTGAATAGATTACTAATAAGGCCTATGTTAAAGAAAACTCCTTATGAACTTTATAAAGGTAGAAAACCAAATATTTTTCATTTAAGAGTATTTGGCTGCAAGTGATTTGTTTTAAATAATGGTAAAGAATCACTTGGAAAATTTGATGTTAAATCTGATGAAGCCATCTTCCTTGGATATTCATTACATAGTAATGCATATAGAGTTTTCAATAAAAGAACCTTGTGCATGGAAGAATCAATACACGTTATTTGTGATGAATCTAATTCCTCCAAAGAGAAAAAGAAGTGTGATATTGATGCAGGTCCTTTGAAGGAGTTCATTTAGCTTAATGATTCAATGGATAAATAAAAAGAAGAACCAATTGTTGAAACTAAACAATCAACACCAGTCCAAGAGCCCAAAGATTGGAGAACTACAAGAGATCTCTCCCTTGACAATATCATTGGTGAAGTTTCAAAGGGAGTATCTACTAGATCATCATTGAAAAATCTATGTTGTAATATGGCTTTTGTTTCACAAATAGAACCTAAGAACATTGATCAAGCCTTAATTGTTGAACATTGGATGCATATCATGCATAATGAATTGAATCAATTTAAGAGAAATGAAGTTTGGGAACTTGTTCCTAGACCTTCTTCTCTCAAACCTATTGGCACTAAATGGGTTTTTAGAAACAAACTTGATGAGAGTGAAATCATAGTCAGAAACAAGCTAGATTGGTTGCAAAAGGTTACAACCAAGAGGAAGGCATTGACTATTAGGAAACCTATGCACCAGTTGCAAGATTGGAAGCCATTAGGTTATTACTTGCATATGCATGTTTAATGGATTTTAAACTTTTTCAAATGGATGTTAAAAGTGCTTTCTTAAATGGATATATTGAGGAGGAAATCTATGTGGAGCAACCTCCTGGTTTTGTAGATTTTAAATATCCAAACCATGTTTTCAAACTTAAGAAAGCTCTTTATGGTTTAAAACAAGCTCCAAGGTCTTGATATGAGAGATTAAGTAAATTTTTACTTGAACAATCTTTCACAAGAGGACATGTTGATAAAACCTTGTTCATCAAAAGGCAAAGCAATGATATCTTATTAGTTCAAGTGTATGTTGATGATATAATTTTTGGTTCAACTAATCAATTGTTGTGCAAAGAATTTTCTATCTTTATGTAGAATGAGTTTGAAATGTCAATGATGGGGGAGTTAACATTCTTTCTTGGACTTCAAGTGAAGCAAATGAAGAATGGAACATTTCTAAATCAAACCAAGTATTGCCTTGAAGTGATCAAAAAATTGAAATGGATAAAAGCAAAGACGTTGTAACCCCAATGGCAACATTAACTTATCTTGATTCAGATGAAAAAGGAAAGAAAGTTGACAAGTCAAGATTTAGAGGAACAATCAATTAAAGCACGTATTAATTGATTAAATGAACTTGAAACATGGCTAAGAATGAAATTTGTAATTATGTAATCGATTACACAACCAGGATAATCGATTATTCTTCATAGGAAATAATTCCAGAAAATGAATTTCTCTAGAATAATCGATTAAGCCATCGGATTAATCGATTACTCTGCCTAAAAATTCTATTACAAAAATTCAATTCACTAGAATAATCAATTACAGTGAATGGTAATCGATTAAATTGATTGAAAATTGCTTGAAATTCAAATTCTCTCTGTAATAATCGATTATTTGTCGAAATAATCGATTACAGCTTCTGCAGAAACTGATTTTGCTTACGAATTAATCGATTACATTTGCATATAATCGATTATTCATGGAGTTATTGCTGCAAGATTTTCTTGAAATTTGTAACTGCCCAACTCCCACCTAATTCAAATTTGAATCTTCTGTGCTTTAAAGTTAGTGGGTTAATTCGAAATAATTGTTACTCATTTCAAATTTGAACTTTGGAGCCCAAAATCTTCTATAAATACAGCCTATGTTCAAAGGAGAAATCACACCATTATCATCTTCATTCTTAAGCACTATTGTATTTTTCTTTCTTCCTCTGAGTCCAAAAACTCTGTCCTGTAGCCTTTCCCCCCACATTCACTATGTCTGCACCTAAGAGATCCAAATCCTCTAAGAGAAAGAGTGTTGAAACCTTTAATGCTACTGTTAATAGGTTAGATCATTGGTTTCCTACCGAGAGAGACAAAATGACCTACCTTCAGTTTAATGCCACCAAACTCATTTGTCCTCCCAAACACCTTGACCTTGACTGGTTTATTAGAGAAGGTTTTCAATTCCCTGCTATGATTGAAACCCAGGGATTGAGAAAGTTTATTGAGATGAAGGGTACCTTTTACCCTGAATTAGTGAAGGTGTTCTACACCTGTGCTAAGGCTTCTTTGGGTGGGACACTTCTGTCCCAAGTTAATGGAGTAGCCATGGAAATTACTCCTGAAGTCTGGGAAGCTGTTGCTGGTATTTCCTTTGAAGGTGAAAGGAAATTTGAAGAAGAGGCTAAAGGTTATAATAGGGTGGAAAACTATAGGGAGTGCTTCTTGACCCTCAAATGAGGTTGAAGCTTAGGCTAAGCATTGGCCTAATGACTCATGAAGATAGGCTTCTTCATTACATAATCACCTATATCTTGACCCCAAGATCCACTAATCATGCCCAAGCCACTGATGATGACATACAAATTGTGTATGGCATGAAGAATTCCATTCAGATGAATTGGATTCTCATTCTTGAGGAAATTATGCTTAAATCCAAAAGATTGATGAATTATCATTTTCCATTTGTTGTTCTTGTTTCCAGGTTTATTGATTACTTCAATATAGATGTCTCTAATGAGGTTATTGACAACACAAACTCCAGTAATAGCCTCATCAAAGAGAAACATCTTACCAAGCTTGGAATGGTCAAGACCCCTCATGGATGGCAAATGGCTGGCCAACAAATCCCTGCTGCTGGAAATAAAGAAGAAGCTGATGAAGAGGCTAAAGATGAAGGCCCTGCTCAACCATCTTACAGTCCATTTGAATCACTTACGATTCAAAAGATGGATGCCTTATTGTCCCTACATCATGAGCACAGAGCTGAGACTAATTCATCTTTGGAAGAGATGAAATCTAGGCTAGAAAACATAGAAGTTAGGCTTGTCCTTGATGATTTTGATAAACTAGCTTAGGTTTCTTGTATTTCCTCTTACTACTTTACTCTATTTTTTTTTCTTTTCTCTGATTAATGTACTGTCTTTCCCTTTCCATTAATGAAATTTTACTTTCTCCTTCTCATTATTTGTTATGCTATCATTTTGTCTTTGATAAGCCAAATAGGGGTAGAAAAATTTATTGATATATAAATAGCAAACAAACTGTTTTGTTCTCTGTTTTGCTCTATTTTCTGTTGTGTTTTTACAAATTAAAAACTAACGAAGTTATCTAAGTCAGAGGGAGCAAACTAATGAAAGTAAATGATTAATGTTTATGCAAGCATATCTGTTAACACTTGTTCTTGGCAAAGAGACTGATTTGTTTTTAGGTTAACAAAGTTCAAGACTTCTATTTTCATCCCTCAAAGACTTCAAAAATCAAACACATGGTCGATATAATATTTGGCATGTTCAAAGCCAAAAAGTGGCGAGATTGTTGGATATAGGGGAAGCAACAAGAAGAATGAAGTTTATGATTTAGAAGAAAGTTTTGAGCTTTTCACATGCCTTGAAGATTGTAATTCAAATGAAGTGTATGAGAGGCCAATCTTTGATCCTTGCATTGCATGCACATAATCATTAACATGCTCAAATGTTTTCATTAAAATATCAAAGCTACTCACACTTTGAAAAAGGAATTAATTGAGTAATGGGTTTTTTGGAAAAATGTAATCCTACTGTTGTAATCGATTACACAGCGGTTTAATCGATTATTTGGTTCGTGTTTAAAACTGGAAAAACTTTGATGAACATATTAATCGATTACACAACTCTTGTAATTCATTACATAGTGTAAAATGAATGTTGTGCATTGTTGTTTTCATCGATTACCGTTAATCGTAATTGATTACATAAGCTATTTTGAAAAGGCTTGCTTCACTGCTTTAATCGATTACCATAAATTGTAATCGATTACACAAGCTGCTTCTGAAATAAAACTTCTCTAATTTAATTGATTACAGCTCGGGATGTTCGATTATTTGGTTCATTGTGAAACACAGAATGGAGTCTTGAATACTTTAATCGATTAAGTGACAATTTAATTGATCACATAAGTCATTTTAATCGATTATTTGGCGTATGTAATCGATTACAGTCTGTTACAAAAAGTTGTTATAAATAGGAAGAAGGCTTGTCTTGAAACTTAACTTGAATACTTCGAATTTTCTGAATATACACAAGCCTTCTCAAAGTTAGAAAGTGATTTTTAGGTTAACTAAGTTCTTGTCCCACTCTTTAATCTTCATGGGTATTGAATGATTTCATGGGCAAGAGATTTCAAATAAGTTTTGGAGAGCATGTTCTAAAATTCTTTTTCTGCAATTCAACTCTGATTGGTAACTCACATACATTCATATTCATTGGATCATCAGGTTGTTTCTCTCCATTATCTTTGGTTGTAAATTCATTTTTGTAATGTTTGTTATTTGATGATATTGTAAAAGGGTTCTTTGAAGCTTATGCTATTGTAGTGTTCTCTAGAGAAGAACAAAGTAGTGTTCTCTGGTTCTTGTTCACTAGAAGTCTAATAGGATTTTAGATTTATATTCTTTATCTAAGGTTGATAAAGAGAGTTTGTTATAAAGCTTGTAAGAACTGGAATTTATAATAGTGGAACTCTAATCTAGTGTTGATTAGAAGAAACTAGATGTAGCTTCTTTTGAGAAGTGAACCAGTATAAATTCTTGGATTGCTTTTTTATTCCTTCATCTCTATCAGTTATCTTATTTATTTGTTCTTGGTATTATTATCATTACTCAACAAGTTTTGTTTTGAGCTATTGATTTCTTGACCTGAGTGATTTGATTAATTAAAAGCATTCTTGGTTTAAAAGTAATTAAGATCCTTTAACTCTGACTTTATAAATAATTTTTTTTTAAAAAAATACTAAGATAAAACCAATTCACCCCTCATCTTGGTTATTGTGGGTATTCCTATTGTTTTCAAGGTGAACATGATTTCTATGTTAAACGGATGAACTTTAAATTATGGAAAGAGAATGTGGAAATTGTTCTTGGTTGCATGGATCTAGATCTTGCGCTAAGGATGGAGAAATCCACTTCCATTTCGAAAATCCAAATTTGGATTACATAGAGAAATGGGAATGTTGTAACCTCCACTATTACAAAAAGGGGCTTCTATGACGGTTCTTTATGTCATTCAACATCGATTATTGAACCATCTTTGAAGCCAACATCGTGGAAAGTCGACACTTTCCACAACGGTTTATAAACTGTCATAGACATTATGCCTTTCTACGTCAGTTCTCAATAAAATCATCTTAGAATATGTTTTTTGTTTTAAAAAATTAAAAAAAAATTGAGGATTCTAAGATTGCTCTTTCAAAAAACCTTCTTAGAAAGTAGTCCTACTAAGATGGTTTTTGAAAAAAAACTTTCAAAAACCATCTTAAAAAGTGGTTTTTCTAAGACTGTTTTCTAAAAGAACCGTCTTAGAATGTAGATTTTCTAAGACAATTTTTAAAAGAATCGTCTTAGATTTGTGTTTTTTTAAAAAAATTAAAATGAGGATTCTAAGACGATTTTTGGAAAAATCGTCTTTGAATATAGACTTTCTAAGAATGTTTTTGAAAAGAATCGTCTTAGAATGTCTTTTTTTAAAAAATAATTTATTTTCCATATTTTATTATTCCATAACCTGGCCAAATTATTATTATTAATATTATATTAGGGTTATTAGCTTTAGTAACTCATTATTTTTCACCATAATATAATTTCAATCAGAGTTATTAGGTAATTTCTTCCTATTTTAAAGGCACAACGCACAAGCCAATTATTTTATGAAAAAATGTAATTAACACTAACCAATTATTTTATGCATTCTAAAAAATGGCAAAGTGCTATGATATGGCATAGTGTTATGATAATAGTGGATCATGAGACAAAGGAATAAATTGGAGAATCTTGCAAATAAGAACATTTGAATAATTATACCAAACAAAAAAAGATCAAGGTTCTAATATTTTCTTAATAGATTTACAAATTGATATCATGTTGACTTACACGTAAACACAATCATACGACCTCCTTTTCAAGTTTAAAAACTGCCATGAAAGCTTCTTGGGGCACATCAACTTTACCAATGACTTCATCCTTTTCTTTCTTTCAGCCTGGTTGGAGACACACAATAATACTATATTGAGCAATCTAAGGTATGAACTAAAATTAAAACAATTGCATATAAATACCATTCATAGTTTCTATTTTCTAAATATCTGAATGAGAAGAAGGAAATTTCATTTTTAATATGGAGAGCCACAAGGATAGGAAATTAAAATAACCCAAGTTTGTAAAAAAATTATTATTTTATCTGGCGCTGATAGTGTGGCACTGTAGCTGAAGGCCAATTTTCACTGTTTTTGGCGCGATTAGCGCCAGGAGCAGCGCCAGGAGCGGCGCCGTTAGCGCCAGGATTTGACTTTTGGCGCGATTAGCGCCAGTTATAGTGCAGTTAGCGCCAAAAGTGCTCCAGAAAACCTGTTTTCTCTGGAACTTGGCCAGATAGCGCCAGAGTGACGCCAGGACTCGTGCTGAGTGTAAGGACCCTCACTGTGGTGCGGGTGGCGCCAGATCCCGCGCTGATATCGCCGGGATCCTTTAGCAGAAAACCCTGTTAAGGGTGTGGCGCGGTTAGCGCCAGACCCACTGGAAGGTGGCGCCAGGCCGGCGCTGGGAGCGCCAGTTTCTCTGGAAGTCCACGCCTGGAGCGCCAAAGTTGACGCTGGGGGCGCCAACTGGGTTAAGATTGTGGCGCTGATGGCGCGGGGTTGGCGCTGATGGCGCCAGAGGTTCTGGAAATTGGCGCGGGGATGGCGCTGGGGGCGCCAGACCCGTCGCCATTCTGGCGCGGATCGCGCCAGACCTCGAACAGGCCCAGTATATAAGGGCTGTCGCGATTTTCAGAAGAAGAAAACCTTCTTCTTCTTCCTCTGGACGCCAGCAGCCATGGGAGAGGTTCCCAAGCTCCCATAACCTTGCTTTGTGACCCTAAACACTTCCTAAATGTTAGGAATTTTCACCACGGCAAGCGTACCGTTGTTATCGCTGTAAGTTTCGAATTTATAAAAGTTCGTCTCCACAGGGATTTGGGTTTACGTCGGTTGATTTAAAATTAACAGTTTAGTAGTTATATACAGCTAAAAGGCGAAGATTCATTTGTTGTTTTGCGTAAATAAAGATAACAAGAAACAAAGAATGATTGCGGGAAGTAAATAAACAAATACAAATTAAGTGAGAGTAGGATTGGATTTCCTCTTGCTTATCCCTTTTTAATTGATTTACCTATGCACGTCCTATTCTTATTGCTGCACACGTCTAAGTAACCCTAATTCGATTCCTCGCAATTACGGTCCTAAGGATATTTTACTAAATATCGATCCCTCGCATATTTAATTAAATATCCAAGCATTAAGAACTTAATCACGTGTTTAATACGATCGAAACATTAAGCTCTATTCCTAGTAACGTAATGTAACGAGTGATTAGATTCAGTTCAAACCCTAAATTTACTTTCCAGTCGCCTTTAGAGTTAAGTTCATGAAACTAACGGTTAATTAGAATCAAGCGTTAAGCGTAGAATAAAATCACCAACAAGGAATAGAACAATGCATAAATAATTAAAAGAGCATAGGGATAAGAAAAGTACTTCCAATCCTTAGAGAAGCTTAAGCGAACATGGGCAGAACCTCCTTGAGAGAATCATCGACTAAGCTCGTCATCGATCCTCTCTTCGGCAGAATCTCCTTACACAAATCACTCAACCTCACTTCCCTAAGTTCTATACTCACTTAGAAAGCTAAAAACAAAGAAACAAGAACAAGCAAGTGCTTGGGAGAGAAAATGAAGTGAAGAATGATGCCTTGCTCCCAAAATTCATCCCATATTTATAGGAAATGGCCTCCTGCCTGCTTGGGGCGCCCAGGCGACCAGAATAGCCTATTTTCAGGCGCCTGGGCGAGCTAGGGCGGTTCCTTGGGGAGTGTGGGTCACCCAAGCGACCAAAATACACATGAAATGGTGGCCTGGGCGAGCTTAAATGCTTAGCCATGAAGAAAAGCTTGGGCTTGAAGTCTGATGGGCCTGGTTTGCTGTTTGAACTTCTTATGTTTGATATATGCACCTTTCTTACTTGTTTTGATTCTCCAGAAGCTTTAGAAACCCACGAAATCTATTCAATTACAAAGCATGTTTGAATTAATCTCCCGAAACACTTTAAATACAAATATAAGGTGCTTCTTAACTAGGTTTAGGGAAATTTTCTAAGATAAATCAAATAAATCAAAAGATAAGTGCCACTATTTTAAACATGAAATCGACTGAAATGTGGCACTTATCACTAAACCCATCAAACCTCCTGGAAATCACTTGTGAGCTAGAATCCTTCCTCCATTTCACCAAAAACCCCATGCTTTGAGAAACCCCATTCTCATGAGAAGTTGAAGAACTCGAGTTTGGAGAGGATTGGCAGCTACCCACGGACACCCAAGCTTGGAGGAGTGTCTCAGAGGTGCTCTGTGTCGCCATAGAGGTAAGAAACTCGAGATTCCTTGGTTGTTTTAAGATTTGGGGTTTTGGGTGAATAGTGACCCATTTGTGATAGAGCTAGAATTAGCTCTGGGTCCAGTTGAGAGATGTGTTTAGGATGATGTGAGGAGGAAGGATTAGCTTTCAGTTAGTGATTTGGTGAATGTTGGTTTTGGCTCTAGGTT
>PYAF01004161.1:37379-51053 GCA_007407185.1 Glycine tomentella | reverse complement strand
TTTCCTTTTCGTTTTTCTTTTTATTTTATTAACCAAATTAAAATGCATGAACCTAAAATGACTAAAATGAAACATGTATAATGATAAATCTACTGCTATCCAATTTGAAAAAGACCTAAAGTAGCTATGGATTACATGGATGATTGAAAGTCCTTGGAAAGTGATCCAAGGTTTGACTCATTTTACGTCTTGAGCTAGATGCTTCCTTCTTGCTAAACCTCTATAGAATGAAGTGGAATAGAAACCACGTTTCTGTCCACATCCCCTCCGAAATAATGCTTCAATCTGTAGCCATTTACTTTGAAAGCTCTGTCACTATCCAAGGGGGATATTTCCATTGTGCCATAAGGATAAACTTCTCGCACAAGGAATGGACCGGACCATCGTGACTTTAACTTACCTGGAAAAAGTCGCAGGCGAGAATTGTACAACAGCACTTGTTGGCCAGGAACGAATTCCTTTGGGCGGATTTGATTGTCATGCCACCTCTTTGTCTTCTCTTTGTAGATCCTGACATTTTCATATGCAGCTAACCTGAACTCATCCAATTCATTCAACTGAAGCAACCTTTTTTCATTAGCTTTTGACAGTTCAAAGTTTAAAAATTTAGTTGCCCATATGGCTTTGTGTTCAAGTTCAATAGGGAGATGGCAAGACTTACCGTAGACAAGTTGAAAAGGAGA
The DNA here is from genome assembly GCA_007407185.1 of Glycine tomentella. Classification (NCBI taxonomy): domain Eukaryota; kingdom Viridiplantae; phylum Streptophyta; class Magnoliopsida; order Fabales; family Fabaceae; genus Glycine; species Glycine tomentella. Next base: position 50,370 of record PYAF01004161.1, on the reverse strand, counting down.
CATACCTATAGGAGTTTTAAAAGCAGTCCTGTAAGCCCAAAGCGCATCGTCTAGCTTCTTAGACCAGTCTTTTCTTGATGTGCTTACAATTTTCTCCAGGATTCTTTTAAGTTCTCGGTTAGAAATTTCTACCTAGCCACTTGTTTGAGGGTGATAAGGGGTAGCCACTTTGTGTTTGACTCCATACTTGGCTAACAAGCTGTCAAATTGCTTGTTACAGAAGTGAGTCCCCCCATCACTGATTATGGCCCTTGGCACCCCAAAGCGGGTGAAAATATTCTTCCTTAAGAATGAAACAACCACCTTTGCATCATTGGTGGGTAAAGCTACTGCTTCAACCCACTTGGAAACATAATCTACAGCAACCAAGATGTATTGATTGGAGAATGATGTAGGGAAAGGACCCATGAAATCAATCCCCCACACATCGAACAGCTCAACTTCTTGGATGTTATTCAGCGGCATCTCATCTCTGCGAGAAATATTACCTGTCTTTTGACAGCTGTCACATTGCACACAAAGTCCTTGGCATCTTTGAAAAGTGTTGGCCAATAATAGCCACATTGCAAGACTTTCTGTGCAATTCTATTTGCACCAAAATGACCTCCATAATTAGAGGAATGACAGTGTCACAGAATATTTGGCACTTCGGGTTCATCTATACATCTGTGGATAACATTGTCAGTACATTGAAAATATAAGAAGGGGTTATCCCAGAAATACCTTCTCGCATCATGTAAAAACTTTTTCCGCTGCTGCCAATTGAAGTCTTTAGGCATGATTCCAGCAGCTTTAAAATTAGCCATGTTTGCAAACCATGGGCTGAATTGCACAGCAAGCACTTGCTCATCAGGAAAAGATTCATTGATTTCTATCTTTGGTCCATCTTGCAAATTTTTTTCCTGAATCCTAGACAAGTGGTCAGCCACCTTGTTCTCTACTCCAGCTTTGTCTCTGATTTCCAGATTAAATTCCTGCAATAACAACATCCAACGTAGCAAGCATGGCTTTGCATCTTGTTTGTTCAGCAGAAATTTAAGAGCTGCATGGTCAGTATACACAATAACCTTGGAACCAACTAAATAAGACCTGAATTTGTCTAAAGCATACACTACAGCTAGCATTTCTTTTTCTGTTGTGACATAATTAACTTATGCCTCATTTAAAATCTTGCTAGCATAGTATATAACATGTAAACGCTTTTCCTTTCTTTGTCCTAAAAGTAGGTGGTTGCGGTGGGAGAAATCGAGCCAACCTAGTTGTTGTTGGCATCATAAATTCAACGAGAGAAGGGGAAAAGAGAAAAAAAAAACAAAAAACTCAATGTTCTGGTTTTGGTGTTCCAAAAATATATGTGCATTCTCTCATTCCTTTCGAAGATAGTTTTTCAAAACTGGCATTGTATTTTCGCATTCTACATCGGTTCTTAAAGAAACCGATGTCATAATGCTTTTTAAATACAATTTTCGTAAGGCCATTTTAAAAAGTTCCTGTTATTTACAAAAATGCCACCGCTTAATACACCAGTTCGATTTTTATAGAATCGTCATAAAAATAGCGTCGTAAAAGACCCTTTTTTGTAATAGTGCTCATGAGTATGATGATCATGAAACGCTCCATTCCGGAAGTGTTTCGAGGATCTATTACTGAGAGCACTGATGCTAGGAAGTTCTTCAAAGAAATTGAGCAATATTTTGCTAAAAATGAAAAAGTGGAAACGAGTAACACATTAGCAAAACTCGTAACCATGAAGTATAAAGGAAAGGGGAACATAAGGAAGTACATTAATGAAATGTCTAATCTTGCTGGAAAACTCAAGGCACTAAAGTTAGAGCTATCTGATGATTTGCTTGCGCACTTGGTTCTCATTTTTCTTCCTGCACAATATGGTCAATCTATAGTGAGTTACTATACACAAAAAGATAAATGGACTCTTAATGAGTTTATTGCTCACTGTGTGCAAGAGGAAGAAAGGCTTTAGCGAGAAAAGATTGATAGTGCTCATTTGGCATCAACCTCTCATAATAAGAAAAAGAATAGAGCTAAAGACACTACAGATGAATCACCCATGCTGAAGAAGCAAAAGAAGTAAAATAAGGAATTTACCTGCTATTTTTGCAAGAAGAGTGGACACATGAAGAAACAGTATTCCAAGTATGTTTCATGGCGTGAAAAGAAGGGTAAGACTCTCACTTTTGTTTGTTCTTAAGTTAATTTAGCTTCCGTACCTAAAGATATTTGGTGGGTAGATTCTTGTGCTACTAATCACATAAGTATGTCTATGCATGGTTGCCTGTGGAGTCGATCACCAAATGATGTTGAAAGATAAATCTTTGTGGGCGATGGCAAGAAAGCTTTAGTACAAGCTATTGGGAAATTCATATTATTATTAAAAACTGATGTTTATTTGGATTTGATTGAGACTTATGTTGCACAGTCATTTAGACGAAATTTGATTTCTATTTCTAGTTTGGACAAATATGGTTATTTTTGTTCCTTTGGAAATTATAAAGTTAGTCTTTCTCTAAATTCAAATGTTATTGGTATTGGTTTTTTAATTGATAATCTTTATATGCTTGATACTATTACTTTTGATAACAAAATTTTGCACTTTAGTACGCGAGGTACAAAGCGAAAATAAATTGAGAATTCTGCTACTCTTTGGCACAAGTGTCTAGGTTATATCATTGAGAATTAAGAGGCTTATGGATGATGGAATTCTTGGATCCCTTGATATGAATTATTTTCAAGTTTGTATTGAATGTATTAAGGGGAAACATGCAAACACAAAGAAAGTAGATGTCATTAGAGCCACTGACGTCTTAGAACTAATTCGTATGGATATTTGTGGGCCATTCCCTACTGCCTCTTGGAATGGTCAACAATATTTTATTACATTCATAGACGATTATTCAAGACATGGTTATCTATACTTAATTCATGAGAAGTCACAATCTCTGTATAAAGCCGAAGTTGAGCTTCAACTAGGCAAGAAAGTTAAGGCTATTAGATCTGAATGTGGTGGTGAGTATTATGGTATATCTGATGGATCAGGAGAACAACGTCCAAGACCCTTTGCTAACTTCCTAAAGGAATGTGAAATTGTCCCGCAATATACAATGTCAAGCAAACCTAACATGAACGGTATTGTGGAGAGAAGAAATAGGACTCTTAAGGATATTGTGAGAAACATGATTAGTCATTATTATTTACCTGAGTCACTTTGGGGAGAAACATTAAAGACTACAGTTTATATCCTTAATAGGGTTCCAACTAAGGTAGTGACCAAAACCCCTTATGAGCTATGGACATGAAAGAAACCTAGAATAAGGCATTTACATATTTGGGGTTGTTCAGCTGAAGCAAGGCCTTATAAGCCTAATGAAAGAAAGTTGGACTCAAGAACTATTAACTGCTATTTTGTTGGGTGTTATTTTGTTTGATGACACTATGATTTAGTGGGAGTTCTTTATATTGGTATTCTATGTAAAAAAAAAACATATATGTTTATTTTCTGCATAATAAAAATTTTAATATTATTTTCCCTCTGAATGTGTATTTTTGTACTTGTGTTTTTGCTTTGTGTATGCAAAAAATTAAGGGTTGATCTCATAAGGACTAAAGAAGGACCAGTTGGAAATAGGCATGGTAGAGATCACGTTGCATTAGTTTCCATGCCATTCATCCATACTTGATCTATGTTGTTGAATATATTGGTGTAATGACCATGGAAGGTTTAGTTACGCCTAAGAGTGACAAAAGCCGCCATGATCTCATATTGATATAGGAAATGGACCAGTTTGTATCTAAGGATAAATAGCATACAATTGCGCACTAAGGATATATGATATAATTATCTCAGGCCAATATGTAGCCCAAGTGGGAGATTGTTGGGAAATTAAATTTCTTGACGTTATTATGTGCTACATATTGTATTAATAATTATATTATGCTATTTAATATATATTGGGTAAATTGAAGTGATCTATTAAATATGTCCAAATAGATTCCTAAATAAATACGGGATAAATGGTGGATATCAGTGTTGTGCCAATTAGGTTTAATAGGTGTTTACTGACCCAACAATAAACATTATATATAGTGAAAATGAAAGGAACACTTCAAAACAACTAAGAGGGGGGGTGAATTGGTTGAACCTTGGTAAATAAAAATTTTCAAATCAGAGTTTTTCCACAGGATCTTTATCACTTTAAAATGTTTTGAAACCAAGAATCATTTATTCAATCAAATTCCTCTATCAAGAAATCAATGAGTAATACAAAACTTTCTGTGCAAACAATTTGAATCACCACCAAAACTATTGAGAGATGAAGAGATAAGAAGAAAGATTAGCCACTGATTTTTATACTGGTTCACTTCAAACACTATGAAACTACATCCAGTTCTTCCACTCAACACTATAGTAGAGTTCCACTATTGCAAAAATATTCTTACAAGATATTACAAGCCTCTCTTTATCAACCCTAGATAAAGTTCAGAAGTCTAAAACACTATTAGACCCTTAGAGACCAAACCCAAACTGAGAACACTACTCAGCTTCCCTTAGAGAAACACTGTCTCTAATCATGTAAGAAAACTCATTTACAATAGACTAATCTTTACAGAAATCAATTAAAAGAATTACACCTTCAAAGACTAAGGAAAGATTTCACCTGATAATCCAAAGAACATATGCATGTGAATGATTCAATCAGGTTAAAAGAAAAATTACAAACTTAATGCATTCCTTTCCTTATGCTTTGACTCAATGATGATGCTTCACTTCCCAAATCAAAAACCCATTCGAATTTTTGAAGCCTATTTGATGTTAGAAACTCAGAAACCACACTAAAGAAAGCTCATATACGTTTGTGATTGCTCAGTATACGAATTTCTCAAAGTCACAAAAAACAAAGCAAGAGGTTTCTATTTATAACTGATTTCTAAATAAAAATAATCGATTAAACACGCTCCTGTAATTGATTATTTCGCATATGTAATCGATTAAACCAAGAATGTAATCGATTAAAATGCTCCTCATATGTTCAGGATTTGAGCTATGAACAATGTAATCGATTATTCCGTGAAGTAATCGATTAAGACAGACAGACATGTTTTTTCTTAATACACTATGTAATCGATTACGAAATATGGTAATCGATTAAGACAGACAATTCTATTTTCTCAAATGTACTGTATAATCGATTAAAACGATATGTAATCGATTAAACCAGCAAAACATGTTTTTCATAGGCATAGATGTAATCGATTACGAGTTTCTGTAATCGATTAAGGCAGTCAGCATGATTTTCTTATTTAAACCTATGTAATCGATTAAATCGATATATAATCGATTACAATGTTCTTGATTTGTTTTCCAGAAGGCACGAAGAACAAAATAATCGATTCTATCAATGTTGTAATCGATTAATGCAGTAAAACTTCATTTTTCCAAAAACTTAGCTTTTTAAATGCCTTACTTCTTCATTGCTTTTACTTAGACCTTTAATCTAACAATCCTAGATGAATGATTATGCATGATATGCTTTTGGATTATCAGATTGCACAACTTTCCTTTCACATGAATCAAATTGGTCTTCAATAGCTTTCTTTGACATTTTCCAATGAGGCATGTTGAAAGCACAAAACCACCAAAGCTTGATCATTGTTCATTCATGCATGGCTCCTCTTGAATCAACATATAGGGTTATGGTCCCCAATATGTCAAATCAAGTTTCTTTTCTTTATTTTCCATCTAGAGAGAATACCTCCTAAGGAGTGATTTGACTGAGGAAAACTAAAGCTCATAAGTCATAAGGAAAGGTCAAATGCTGGAAGATTAAAGATAAATCACTTATGCGATGGAAATAGGTACACATTATTTGTTTAAGATTTCTTGATTATTCAATATAATGTTTCTAGAATTCTATTGGATAATGATTTTCACCATATGAATTTAGGAATTAATTTTCCAACACATTTCACATCAATTTCATTCAGAGAGTATGGTGCTTTTGAGAGATATTTTGGTGTATTTAACAATTCTTAAACACGACTTCAACTGTTATCAATCACGGAATTTGCTTCCACTAATTATTTGTTGATGAAAATTCACCATATTTTTGTCCAAATATACTTTAAGAGGAAAACCAGATCCTAGGAAAAGAAGGTTTGTAGTCTACTTGCTTAACAAGAGCATAATATATATGCAATGCATTCCCACCCAAAAAAAAGAAGCTAATCAAGCTATGATTTTGGAAGGCTTCTGCCAGAAGAAATCCTAGATGATTAGGACACGTATTTCCATATTATGTATATGTTAATAATTTCTTGGAAAAGACACGTTTGGGGTTATAATAACCTTATTTTGTCAATCTTGTATGCTCCATCTCTTCTTCCATTAGAAGAAAAAGTCTTCTTTTCAAAGCCTTAATTCTATTGTAAAGAGGCATTTGTTTCACATACAATCAATTACTATATTCTCATTCGTTTGACACATTGAAGACCAAAAGATAAATCACAGAGTACCATATATTTGGCTAAGTGTCACCTTCCAACTTTTTTTATGGGCAACATTTGTTCCCTCAAGCTTTTCCAACCTCCAACAAGAAAGCATGTTTCCTACCTTAATAATTGGTCATTATAATATTTATTTCCCTTTCGGCTACCACTAATCTATGTAGCAGGGCATGTCGAGAACTATATAAATCCTAGCTACTACTGCTCTTGTGTCATCTCTGTCACACATCCTTATTACGTACGAAGATAACATAAACACTTGTGGCTTTTTGAAAAAGTTTTTGGCCTTACCAAAGTCAACCTTCTCCGCAGGTAGAGTCTACAATAATGGAAAGCTTTCATACATGATTGTGGTCGGTGCGGACTGAATTATGGGGAAACATAGAAGCTTTCCGATAAATATATTGCCCCAACTAGTCTAGTAGGGTTATTATAGTTTTTGGATCATACTTTTTTTTTTTTCAATGCCTGATTCTTCGTTGAGGTTGTAGCTTTTTTTCTCCCTTCATAAGCCAAGAAATATGTAATATAAGAGAGTTATTGGTAAGGATATTAACATGCCAAAGATAACCCTGCAAAAGAAAAAGGAAAGAGCAAATGTTAGTATGAAAGTTAATATGAAAACAATCTCATACATTGTGAATAACGAAAATAACTTTAACTTGACTTAATTTGACCTAAAGGGTCACTAGAAAGGTAGTCTACATATGTAGGCATCAAATGATTACCTATTAACAAGGTAAAAGAGGGTGCTCGAAATGCTTTGAAGGTCAAAATTTTGAGGGAATTTCGTCATGATAAGGCAAATGAATTTTCAATCACCATTAGCACACATAATTATGTGTGTCCAAATTATACATACCCTGGTTCTTATGGACAATCTGTTTGATAGATTCGGTATCCTAGCTAGAGCTGCTTAATAATCAATTTATTATGTGGGGTAGGTTAAAAGTTCAATAGAATGCTTGTGAACTTACAATACTCTTTGCTTTGTCTTCCATCATTTCATTTCTGAGCACTTCATCCTTCAATCAGCCTTCTACAATGAATAGAACCCCACTCGCAAACAACTAACACCTTGATGTTGAATCATTAAACTATTTTAAGGGTCTGACTTCTAATTAACAAAGTGAAAAACATTTTCCTACTTATGTAATCCAATGTAAACAAACACGACAGCGTGACATGCAGCATTGAATTTTATATATTTTAGCACATTGGATGTTCCCGTAAGAACAAGAGTTTGTTGCCAAGAGCTCGACACAAAGAGAGGTACCGGTCGACCGAAACTTACCTGAGGAAAGGTAGTTAAACAAGACCTAATGGAGTATGATATAGATTGACGGACGGTATGTCTTAGGACAGAGTGAAGAAAAGTTATAAGCATGGTGGAGGTTAAACCCACTAGTAGTTCTATGTTCCCATCATTCCCTTGTTTTAGTTATTTTCCTTTTCTTTTCTCCCTTTTTTCTTTCACTCATTTTTCTCTCTTTTGTCTCATTTACGATTTATCATTGGGTTTATCTACCACCGACCCCAATTAAGTTGGGTTGTTGATATTGATGTTGTTGATGTTGTAACCTTTTCAATTTAGAACTTAGTGGTTATAGCCTAACTATTACTCAATAACAAATTATCATAAGTATGATCTTTAAGATAATTATGATAAAAGTCAATAAACTTATCTTACATGATGATTTGTGATTGGATGACAATGTAAAAACTATATTACTCTCAATGCATATCCTTTTTTTCTCTTAAATTTATTATGATGTATACATATTGAATCAATTCCAAATAAGGATGTCTCATAAGTAAAATGTCCTAGCTTACCCTGTGCTCAAAATATCAGGATGCAATCCATACTCCCTTGCAAATACAAATGGCACTATCCCCTGTGGAAGAGCAGCCTGAGAAGCAAAAAGTTAAAAACACATGTACATCAATTTTAGTTAATGGTCCACCAGAAACAGCACATATTAAATTTTCCCTTTAGAAACATTTATGACCCTAGAAGCATACACCCATTATTCTAATGTATATGAGCTATAATTTCCATGTGGCTGCAGCTGTGAAGTCATTCCACAAATATGTGTAGTCCAAGTACCTGTACAATGGCAGTGTGAAGTCTGTCTTGTCTTAATCCAATGGCAATTGAAGAAACAGACATTACAAGAGGCCCACACATAAAGCGAATGACCATGCCCATGACTGCTCTTTTGGTACCGCAGGCTATGATACGAGGCTGAAGGGCCATGAAAAGCCCTGCATATTTGGCAAATGAGTATCTGTCATTGTTTGTGTAAAAAGATATGTGACTACCATGTTGGCACTCATCTTCACTACCTTATCGCTTTCATTTTACTAGCTCCATTTCCCTCCAACATCATGTGCTATCTGGACATGTTACATTTATTTTATTTGATTGCCATAAACTCCCGAGTACATGACAACTCATGTGTTCCGGTTACCTCCTTATTTTTCTTTTGTCTTCCTGTCCAATTTGATTAGGAGTAGGTATAAAGACCTGGCCCGCTTAGGCTGAACCCACGAAACCCTCACTTTAGATGGGCTGAATAAGCCCCATCTGTGAAATAAATGGATTTTTTTCAAGATACATATCCTCGAATGAAGTCCATTAGATTTTTAGACTTAACAGATGGAACTCAAAAACTTTATATAAGGATACAGATTTAAAAAAGAAAGAAAAAAAAAATTAACCCATCTCCACACATATATTCATCCCTAAATTTGATATTAGGTCAATGAATTTGTGTAACGTGGATATATATAGAAAAAGACTCCATGTGTTGTACGTACCCCTCTCTCTGTATATGTCTGAAACTAATATGCATGGTATAATTAATGCTGTTAATATATTTATAATGTACCTAAGCTAAACATAGCCATCCCAAGGCCCACATCTGAGATGATTTTCACGGATGCTTTGATAAGACTAGGCATTTCCATATTCCATCTGCAAATTCACATCATAAAATGTATGAAACAATACATACTGCAAATTATAGCTTGTTAATTATTGTAATTATAAAAATCATAAGATTGTTATTGACCATCATAAAATGTATGAAATATACATATTACATCCATATGAATTTTTAAATTATTATTATAAAAAAAACTCAATTATTGTTTGAATCCTTAAATTTAGAGTCTGTATTTTTTTAATTCCTAAAATTTTAAAATTATTTTTTTAGTTCCTAGCATAATAAAAATTCACACTTTATGACAGTTTTTAGATGTCATAAATTAATTTTTTTAACTGTTTGAATTTCTATTTTAAAATTATCACAAAGTATTAAAAAAATTCACAAAATGCTAAAAACTGTCATAAAGTGTAAAAAATCAATTTGTTAAAATTCAGGGACTAAAAAAAATATTGTTAAATTTTAAGGATTAAAAAAAGTACACATCCAAATTCAAAGATTAAAATAATAATTAGATCTCATAAAAATTAGTAAAATTATCATATATAATAATTTGTAATTGAATAAGAATGTAAATCTATTTTAGTGTATAATATATTTTCTCCTAATTATATTATATATATGCAAAACAATTTTTTTTAATATGAATTTAGGATGAGAGAAATAATTTACTTTAAGGTGAAGGCAGTTGGTCTAGCTACATTTGGTATTACTTTTTGGTAAAGAGGTTCAATATATCACTTACTTGAAAGAGATTAGAGACCAAAGAAGTCCTAATACACTAGAATATGTATTAGGGTTTCGAGAAAGTTTTCTTCCTACTACGACGAGAATAAGCCTCATCATAACAAAGGCATGTGGCATTTTCTGGTTATTGGCAACTGTGTCTTTGGGGTCTGCAGCTTCCCCCGGCATATGGACTTTGGTGCTGTCTCTGAAGCTGATTTCTTTATCTGTCATAATTGTCAAAATTAATAATTAGTAATAATAGAAAAATAGTGTTTGTATATATATAGAGTTTAAAAACAAAAAATTGTAATTAGAAATCAATCTCAATCCTCTGCCACCTGCATTTCATAATTGATTGTGAATAATTAGGAAGAGACTTAGATGACAATTAAGAATAAAAAACATTTGTCTCACACTACTTGCTATATTTTTTTAAGACATATTGACACCCATTGTAGGTGTGACACGAGTGGAATAACAGAGATATAAAATGAAAAGAAGAAAGAGCGAGTGTGAAGAATGTAATAAAGTAATAAATGATGTGATGATAAAATTTAAAAACATATATAAAAAGGATGTCCAAAAATGTCTGTAAAAATTAAATATAATTCTTAAAAAAAACTTATTTCATCTTTTAGTTTTTTTTTAAATCATAAATATTTTTATTAGAAATAATTTTATTTAAATTAAATAGGATCATTATAGATATCAAATTTTTCCCTTCAAGTATAAAGGAGAGTTTAAATATAAAGCAGAGTTGAAAAACATGTAAAATAATTAAAATACTGTTAAGAAATGAAATTTTAGATGCTAATGGAATTCGGTGTTATGATTTGGAAGACTGTACACCATTTTCACCACCAATTAGGGAATCATACTATCTCGGTCATCATTACACACGTGCTCTTTTGCAAATGATGTCTACTATCAATTAAGCTTCTGACTAAGCAAAGTGGCAGACTTATATACAAAGGCAAATAATTATATAATGTTCACCACTTGTATTTTTTTACATTTTAAGTAGTTAATGTTATGTTGGAAGGAAAATAAAAAAAATAAGAAAATTTAAAATTTGAATTAAAAAAGATAAAAATAAGAAAAAAAATTAAATTTTTGTATTAAAAAATAATTTTTCATTTCATTTTTTGTTCGAGCACAAAAAAAATATCTCATTAATCATATTTTTTCTTCTTTTTTTTTATCCTATTTTCTCTCCGGTTAAACAAACCATAAATGTTTTCTTACTTTAAAGATGGCGTGAAAGGGTGGAAGGGACCACCTGTCTAGCGCCCCATATAGTACTCTCTTGAGGATGGAAAATCAAATTATAAAGCCATCCTTTTAACTCCTTTTTCAGAGTTTAATATGCATAGTCATTTCTCACGTGCAAAGATTACAGTTTAATTATGATGCAACATTTTAAAAAAATGATAATTGGCTCATAGAATTACTACAGTTAGGATAGTAATTTCGTAAAGGAAGTACTTAGAGCTCAAAAATACAAGCTTCTTCTTGAAGTAAAAATTCATCTTTAGGTGTTTAGCCTATGGCATACTATTCTAACTCCCTCGCAATAAGTGAGAGGTATTGTATTAAAATAAAGGAAACTCAATATGTATATATATATATATATATATATATATATATATTCAATCTTATATTAAATAAATCTTAAAATATATTTTTCGTTTTCATAAATTTAAAAAATATTAAAAATTTGTATTTGTAAAAAAAAATATATTTTTTCAATTGAAATATGTTATTTTTTTATTCAATACAAATTTAAGTTTTTGACATTTTTTATTTCTGTTACATATATAATCAATATAAAAAATGTCATATTTATATTAGTTATATATATAATCGATATCAAAATTATCATCATAAATTCAGATTTACTTCAACTGGGTACAAATAAAAAAAAATGATATATTATAATTTTGTAAAAACAAAAAATTATATTAAAAATTTTACAAAGATAAATTTTAAATTTTTTAATATTTATAAGAATAAAAATATTTTTTAATCTTAAATATGAAATAAAGACTCGACCTCGAAGCTAGGATGTATGTAAATAGGGAAGAGAGAAATGTCAAGAAATAGTAAAATATGATGCGAGAAAAAAGAACAAAATGAAAAATATAAGATGAATATTTAAATTGAATGAATTTTTTTTTCATTTTATTTGGCTTTATCTAAAATAGTTCAAGGAATATACGAAAGAAAATTAAATCAAAGCTTGACAAATAATGAGTATCACTCACATCATGAGAAATCTAATCAATAGGTGAGGGTAGGACAAAGACAATAGCTGACGACGGTCGGGGACAAAACGTACGCCCAGTGCCTGAAAAGTTCGCATGGGCATCATGGGCATGCGCAAGCTCTAATGACATGTCTTCTTCCTCTCATTCCCGCAAAACGACACCGTTCATTCACGGGACCATTCTATACTTATCTTTCAGTATTTTAAATTGGCTTAATTATAATTATCATCAGAATTTTATTATTTTACAAATATTATCATTTAAATTTTATTTTCAAAAATTTTATCACGTAAATTTATAATTTTACGATTTTATTACTCAAATTTTTTCACAAATTGTATGATCTAATTTTTTTTTATACAGTTTATGATCAAGTTTATAACAAAATGATATTAAACAACGAATTTCTAAAATCAACCGCCCAGCACTAATACTTGTAAATTATAAAAACATTTTATTCATATTATATATAATATATTTAAATATAATTTCGACATATCATGAGTTTAAAAACATTATTTTAATATA
>PYAF01004161.1:0-14800 GCA_007407185.1 Glycine tomentella | reverse complement strand
TTTCTTTGTCAAAGCTTAAGGAAAGTCATATTCTAAGGTTGCAATCATTCTTATACCTGGTGAAATCATTCATATGCATATTGTTCATTGGATCATCAGGTGACTTCTTTCCTTAATCTTTGCAGTTGTATTTCTGTTTTGAATTCTGTTTTGATTTGTCTATTGTAAATGGGTTTCTTGCTTGTAATCTAGAGATAGGATTTCTCTAGGGGATTTACTGAGTAGTGTTCTCAGTGGGTTGTCTCTAAGAATCTAATAGTGTTTTAGATTTCTGAACTTTATCTAAGGTTGATAAAGAGAGGCTTTGTAATAACTTGTAAGAACTGAAATTTACAATAGTGGAACTCTATTCTAGTGTTGAGTGGAAGAAAACTGGATGTAGCTTCATAGTGTTTGAAGTGAACCAGTATAAATCCTTGTGTGTTGTTCTTATTTTACCTATTAGTCATATTTTATCTTTCTTGTTTGTGAATCCTTATCATCAACCAAATTCTTGAAGTATTACATATTTTGGGGTGAATCTTGGATTGAATAAAGGTTCTAGGTTTCAAAAGTGATAAAGATCCAAAAGGGCAAAACTCTGATTTTAATTCAAGAAATTTTTTTAAATTATCAAACCTAACCAATTCACCCCCCCTCTTGGTTAAGTGTGAAGTGTTCCCATATTTTACATGAATGACTTGGTGGGTCGGGCCTCTATTTTTTCAAATTTTTATTTTTAGTCCTTGAAAAAATTTTGATTAATTTTAATCCCTAACTTTTAGGCCGTTAATGTTTTTAGTCTTTCTCATTCAATAGCACCATTAAACGATGATGTGGCGGTAATTTTATAACGGATTCATTTTCTGGCGATTAGAAATCGTCAGAAATTGCTTTACTGGAATGAACAACACAATTTCTTGCATCTAAAATTGTATACCTTTCATGGTTTTGCCTCTTTCTCCATCAATCAATGCAAGCTCAATTTAAAATAAAATCGCGCGAGATCCAAATTCAAAATCAACTTAAGTAAAATCACAAATTCACATCAAAATCAACCCCCTCCTTTCATGGTAATGACCCATGCTTCTTCCTTAGACTTAGGGTTTGATATTACTAGTACATGATCACTGACTCCAACAGTGACATCGTATGGATCCAGTGCCAACTGTTGGATTCAGGGGGAGCTACTTAAAGAATGCAAAGGAATTGTGATTCAAGCTTTGATTTTGAGCTTTCAACATGCAATGGATGCCTTGAAGTTTAATTAGTGTGAAATGTGTAAGAGAAAAGCAATTCTGGTGATCCAAGTGCATTGCATTCATGTCATTCTATAATTCAATCAATTGGGTCCATAAAAATCACAAGGCTTTAGTTAATTGACTAAGTTTTTAATTTGATTCAAAGGTTTTTGGAAAAATGGATTTTTTACTGTTGTAATCGATTACCTTAAAAGAATAATCGATTAGTTTGTTCTTAGTCTTTTCTGGAAAAGCTTTCAAGAATAATGTAATCGATTACCTATCGGAATAATCGATTATTTGACCTTTATTTTCATATAAACTGCCTTGTTGAACATTTTAATCGATTATTAATGGGTAGTAATTGATTACATAGCTATATATGATTTTAAGTCGTTTTGGGATAATCGATTACCAAGGTATTGTAATCGATTACACAGACGTATTTTGAAAAAGCCATCTCCCTGCTTTAATCGATTACCATTTATAGTAATCGATTACACTGTGTTTGAAAACTGTAAGTTTGTATTAGTTAATCGATTACCACATTTTGTAATCGATTACACAGTGTATTTGGAATGCTACAAGCTCCTGTCTTAATCGATTACCAAAGTTAATAATCGATTACATAGTGCATTTTGATATTTTGAAGCTTTCTGTCTTAATTGATTACAAGACAGAATAATCGATTATTTTGCTCGTTGCTCATGTCTAGAAACTATGTTGAACACTTTAATCGATTACAAGGTTTATTTAATCGATTACAAGGTTTATTTAATCGATTACATGAGTGTTTTAATCAATTATTAGGCCCGTTTAATCGATTACAGGCAATTACAAAAATCTTTTATAAATAGAACTGAGGCTCAGCTGCTTTTCTAACTTTGTGAAACATTACCCCTACGTACTTTCTGAGTTTAAACAGTCTTGTGAGCATTCTTAAGTGTTTCTAAGGGTTTAATTGGTTCTTGCTCCTTTGTGCCTTGATCATGGGTGTTTAACTCATTCTTGGAGCTTGAAATCTTTTCAAGATTAAGGAAAGCTGTGCTAATTGATTTGCAATCATTCAACCTGATCTGGTAACTTCATTTTGTATTGCATCATTGGATCATCAGGTTGTTTCTCTCCTTAATCTGGTTGTAATTCTTGTTTTGTATTTTTTTGTGATTTGGCTATTGTAATTGGGTTATTGCTTGAAACTAGAGAAGGGGTTCTCTAGGTGGAAGAACTGAGTAGTGTTCTCAGGTTCTTGTCTCTTAGAATCTAATATGGTTTTAGATTTTTGTTCTTTATCTAGGGTTGATAAAGGGAGACATTGTAATTGATTGTAAGAACTGAAAATTATAATAGTGGAACTCTAACCTAGTGTTGGTTGGAAGAAAACTGGATGTAGCTTCTAGTGTTGAAGTGAACCAGTATAAATCTGTTTGTGTTTTGATTCTCTTTCCCTTAACTCACTATATTCATTGTGTTCTTGATTATTTACTTGACCAACAAAGTCAGTTTTGATCCATTTAATTCCTTAGGGCTGAGCTACTTGATTGAATTATGTTTCTTGGTTTTGAAAAGTGATAAAGATCCTAGGAACTCTGATTTTGATTAAACAAATTTTTTAATTTACCAAGGTTTAACCAATTCAATCCCCTCTTGGTTAAGTGTGAGATATTCATATTCTTTACACTAGCCCTATGACCAACCCTTCAACCAAAACTTTTATAAGTAAACTTCTTATTGTTTAACTAATCAATTTGTTTTCATTTTCATCCTACTCTTCAAGTCACCCCAAACAACCAAAACTTTTCTAAGTAAACTAAAGTAATTGAATATTTTTACCAAATACATTTTATTGTTTTTTGGATAAAAAGTAATTTTCTTTCCTGAATGTGTAGAGCGTTGACAAATTGATCCTCAGAAGATGAAAATTCAAATTTTAGTACTTGAAAGTGAAAAAAAGTGCGACAAATTCATTCATCCGTTAACTTTCGTCTGTTACCGTTAATGAAAGAGTCTCTGTCGCACAGAAGGACAAAAATGTCCCAAAAATGATTGTCAAGATGGTTGCTGAATAGATTAGACCAAAATGTCAGTAAGTTACCATTGGAACAAAATGTCAGTAATTTCCATTGGACCAAAATGTCAGTACATTCCTATTGGATCAAAATGTCAGTAATTTCCACTGCACCAAAATGCGAGTAATTTTTTTTGGACCAAAATGTCAGTACGTTTTCGTTGGACAAAAATGTTAGTAACTTAACATTGAACCAAAATGTCAATAATTGTTTTTAGACCAAAATGTCAATACCTTTTCATTGGACCAATTTGTCAGATCCCAAATTTTTTGTTTCATTTAAGGGTAAAATATAATTTAATCTTCATTTTTTCCTTTTTTTTTATCGTTGCAAGCATAACATTACAATAAACACCTAAAATAATAGGAAGCAAACATAAGTTAGAAAAATATAATAATAAGCATAATTACTTTAACAAGCATTGTAACTAAACTGCAATCACAACAACATGAGTAACCTTTTTTTAAATTTGATTAATTATTTTTATTGTTGCTTGCAAGTTATTTATGTTAGATGTTACATTTTTGTAGGATGAGATTAACTGCTCTCCATCTGCTCCACAAGTTGAACAACCATCCAGCTAATTTTGAAAGTACCCCAACTCCTAATGTTGAAAGTGCTCTAGCTCCAACTCCAACTACCACTCAAAGTGCTCTAACTCAAGTGTTGTGAATGACTTTTACATATAATTGATTAGTTATTGTTAAATTATGTTATGCATAACTAGTCACTATTTATAATTGTTATAGGAAACAAGCTTCATACCTCCACTACTGTCAACTGTGTCTAGACCACTCCTAGTTAGACCTTCAACACCAATTCAAATTATATTCCAGATGTACCATCTCATAGGATGAACCAATCGAATTACATGAGCTTCATACCCATACTAGGGTTGTCCCGTCGCCAAGATTCAAAGAAGTAAAATATGCGATATGTTTGTCTTTTGTTTATAGTAGATTTTGACTAATTATTATAATTTAGATAAATCTGTAATGATTAATACACTAATACAATGTTTATTTTTGTACATTGGTAGAATATTTATTTTGATTTTTTTACTATGACAACATTAGGTAGTGACAAAATCAAGTTGGGTCTTATTTTTTGAAAGATTAACTTAATGGTTGTGCATTTTTGTTTGAGCCTCATATTTTGGGTAAAATCCTGTTACATTAGAAATTTCATAGCAACAGACAACTTATGCTTATTAATTAATATTATGCTTATTATTATGTTTGTTCTAACTTATACTTGTTTTCCTATTTTTTAAGTGTTTATCGTAATATTATGCTTACAACAATAAAAAAGGAAATACGAAGATTAAATTATATTTTACCCTTAAATGAAACAAAATTTGGGATATGACAAATTTGTCCAATAGAAACGTACTGACATTTTGGTCCAAAAAAATTACTGAGATTTTGGTCTAATGAAAAATTACTCACATTTTGGTCCAATAGTAACTTACTGACATTTTGGTTCAATGGAAACCTACTGTCATTTTAGTCTAATGGAAAATTATTGACGTTTTAGTCTAATGGTAAATTACTGACATTTTGGTCCAATGGAAATGTATTGACACGTTGGTCTAAAAAAATTATTGACATTTTGGTCCAATGGTAACTTATTGACATTTTGGTCCAATGGAAACGTACTGACATTTTGATCCAATGGTAACTTATTGACATTTTGGTCCAATCATTCAACAACCATGTTGGCAATAATTTTGGTGACATTTTCATCTCTATGTGCCACGTAAGCCCTTTCATTAACGGTAATAGACAAAAGTTAACGGATGAATGAATTTGTCACATATTTTTTTTATTTTTCGAGACTAAAATTTGAATTTTCATCTATTGGGGACGAATTTATCAGCGTTCTATATATTCAATGATGAAAATAAATATTTATCCTTATTTTTTAGTCAAAAATATTTTTCAAAACTAATTACAAAATCATTGTTTAAAAAAAAATCAGAACTATTTCAAAGAGGTGCTAAAAACAATTAGGATAGCCAATTTTCAATCAAAAGAACGAGTTATGCATTTTTTTTTTTATAAAAAAGTTAATTAAAATTCATTCAAAGTTTAAATAATTTTATTTTATAATTCAATCATAAATTGATCCTCCCTTGGTTCCTTTTTAATTGTCAAATTTTTTTAGAATTTTTTATTCTTATTTATCTATCATTTATAAAATTTAAGACTACATTAATTAATATTTTATCAACTATATCCTTACTTATTTTTTATCTTTAATTAATTGACATATACATTTATTATAGAGTAAAAAGAGAAGGGGGATGAAATAGAAAATTTCACAAGTAATATATTAGAATAAAAAACGTATTGCATTTTTGATTTTTTACAAAATAATCTTAAAAGACAAATTAAAAAAGAACCAAAAGTAGTATCCAAATTATATATGATTTTTTTTTATCTTTACTAATAATCATTTTACAACCTATATTTAAAATTATTTCTAATTAATCAACAATACAAATTTTTATATTAACATTCACAAGAAAATTAAACTTTTTCCCGACAGAAAGAACATCCCAACGAAACGGCATCGTTTTAGACTTTTAGTGATGAAATGTAATTAAAGAAAGAAAAAAAAAGAAAAGAAAAAAGAAAAGGAATACAGGACCGGAGGTGAGAATTTCGAATCGGGACGGTAAAGGAAAAAAAATCTTGTTAGAACGAAACCCTTCCCTTCCTTCTCAATCTCTTGATTCTCTTCGTCCCAGTGAAGAACAAAGGCGAAACCACTTCCGTTAAGTCGCGATCATCCATTCCGGCATCTCCATCGAAACTCGCCGTTATGTTCGACGACACCGTTCCTCAGATTCGTGCATTCGTCACTGAACTAACTGACTAACTCACACTTTCCTTTCTTCACAAACTCGCTTCCATGAGCGCGAGCAATAGCAAATGGAGAGCAATGTCGCATCACCAGCATCCTTTGTGCACGCGCACGCACCAGATCGGAGCCCTCCTCCTCGTGGCCACCACGTTCTTCTTCACGAGAATGCTTTCCACCTCCACGCTCTCCGCCAGCGTCGTCCTCGTGTCGCAACCGCGGTTCCAGTGGGAGCAGTCGCAGCTATCCCTCAAGATCTACGTCTACGAAGAAGACGAAATCGACGGCTTGAAGGAGCTTTTGCGCGGAAGGGACGGTAAGATCACAGAGCAAGCTTGCCTCAAAGGCCAGTGGGGCAGTCAGGTAATTAATTTCATTCCCAATTATTATAAATCTCTGGTACTTGTCTTTGATTCTTACGGATTAAAGAAAACAAATCTCACTGTAGTTAGTTAATTAATTGATTAACTAATGAATGGTTAATTACTTCATTCATTCCATTCCTAATTTTCTCTTCGTGCTTGAGTTGTTGTAAATTTCTGGTACCTGTCTTTGGGTCTTATGAATTAAAAAAAAACAGAACAAATCTCACTATAGTTAATTAATTACTTGATTAACTAATGAATGGTTAATTAATTTATTCTTTCCATTCCCAGTTTTCTCTTCAATTGGTTGAATAAAGTGCATAAATTATCATCAATTCTCTGGTATCTGTCTTCAATTCATACAGGAATTTTTTTCTCACCGTAATTAATTAATTAATTGCTTAACTAATGAATGGTTAATTAATGTGTAGGTGAAAATACACAAGTTACTCCTGCAATCGAAACAAAGGACTTGGAAGAAGGAGGAAGCGGATCTATTCTTCATCCCATCTTATGTGAAATGTGCGCGCACGATGGGTGGCCTTAACGACAAAGAAATTAACTACACCTATGTCAAAGTAATTAAATAATCAATTAATTATAAATTTCACTCCCTTTCTTGAAATTGTGATTGCATTGTTTTAATTATTAATTAAATTTCTCGCAGGTAATAAGTCAAATGCCTTATTTTCGATTATCTGGAGGACGCGACCATATATTTGTTTTCCCCAGGTAAACAGGGTTATGTAGTTGCTTCTTGCATTCTGAAAATTGAAAAACACCCATTGCAAATAATGGCTAATGCTTGATGTGTATATTGTGCTGTGGTTTTCAGTGGAGCTGGTGCGCATCTGTTCAAGTCATGGGCGACATATATAAACCGTTCGATTATTCTTACACCAGAGGTGAACTCTTTTTGCTTATCATAGCAGTTTTTTTTTGTTTTGTTTGCTTATCAGAATTGTGCAAATGATGTTTATGAACCAAGCTGCTTGATTGGTGTAACGAAAAGTGTCTTTAACAATATCGGAGATGGAATTGAGTGTAATGCAGAACCAAGCTGGGCAACGAAGTAGTGAATGCAATGTGTTTGTGAAATGGTGTGGATATGAAATCAGTTAACTACTTTCTGTTTTTACTGAGTGAAAATATCATAATAGAATTTAAACTTTATAGAACATTAAGCGAATGTATGTTTTACCTTCATTTTTTGTGTTGGTGATTTTGATTTAAATTTTTTTCTTCATGTACTTTGGGAAATTGTTTTATAAAATCTCAGGAGCTGGGAAAGTACCTTGATTATGTAAATTGAATTTTTCTCAGTCCTGACTGCATACTTGAAAAACCTGAAGAATTAGGTTCTAGAGTATTTCATTGACATTTTGCTAGTGATGGTAATTCTGAAAAGAATAAGCTTTGGAATGATCAAGAACAAGTAAAGATGAAATTGCACCATCTTTTGATTCGGGTTGTATATGAGGCCACATGCATCGTCAGAAATGGCAAATAATTTCTATCTAACTTTCCTATACCTGTGGAGGCATTGCATAAAAATTTAATCCTGTTAAGGTGTTTGGTTTGCTGAATGAATAAAATTCCTGTAATCAACTTTGCTGGGGATGTTTATGTTGGTTCCCAAAAATGTTGCTATAACTGTTCCGTTCAATTAAATTTTTTTGAGAATCAGGATTGTTTGTCTCTCTCAGAACTATCTTATAATATTTTGTTTTGTTGCTAGATCTTCATATTCCCATATCTTTATCCATAAAGTTAATATGGGAGGTTCCCTGCACTAAAAGTTCATTCTTTGGCATACCAATGTAGGGGGATCGGACTGACAAGAGAGATACAAGTGCCTTTAACACATGGAAAGATATAATCATTCCAGGTAATATCGATGATGGTGTGACTAAAACTGGGGCTACCATGGTCCCTTTGCCTCTCTCAAAACGGAAGTACTTAGCTAATTATTTAGGGCGCGCACAAGGAAAAGCTGGTCGTCTTAAGCTTATAGAGCTTTCAAAGCAGTTTCCAGAGAAGGTATGTCATCTTCTGTGCTTGGTTGGTTGAAAATTTGCCATCATCCTTCATCAGAATACTGTGAGGAATTATTATTATTATTATTTTTTTTGAATTCTATTAAATTAGATAATTCGCATATGTTCAGTGAATGTGATGCTAATGCAAACCTTGTGATGGCTGAGAAATGTTGATGATTATCTTTTACATGGATCCAATCCCCATGTCAATTCAATCATTAGGTTTTGAAAAAGATTCATTCACATTGAATGTTGCAAAATAATTGGTTTATTCAGGTTACTTATTTTTAATTAGTTGCATGTCGAAGCAATTTTGTCCCACCAAAATATTTTTAATAGAAAAAATACCTTTTGCCATCATTAATATGCTATTCAGACTCATCTAGATTTGCTCTCATGTCTGTGTATACTTTGGAGTGACTGGATAAAGATAATGCTTATGCTTGTTCAGGTTATAAGATGAATCTTTGCTATCATACAAAATATATTAAGCAGCATGTATTGATGGTATAAACAGTTAGAATGCCCAGATTTGAAATTCAGTGGACCTGACAAGTTGGGAAAGAAAGAATATTTTGAACATCTACGCAATTCCAAGTTTTGCCTTGCTCCACGAGGGGAGTCATCTTGGACCCTTCGCTTTTACGAGTCCTTTTTTGTGGTATGTTTTCTCTTCCTCCGTATGTGTATCACTATACCATATGGACTTACATGAGCAGCAATAACCGTATTCCCTGTTACAGGGATGTGTTCCAGTTATAATATCAGATCAAATAGAATTGCCATTCCAAAATGTTATTGATATAGTCAGATATCAATAAAATGGCCATCCAGTCGAATAGGTCCCGAACTATTGCAGTACTTGGAATCCATACCAGGTCGAAATACTCCTCCAAGATCCATACACAATACCGCCACTCTTGCATATTTTAACTTTAAATCTAATTTTTTTGTTTTGTTTTGTGCAGATGAAGAAATAGAAAAAATAATAGCTCGTGGTCAACAAGTTAGGTGCTGGTGGGTGTATACTTCAGATTCAGAATCTTGTTCAGCAATGCGTGGAATTATGTGGGAACTCCAGATGAAAGTGAGGCAATTTCACCACTCAGCTGAAACATTTTGGTTGCACAATGGATCTATTATAAACAGAAACATGGTTGAGTTTCCCAAATGGGAACTCCCTGTGCCTTTGCCTTGATAAGCTGGGAGATAATTAATTTCTTGTATAAATTAGTTTTTCTTATACCTGTTCCAATATTATTTCTTCACAAGCACATATAGTTGCTCTTGATTGTTGTCATCATCATCTACTATATATACAAGAGTTCAGCGTAGGTCCATGTCCTTAGACATCCCAAGAGGGATTTTCTGTTTCATTAAAAATGATATGTTTTTTCACAAGAGTTCACGAGGGACTTTTTATTCACAAGAGGGACTACCTCACCGGAGTTGTCCAGCTACATGTGGACGACGCTTTTGTTGCCTCCCTCGTGGAGGAGAATCTCTGTGTAAGGCGGAGAGATGAAGAGGAAGCTTGTGGAGTTCAATGCAGAGGAGGAGGAAGAATCTGGTGGAGTTCAAAGCTGAGCCGGTGGCGGCATCTCGTGGTCGTTAAGAGAAAGCTCGTTAGGGGGGGTTGAACGAGGAAGAGGAAGGTATAATTTGAAAAGTATAATTTGGGAGGTGCATGATGCCAAAATAAAGAATATAAATGCTAGTTTTTAATATCAACTTAGTGGCAGTCAATTTTAAGTTCTTATTGGGTCATCGTGTCAATCATAACTTCCAAAGATTCCAATTAATTTAACTTTTATACTTGTGAGGAATAGTTTAATCTATGACTAAAAATTATAATATTTCCTAAGCTGTGGCGAATAGTAATCTTCGTCATCCAAGGAAGCAAATAATATGGCGCCTCCTCCTTATGAAATGCTATTGCAATGGATGACAATTTGCATATATTGGACTCGATTAGTGGAATGGTGCCTCCTGCATGGAGAAAAAAAAAATACTAAGTGTCAAGTGAGATGGCGTCTCCTGTCGCTTACTTGGCAAAAACAAAAAAACCCTTGCCATGTAAATTATTTTGATACTACATTAAGTAAATTGTTTTTCAATTTTATGCAGATTTGTAGAAAAGTCTAATTCATTTTCTCTTTTTTATTTAAAAAAGACAAGAATTTTATTAACACAAATGGTTATAAATAATGTACAAGACATTCATGAAAGAAAAGCACCCACCAAACTTATGACCAAACACCAGCCTCTAAAAACGAACACGACTTTAACCTGCCACATGAGAACTTTGTTGAAGATATGATATTAGTCATACAAGATTCGATCCTATCTATAAGATATTCTTATGTTTATTAGTTAGTTATAGATATATATCATATTTATAGGATATTGTTAGTTTATATTTACTAGTTTAAGTTGTTATTAACCGCAAGTTGTTATCAGATGTAGAGATTTTTTCTTGTCTATTTAAAGGCATTCACGTGAATATTCAAGGCAACTTTTTGGTATTAGATTTTATCTTGGTATCAGAGCATTCCTAAATACTTCCACAACGTACAATTTCTAAAGAAGAGTGTGAAAGCTAGCATAAAAGAAAATGACCAATGAAGGAAGCAGCAACTTGAAGTCGTTGGACCCTGGTTCACCATTATATCTGGGAAGTTCAGATAGCCCAGGGATCCTGCTAACAACAGTGATGCTGAGAGGAGAAACCAACTATGAGAATTGGGCAAAGCTCATAAAAAACACACCCAAAGCGGAAAACAAAATTGGATTCATAACTGGATCCGTGAAGAGGCCAAAAAAGGAGATTACAAACGAATGGCGTGCATGGGAGATGTGTAACTCAATGATTAATGGATGGATACACAACACCATTGATTTGAGTTTGCAACCATACATCAAATGTTTTGATGAGGTAAAAGACCTCTGGGATGATTTGAAGGAGAGATACGTGATGCAAAATTTTCCACGTCAATATCAACTCAAAGCAAGCCTAGCCAACATGAGAAAACAAGGAAGCAGTGTTGGAGAGTACTACACAAAGCTAAGTGGAGTTTGGGACGAACTTGAGGGAAGCAATTCTCGTAAGTCCTTCGTTTATGGTGATAAATGTGCTTATGCAAAGGAAGTTGAAGAGGAAAGAGAGCATGATCGTGTCTATCAATTCCTTATGGGGTTAGACGAAGCCACATTTGGGAATTTATGCTCACAAATCCTAAACAGTTCACCACTCCTAACTGTTAACAAAGTGTATGCCATTATGACACAAGAAGAGACACATCACACTATTGCTCGTAATCAGGAGGAATGAAGTGGTGTGATAAGGTATTGTTGCGAGATTACGGCAAGTGCACCGATCGTTTACAAGTAATAAAGTTTAGGTAAGTGAGTTATCGTCTCCACAGGGATTGGGGTAATTTTTACAATAATATTAATTCTAAATGATTGGAAGTAAAAACAGAAATAATAAAGAGTTGTTGGTTTGATTTGTGTTTGAATCAAAATAGAAAATGCAGTAAAAATATAAAAGAAGTTACCAATGGAAAAAATAATTGTGGTCAGGCGCAATCCCCTTTGTTCCTACCTCCTTCACTTGATTGGTTTATTATCTTAAGTCACACACATGATAAATCTTTCCTAAATTCGTAAATCCTAGAGCACAACCAGCGATTTAGCCCTTTAATTCGATCGAGAAACCTAAACCATTAGTGATTCTGTCAAACTAAGTATTCAAAGAATATATCTCATGTGATCTTGTTAAGATTACTCGGAGAATAAGTCTTTCCTAAACTAGTTAATCCCTAATTCCTTAGTGAATTAACCCTTTAACCTAATTCAAAAACCCAATTCCTTGGTGAATTCTATCAAGTTAAGCATGCAAAGGATCATATTATAAAATCCGTAGCCACGCATCCCTATTCCTAGGTGAAGAATTACTATTATTCTAAACATGTCAGAAATTAGAACCCCAACGTTCCCATTGCGAATCCTAACCCTCAATACTTAAATAGAATGGCCAGTTCTAATTAAGAATAAAACATTGAATAGCATAGAGTAGAATAAAATAATCAAAACAGCATTAAAGTTCAATACCAATTCAAGTTACAGAGGAGTTACATCAGTTCATGGCCTTCCCACAATACAAATTCAGCCTGCCATAGGCTTCAAGAAACCAAAAGCTGTCAAATAATACATTCTTGAGTGACCTTGCCTTGATTCTTGACTTGCAATGGTGAAAAGATGAGAAAGAAAGAGTGAAATAGATGATATATGATGATGGTGTGTTCTAGCCTGAGGCCTTTATTTATAGAATGGTTTAATTAGAGTAACTAGACCTTTATCTTTTTCCAATTTCGAAGTCAATCTTCTTAATTAAGGAAACAAAATCAATGCCACGCGATCAGCGCGCGATCCCACGCTAATCGCGTGGGTCTTTCGAAAGGGCGGCGCTACTAGCGCGGGTTCTCACGCTAATAGCGTGAGTTCTTCGATTCTTCAGTCTTGGATTCGTCTTCTTCATGCTGATAGCGTGGATTCCACGCTAATCGCGTGGATCATTTGAGAGCAATGCCTTCATTCCTTGCATCTGGCGCTGATAGCGTGGGCTACCGCGCTGATAGCGCGGGACTGCAGACTTGGTTTTCTCTTTATTTGGCCCTTGATTCTCCTCTTTTGACCCTGAAATGCATAAATGGTATTGACTTAGATTTAAAATAATAAAATAGAAAATTTAATTAATTCTAATCTATTTAACTACTCATTTAACTAAATTCTAATCTAAAACTATATTAAAAACAAGATGTGTTTGCAACACATCAGGTATGCAACTCAAACTCATCCAAATAGAGGAATAAAGACTACAATGCAGTGTATGGAAGTTGAAAAACAAGCGGAGAGAGTACCTTGCCCTCACCATGGGAAGACCAATCATGACCCTTCAAGGTGATGAAAAATAATCGGATATCCTCCTACTCGTGGTAGAGGACGATTGGGAGGAAGGTACACACATAAGCAAGCACATGCTATGCAGATTTCAGAAGCTCCACAACAGGCAGTAGCCTTTTCTGTCCTAACCCCTAAGGTGGTGAACAAACTCATGACATTGGTGGATCAACCTCAAACCAGATTTGAGGTAAAACATGGATACATAATTTTGCAACAATTGTTGATGATTTGATCCATTGTGACACTTGGGGACCCTATCGTTCCTCTTCTTCTTCTGGTGCACATTACTTTCCAACAATTGTTGATGATTTTAGTAGATTTGTGTGGCTATATTTGTTAGCTGAAAAAAGAGAAATGTGTGATCAAATGCAAAAATTCTTAACTATGATACCAAACCAGTTTGGGAAAATGGTGAAAGTAATCAAGTCTGATAATGGAACTGACTTTAAATCAAATAATTTGCTGAAATTGTATCATGAGAATGGAATAATACATCAGACGTCTTGTGTTTATACGCATGAATAGAATGGTTGTGTGGAAAGAAAACACATGCACATTCTAAATATGTCTAGGGCTTTGTTATTTCAAGCAGGATTACCTATTGAGTTTTGGGAAGAAAGTGTTCTTGCAAGAGTTCATTTAATTAATAGAACTCCATAAAAAATTCTTGATGGTCGTATTCCTCATGAGCTGCTATATGGAGTTGTACCAAGCTATGAACATTTGAGAATTTTTGGCTGTTTATGCTTTGCCAATGTGAGACCCAAACCCAATGACAAATTTGCTTCTCGTTCTCGTCAATGCATGTTTATAGGATATCCAGTTTCTCAAAAGGGTTGGCGTGTTTATGACCTAGAAACCAAAGAACATTTTGTATGCAGGGATGTAAAGTTCCATGAAGATACTTTTCCTTTGCTGACAACCCCAATCAATGAACCATGTCTTCCTACTTTGCCATCCTTACCTGTGATAACAGATGTAAATGATCACACCCCTGTAACAGAAAATGTTGAAGACGTTGCACTACTGCAAGAGGCTCCAACACCTATACCAGATGAATTAACAAAGGGAGTGATGTGTGTAAGGACTTTTATTTTCGGCGCTTAACCCCGCGCGATAGCGCGGGGATTCAGGTCAGAAAACCCTGCTAAGGGTGCGGCACCGGTGGCGCCAGGATTGGCGCTGATGGCGTGAATCTAAGTCTTTGAGTTAAGAAATATGACCAAGCCTTTGAATTCTTTGAAAGATGATGAAAATACAAGCTTTATGGCTGTTCT